>JAHLJT010009419.1:147307470-147809754 GCA_031308135.1 Acheta domesticus | reverse complement strand
TTGGGGGTACTTTACATGAAGTCCCTGTGGCATTTTCTATTATTTTCAAAAACGCCTCAATTGTTTTCTTTAAATTTCTTGTAAGAATAGAGTAAAATACGCTTATAAAGGTGACATAGGTCCGAGAGTCACGGTTGACTAAATTTTCGAAATGGCAAAAGTTTGAATTTTCCCCAGCGTCTTCCAACAACTACAAAATTGAAGATAGAAATTTTTCCTTCAGTTAAAATGTGTTGACCATAGTCAGTTCTTTCATTAAGGTCATGAAGATTTTTCTGAAAATTTTAGTACTTTTCGCACAATATTGCGTGCAATATGTGCAATTTTAAAAAGTAACAAAAACGAACATTTTCTCAAAAGCGGCTCCAATTTTTTTCCAACGTTTGGTTGGAATAGTGCTAAATGTGCTACTGTATTAGATGACATAATAGTGCTACTCTATTACATGACAAAAAGGCAATAATGCTTCATTCTTTTGTTTTTTTCTTGAAAAATGTAATTTTTTTGTCATCACTCTCACGTTGAAACATTTTAACTAAAAAATGACAAACTGAAAATTTGGGCGCAAGGAAACAATTCCAAGTAATTAACGGAACCAATATCAATTAGCCTGTTACCGTGCTAGCTCTGCCTATTTGTGGGTTCCTTCTGAGTAACAATTAAATTTCAAAAAATAGCTCAAACGTTTTTTATTAAATTCTGTTGTTGGATAGTGTGAAAGAGGTTTAAGTGAATGGCGCAGGTCTCATTTTCGTTGAAAACTCTAATTTTTCGAAAATTGCAAAAATTCTAAATTTTTTGACGTGTTCCTACAACTACAATTATAAAGATCAATTTTTTTATTAATGAAATGTGTCCATCGAAAACAGATCTTCAAATAAGATCAAGTTGATATGAGTATTTTTTGTGTAATTTGCAGCAAACATAGTGCCCCCTTCAAACTTTCCGCGCTTTATGAACACGACGCTAATGTCGGCCGTTTGTAGGAAGATGCCGAAAAAATTCAAACTTTTGCAATTTTCGAAAATTCAGGGTTAACCGTTAAAATCGAACCTATGCCACCTTTATTCTATTCCGAGTATTTTACTCTATTCTTGCAAGAAATTTAAAGAAAACTTTGGAGCGATTTGTGAGATAATTTTGAAAATGTCCGGAGGGCTTCATGTAAAGTACCCCCAAATTTTGAAGAATGTTTTTCAAAATCGCGGAGCTTCGAATGAAACCAGATCGACTGCGGAATATTCGTTTTGGAAGAAATCGTACTTATGGTTTAGGTTGTTCACAGACTGACGGACGGACAGACGGCGGGCGGAAGGACAGATGGACGCACGGACGGAGGGGCAGACGGACGGATGGACTAACGTTTTTAAAAAGACACTTTTTTGGTATCAGGGGACCCCAAAACGAGTATTTCTGTTGAAATCTCGAAATCTATTTACCGCAGCATTACATAACTTTCCACCGGGAGTGATGGCTCAGTGCATCAACTAATGTCACTGCAGTCCCTCTGACCGGGAGGTCCTAGGTTCCAGTCCCGACAGCGGCAGGATTTTCGAAACTAGCTTGTCAATTAGGTAAAATTCAGTCGCTGTCTGGAGGAGAATTCTAGCGGCCGGCTGCTCTGATCGATAGTTTTCCGTGGGGTCTCGGATCAACACCAGGCGAATGGCGGAGCAGTACCCTAACAAACGGGCCACGGACTGCGCGCGATCTTTTCTTCCTCTTCCTTGTCCTAGACTCTTCCCTTACACACACTCTAACATGCACTACACTACCACACATGCCGGGAGTCCGGTCAGGAGCTTACAGCTTACAGCCCCGGCTAGGGTGGTGCCCCGCTGGTGAGAGATACCTGGTTGAGGAGAAAACCCCGCAAGTGGACGGTAGGTCGGCGACAGATCTCGCCGTCCAGTGGGGAAAACGATCACCTCCACCGCCGCCGCCGCCCGAGGAAAACACGCACTAAGCTTACGGGACAAGTAGCCTAAGTAGTTGACGCGCCCGGTAACACGAACCAACCAACCAAACAAACAACATAGTTTTCCCTATAGTACGTATATTACTCCGTATATATGCACGTATACGGGAAAGTAAAAATAAGATATGTGTATTCACAGCATCAAACAGGGACGGAGAAGGAGGAAACAGTAGTGGAGAAATAATGGCAGTCGCACCAAAATTTACGAAGTTCACAATGTTTTCTTCGTGAGTAATATTGGTAATGATACTGATTTGATTGGAATGGAGATTTTAATAGCGGGAGCAATTAGTATTTCATAAGTAAGCATTATACCAGGCAGTCTTTTTGGCACCTGACTATAATGTTAATGAAATCGTGCCTCTTAAAATGAGAATATCGTTGACTCGAAAATTATTTGTCTTGTTAAAACAAATTCTTAATGAATAATAAAATGCAAATGATAATTTCAGTGTTCTTTCAGACTTACGGCATAAACGTTTACAATTACAATGCAAACTTTCCTTTAAACAAATGTAAGTTTCACAATCGGTATTGTTAAACATTATAAACATTTTTTTCTGCTCCATTCCACTTGAAGTTATTAAATTGTGAATTAGGAACCCCCGTATCATGTATGTCTGCCCCTGCTCTGGATGTTGCGCCGGCTGAGGTGGCTCAGGGCATCAATTGATAACATTTCAGTGCCTCTGACCAGGAGGTCATAGGGTTCGTGTCCCAACGATGGCAGAATTTTCAATCGAATTCAGCCGCTCTCTGGAGGAGAATTCTAGCAGCCGGCTACTCTGATAGGCCGTTTTCCGTTCGACATCAGGCGAATGGGAGAGCAGTACACTAACAAAACGGACAAAAAGGCCGATATCTCGATAACAGCGATATATATTTCCTCTTTCTTGTCCTCTCTTCAATCCTTACTTACACTTAAATGTTCTACACCATAGATGTGTGGTGCTTAGAGCTTGTCCCGGTTGGGGCGGGGTCCCGCTGGTTGAAGATGCCTGGCTGGGGAATACCCGCTAGCTGACGTGTAGGTCGGCGCCAGATCTCACCATCCAATGAGGGAACATAACTACCACCTCCCGAGGGAAAGCATGAACTACACCTATGGGACTAAACCCATTTGTCGCGCCCGGGAATACAAAATAATCATTCGGGATGGTGATTGGGCGAATATTAAATAGATAAAAATGTTTGTTATCAAAGGAGCAAATATTTCTTATAAAATATTGATATAATGTATAAATAATTTACATATACACAATGGGTTATAGTATATTTTAGTTATGGACAGTCAAATAATATGTTTATTACTTTAGATAGACGGTCATTACATTTAGATAATAAGACGAACATTAAATATTAGATATAAAAGACGGACATTAAATTTAAATCATCGCAAACTCTAAGAAAGTTGTAAATTGATCCTTTATAGTTATTAACGACATTAGACCGATGGACACCAAGTAACGGACGCGTTTGAAGTTTGTAATCCGAGGCGATAGCCGAGGTTTATAATCAACCAAATCTGTTATTTGTGCTATCGGCTGTGTGTCGTTTAATACCACGTATTTATAAGCAAAATAATATAAATAATAAATATCTTTGCTTTTAATACGAAGAAGTGCAAACCAATTTTCCATTTCAATTCGATTCGATTCTTTCATGCATCAGACGCGACAGTCTTTCATTCGATTGGATTGTCGCTTGAGACGCGGAAGTTTTGTTTCTACACATTTAAACATGTTCCATATTTAAAGTCGGAGGATATTCAAGGCGATATTTTAGAAATTGCAAGTGGTGCAAGTTTCTTGTGCAAATTGCAAGTGGTGCAACTTGTTACCCGTAAAAAACAAGATAAGGTATAAGAAAGAATATCAAGATTTTCAACATTGACCTCATTGTAAGAATATTGACAAAGTAAATGAAACAGTTATAGTGGCGTTTGCCAAAGAAAGATCTAATACATACTCTCCCACATCGTTCTGAATAAATTCTCGATGTTGAAACTATGTTTGCAAGTTTACGGAAACGTTGACATATCAAGTTCTAGTTTTCCACATTTTTCATTTTTACGTTTCAGTTAAGAAACTTTATTTAATATGTGTCATATGAATTCGTTTTACAGATTTGAAAAATAATGCTAGTTAAAAGCGGTGGCAATCTGCTTTCGTTTAAAAAACTTTGAAGTCGGAACACCTCGTATGCAGCAGAATTCAACATGTATATTAAACACTAGATATCGTAATTAATTAAAAATTCTAATCAGCTATTCAGCAGTCATTTGGTTGCAGGCTGGTTGAGGATGCATCAACATCAAGAGATTTAAGTACGTCGACGATAGCACCTTCGATCTTTTTATGAAGAACTAGAAATTATCAATAATAATTGTTTATTCAATATTCATGTATCAAATTAGAAATTACAAGTTAAAAATAAGAATACTTCAATTCATCTATTAAAAAATACGTTTGAATGTGTTATTTATCTTGTATGTGTTCTAAAGGCTGTTTGTCATTTGCTTTCGAAGTTTAATAAATAATTTGAAGATCATGTACTTCCTTAACGGCCCGCGGCCACTAAGATTTCCATTTCTCTGTTGGGTTGCGTTATGCAGATGTACATGACATTACGAAAAAAATTATATGTAACTTTAAGTAACGAGATGTTCTGTGCAATCACAATGTTGGGAAATAATTATAGAAGGAAATTTGATATGTTCATATTTTGACGAAATAAAGTGAAATACCATGTGAAAATTAGGTCGTAATGAGCGAGTCGTGATACAGGTATTATCAATTATTGGAATCAAATGCGACCAGAGATTCATTAGATATTCGTCCAAATACAAGAGGGACGCCATATATATATATATATATATATATATATATATATGATATATATATATATATATATATATATAGGGAGAGAGAGAGATTTTGTAGTAGTTGAGAAAGCAATAGAAAGACAGCCGAAACAAATGTTCGTTAAATTTTTGTATTACTTTAACTTGTATCTTCAGCGCATTATTTTGCAAAAATTCAACATATTTCAAAAATCAGCATTTGCTTATTTAATACAATTTACATAAAATGTTTGATTGTGTTTGAAATATGAATGTGTAAGGTCTCTTATTTTTAAACAATAATTTAAATAACAATCAAACAAATCAATATTGAATATTTTAATGGTCTTTTTATACATTTTGGAACCTGAGTTTACTCCCATTTTCAGGTTATTAAAAATGATTGTCATTTTTATAACAACATATAGGTAAATCTTTCACTGCATATGCATTTGTCGCCATTTTACGAGAACGCGTATCACAAATTATGCAATTATGGAGATACGTAAGTGCTTTTAAAAATATCGTATGTTGTCCAGACATTTGGAAGAATGAGTGATGTCATTAGAAATCAATATTTTAATGTCTAAGAGCACTTACATGGAATCCTCATGAGATTTTCAAAAATTTTTTCAATAAATACTTCTATTTTACTTCCTTGTATACTGCTTACGTAAGAAAGAATATATTGTAATGCTGCACCAAAATGGTGATTATTCAACAAATACACTTGCATTGTGAATCCCTGTTATCACAAAATGGATCATATTTGCTCCTCTATGTAGAAAATAACTTTCTCTAATATACATTCTCTAATATGTGGTATAATCAAATTCTACGATTAAGGGTCCGTAAACCGAAAATGTATTTTACCGCAAAACGTCTTTCTGTTCGTCCGTCCGTCTGTAATCAACGATAGTGGGTAAACTTGAAGCAGGATTTTCATGAATATTGATATATTGTTCAATCATTGTGATCACCCGTCAAAATCCTGAATAAGTCCCTTGTGTACTGCTGCAAGACGTGAAGGAAGAACGTTAATGATTGATTGATTGTTCGTGATACCGGGCGCGTCAACTAGAGAGGTCATTAGTCCCGTAAGTGTAGTACGTGTTTCCTCGTGAGGTGGGGGTGATCTTTTGCTCTCTGGATGCCGAGATCCGGCGCCGACCTACCGTTGACTAGCGGGGTTTCCCCACAACCAAGTATCTCCCACCAGAGGGGTACCGCCCCAGCCGGGACAAGCTCTAAGCTCCCGACTGGTCTCCCGACAAGTGTGATAGTGTAGAGCATGTTAATGTAAGCGTGTGTGTAAGGGGTAAGGATAGGACAAGGAAGAGGAAGGAAAGATCGCGCTCCCTCCGTGGCCCGTGTGTTAGGGTACCGCTCCATTCGCCTGGTGTTGATCGGAGAAACCACGGAAAACTACAAATCAGAGCTGCCGGCCTCTAGAATCCACACCGCGACTGAACTCGACCTAGCTGACAAGCTAGTGTCGAAAATCCTGTCGCCGTCGAATCTAGGTCCTCCCGGTCACAGGGACTACAGTGACATCAGTTAATTAGTCAGTTAAGTTCTGGTTGGTACCGACAGGAAAGTGGAGCCATATCGATTCCAATGCCGTGGCAAGCTGCGCCCCACAGATCCTCGATTGGATATAAGTGGGGGGAGTTCAGTGGCCAGGGGAGTACTATTAAATCATCCTGGCGCTCTTTGAACCATGCACGTACACTGCGAGCTGTATGATACGATGCATTGTCCAGCTGGTAGATGCCGTCTTGCTGAGGAAAAACGATCTGCAACGCAATACGTATGCTGATTTATTGTGTCTTCCAAAATGACGAGATCACCCAGGAAATTCCATGAAAACATTCCCCACGCCATCACGCTCCGTGCTTCGACCTGGGTCAGATCTGCGTTCAGATGTTTCACGCCTTATACGCCAACAACCATCTGTCCGATGGAGCAGAAAACAGTTCAATTGCAGGACTGGCGTGCAAATTTCAGCCTTCGCCGTCAATGAACAGCAGTCAGCATGGGTACATGAACTTAGCACCTGCTGCGGATGCCCATACGTAAGAACGTTCGCCCATACGTAGCAACCTGGTTGCAACGGTGCGGCGCGCCGGGGCGTAAGAAACTGCACTAAGATTCCAAACTATTTTTGTATTATTACAAACGAAACATTTTAAATTATTTGCCTAATCCAAAATACATAATTTTATAAGTTAATGTTTGGTTCGGGAGCTTCACTCAGTTACCAATAATACATGCAGATTGCATTGTATCAACGGAGTCTAAGTTATCATTACTGTCACTTCCTTCATTCGAGAAAAAAGTTTTCAAATTCTTATTTTCCTGAAGATTGTTCACACTTAGAATTGTTTATTGATTCACTCAGTTCAGGCTGCGAAAATTTCGAATGCTTCCTTTTTGACGGCATCATAAGTACAATTGCAGCCCCGAACAAAAACTGATTTCAAACAACCAAAAATTCGGTTAAGTGAAAGCCAAACCAAAGCCAAACAACCAAAAATTCGGCTACAATGAAAGAAACTGCTGCCTAATCTTTCCTGAAGAGAATTAGTTGTAATGATAACCGGTACGATTTGCCTAAGTGAAATAACACTCAGTGAAATATAAGTCCCACCCCACGGGACAAAGGATCAGATCTAGGGGAAAAAAGTCCCATGACGCGTGACACCGGACCGCCTAACGAAGGAAACGGAAAAGTGAAAGGACTGCAAAGTGACTCGGGGTAATTTTTTAGTAAATTTCTAGCTCAGAGGGAGCAAAAGACACTTAAAGATTGGCGAAGGTCTCATTTTTACTGGATTATCTGAAGTTTCGAAAATTGAAAATGTTCACATTTCTTCGGCGTCTTCCTGCAACTACAGTATTGAAGACAGACATTTTAACCTTAACAAAATTTGTTTTTTGAAGTTAGATCCTTCGAAAGGTTACACCATGTAAGAAAATTTTGTTTAAGTTAATTTTGTTGTTGTTTCTGATGCAGTGTGTTTCAAAACACTATGTAAACGCAATTTTGCCCACGGGAAATTGTTTTTAGAGAAATGACATCGATTTTCTTAATTTTAGGAAAATACGTATATTTGAAACAATGAATGCTCGTTTACATTGATCCATTAAACAAAACAAAAGAAATTATTAAATGCAATGTTTGAAAAAATGTAAATGCAGTAAATATATATGACAAAATTGTTAAAGTACATGAAATTATTTATATAGCTTGAACAGTGTACTTAAAAATGTGTTGTTTTCCTAAATTTCCTCTTGTACGTTACATCACTCTCTAATCAGTCCCCAGACATAATCACCAAGCATTCTCTCATTATACTGTCCCTGGTACCTTCTCTCAAACAAATCCTGATGGAATCTTTCGCCCTGTTCCTCTGAATATGCACCCATATGAGGCTTGAGAACATCCAGATGCGAAAGGAGTACATGCAACTTTAGATACATTCTGCACCCGATTGATTTGTAGTTCTTCAACCACATCCCTGCCACCTTATACCACAACCCTGTGATTGTCCACTCTTGTGATTACCTAGGAAACCATTCACAACATCTCCAAAGCTTTTCCAGGCCTTTCGTCGAACTGGAAGAAGCTTGCTAACGAATGCGTCATCACAAAGTGAATTTTTCACTTGGGGGCCAACAAAAGTTCATCCCTTTATGTTAGCTTCTGATGGTTTGCGGAACACATTCTGGAAGAACTTCATTGCATCTGTGTTGTATTTAATGCCTTTACAAATTGCTGGATGACTCCAAGCTTAATACGGAAGGGAGGTAACACAGAAATAACAGTTGAAGAGGTTCTTGCCAAATTCTAGGTACACCAAAATTTCATTTTTCGGTTTTCTCCTCTATACCAGGCCTCGAGAATTGATCTGCAACACCCACATTCAACATGTGGTCCCCAATTCTTTTCTTAGTCTCCCACAGGAATACGAAAATATGAACTGTATGCTAAGCAGATTACTCCTTTATTCTATGCTTTACTGCTTTCGATCCCAGGAAGATGCCTCACACATAAAAAAATAGTCTCGATTACGCTTACAACAATGGGAATATGCCATTATAAATCAATTATGAGAATATGAAACAGATAACACACAGTTGAACCGTTTTTTCATCTCACAGAAAAAGTATTCTTAGCTAATATAATTTTAACCAATTAATTTCATATAATTGGGCACAAAAAGCACAGAAACGATTATATAAAAGTAGGAATATTCAGTGTAGTTTAGTTGTGACCTAATTCATCCAAAACAAGCACAAAATTTACTAAAACAAGCAAAACGGTTTTTTTTGTTACATGGTGTTATGTACAACGTTTGCAAAAGTAATTTTTGTCATTTTTGTCATAGATCATTTTTGCAAAAGCAACTTGTTTTGGAGAAGCTGCATGAGGTTGCGGCAAAAGTGGAAGGCCATGGGTTGTGACTTGGCGTTGTACCGTGGTCGAATGTGCTTATGGGCGACTGTCTACGTGTTTTCCTCTTACACCCAACACTCACCGTGCTGGATACTCGGATTCTCAATATATTTCGGCAGCTGATGGAACACCATGAAATACCCTTATATCCAAATTTTGAAGTCCTAAGCAGCATTAGAAATGGTGTTTTAGAGCCATTTCGCTTCAAGGCCTATCGTGACCTCGACTCCCGCAGCGGGCAAACCCGCTGCATCGGCCGCACCAGGAACGTTATGCGTCTATTAACTGATGTCAGATTTCAAGCTTGTTCGTTCTTTCACGACTGATGGCAAAGACCGTATTGTTTGGTCTCTTTTAGATTGAAGTGCACATCTCGTCAAAGTGAATCAATATTCAAGTCAGTTATAAGAATAATAATGCTGTTTTTTGAAAACGAAACATACGCTGCACTTGATAACATTTATGTTACGCTCTATGTTTTAATTTTTTATAAGGTCCCATTATTGAGATAATTTTGTTTCTAACCAAAAAGTGAAATATAAGTATGAATATAGTATGTATGTATTTATTTATCGGATTCCAGATAACATTTTTGGGCGCCCATATCTTTGCAATTATTCTATTTGAATTCTTTATCCAACTGTTCGACCTTCTTGTCTGACTTAATCTGCCACGTAAACAACCGTTTATGTCACCTACATACTATATGCCCGACGAGGCAATTGACACTCTGCTGACAGATAGGTTAATAGTGGAGGCTCGCGAGTAACTGCCGCAGGAGCGGCAGCGCAACGTTTTCCGTGCTTCGACAGGCAGTAAGGTCAAGAAATGTCTTAATACTAACTGTCGCAAAATCATTGCTTGCAACACCCTTAACTTCACAACACTTAAAAATTTGAGCCGATGCAACACTTAAAAATTTGAGCAAAAATGGGGTAAGTAAATAAAAAAACTTTTTGGAAAATGTGTAAACAAAAAACGCTGTAAAACTATAATGCTTAGAAACAAATGATCTAAAAGTGTTATGAACGTGTTCAGGAGATATTATTTTAACTTGATGCAGATATTTTGGACTTAAACATTGCTTATTAATTCAGTATTTAATTATCTTTTTTCACTTTCCCCACTTTTGCACACTCAGTTTATGAAAACATTGACTTTCATGGAAATACACAATTTTCGTTTGAGATAGTAATGTGATGGAAAAATAGGGCTTTGTCACGATTTTCAACCAAGTGAGAGTAATTTTGAAATGGAGATTCTGGCCTGTGCACGTATCAGTAAAAGGGATTAAACGTTTTTTTCAAATGCTTCTTCTGTGATTGGTGCAGATAAACAAGGAGCTATTTCATGGGAGCCCATGGAGGCTGTTGTTTCCTCCCATCTGTGGCTTACCTCACGATTGCATGCAGCGGTATGAGCAACTTGTTAGCGTCTTCTGCGTTGTGCTGGTCTCTAGCTAAGAAATATTGAAGTTTGACTCACATTTTAGCCCTTATTGGAACAAAGTTAAAACCACCCACCAGTGCAACTAACTCAAATCTTCCAAAATTTGACTTACACCACTTTTGTTCTCTACGGCTCATTTGTATTTACATGTTTTGAAAGGTGCTGAGAAAGCTGGTAAATATTCATGTGATCCGAGTGTCCAGCTCGGTGAGTGTTGCGTGTTAGTGCATGTTAGAGCGGCGACCATCATTTTGAGCGAGGATGTGTTTTGCGCGGTGGTTTTGGCCACTTCTTGTAATTGAGAAAAATCCTGGCCCTGGCGCTCAACCCTCATCACCAGTGAGGACAATTGCAGCAGAACCGAAGTCGATGTGGGAGACTCGCGTCAGAACTAGCGCAAACTCTGCAACAAATTACCGAACTGATTTTGAAGATTCTGGAGCTGGAGAAGAAACATTTTGCAGGAGGAGACTGCTCCGACGCAGCAACTATCAGCAATAGTTGGAAACATTGGGCGCTATTAACAAAGGAATAAGGTAAATGTGCTAAAAAATTCAATGCTTTGCCAAAGCAGAGGCGCTTGCAAAATGGACCCACGACGTTTTGTTTTCTTCCTGTGTCGATGTTGTAAAAATTAAGTTGGTCGTTGAAGAGTCAGAAGTTGTCTCTAACGGACGTTTTCACTAACACATCAAAAAGACTACCACTTATAGACATCATGAACTAGTGCGTTAAATTTGGTCAGCCCATAACAAAAAATTAAAATCGCGCGTAATGTATCCATTGTTGTACAACGCAGGTGTGTTTGAGACTGCAGAACGTAGGATATCAGCCGTGTCTCACTCAGGGCAAGCCAAAACTATAATGCTCATCTGTTGGCCCGAACAAGGCCGTTGTTCGTTGTAGCCAAAACGTGGCTGCGACAAAAAGACGTTGCACGTTCTTTTGCACATTCATTGGGGATGAAATTTGGACTTCATCCATTTCATTATGCAACCGTGATAGTAGGGATCTTGACTTCCGGTAAAAACTCATTGGCGTCGGCACCGGAGGAGGGCCTGATGGCGTCTGCGGCGATGGACACGGGCATTTAAATGTTACTGGGGACTGAGACGGGTTTCAGGTTAATAGTGGCGCGAAAAGAGATGGGCATGACATAAGCCAGTGGTGTCAAGGTCTCCTACTCGTGGCAGTGGCACGCCTCGCGGCACCGTGCTATGCCACGAGCTTCTCTGCGCCACTAGCGTCGGGAGAGGAACCTATTAGTAACCCCGCCGTTTTACAATAGTGATGGCGTTGTCTCTTGCGGTGGGATTATGAACTGCGTGGAGAGGCGATTTCGTCGTGGCACTCATGTCATGGACTTCCGCTCATGGCATCGACTTTGACAACACTGACATGAGCAATGGAAGAGGGCAAAGGAATGTCATAGGTGATGGAGGAGACCATCGGGATGACTGCGGCAATGGAGGTGCTCCGCGGGCGATTGCGCCGATGGAGGTAAGCTTCAGGATGTCTGCGGCGAGGAAGATGGGCACAGCTTATCTCAGAAGACAGACATTTTTCTCCATTCATTCACGTTTTTTGGTAAGAATATCACCCACACTTTGTCTGCTTATCGGTTTATACCATAGTAACGAAAAATAATTTGAAACATTCTGATTACTAGCAGAAAGATTTTATCTATAAACTTACAATCCACGCTTCTCCTTTAGAGTTAACTCGTTTGCTTACTCCTTGTGTACACATCACCAGCGGGTTCTAACAATTTGTTCCTTATACTCCGATTTAAATAGAGTGACACTTCAAGGCCCCGAGCTGGACAGTGAAGGGAATTCTGCCATCCAAACGGAAGAGTCGCTACGACTTAAATTTTTGCTATTGGAGCTCCCGGTTGGATTATAATGCCCCTGTCCTTGCAGCTCGTGACCTTGAAGTGCCACTCTGTTTAAATTGGAGTATACGCTCCCTATCGCAGGCTTGTCAAGTTCGTATGAGCGGCGGGCAACTCGCAGAGTTACTGCCAGTGGAGTTCCTGGAAAAGTAAGCGTAGTCGGAAGGTGAGAGATTCTAGTAGTTATTCTTCGTGTGTCCAAATTATCCAAGAAGAAAGCGCTTCTAACTTTGTCAGAATTTTCCGTACCTTTGCATTCCATGGAGAATGGCGGCAGACGACGGTGGCGTTTTATCGAGATAACTACCATGAAATAGTAATAGGAGAATGGTTGCTCATTGCTTGCAATGCGTGATAAGTGAGGATGGCAGAATATAGCGGGACGTATTGAGGTTTCACTGTCTATGAGTTTTGAGTAAAATTGCTTCATATTATTTCTCATGACGTTTCCCAAAATCTCGAAAGGGTTGGGTGAAATTTTTATTCATATTGCGCATTTTCAGACATACTCAAACGACATGTTCTTAAAATAATATTGTTTCCAAATATTTCTAAGAAAATGTTCATAAAAGAATAAATTTTACCCTTCTGTAGTATTCGTAAAGTCATATTTGAATTATGCTATCAGCGGTTCGGGAAAAAATTGAGACAATGTGAAAAAATATTTTTATTTTTTTTAGATGGCAATAGATGGCAGTAAAGAGGAGGGTGGTAAAAAACGAAAAAGATCACACACACAAAAGAGACAGGAAAACTAGCATAAGAAAATAGGTGTCATTCTGCAGCATCACTGCTCTATTTTGTTAATACGCTGTAGCCTTTGTATATATATATATATATATATATATATATATATATATATACACATACATACATACATACATACATATCAGAGAGAGAGAGAGAGAAATGTGGATATAAATAAATGGATGTGTCTTATTGTCACGTTCCTCACTTTACATACCTTTTTTCCGATCAAACAAGAACGCACAAAAGCATTATTTTAACAGCTACTTCCGCGCGGGTTTTAAACTATAAATTGCATTCCGAGGCAGTTGTCGGGGCGGGATAACTTACAAGTCTCGAGCGCGCGCTCTCGTCCGTCCGCGGCTCGGCGCGGGGGCGGGCGATGATGGATCGCGGGCGGCGCGGGGGCGGCGGGGGCGGCGCTCGCTCGGACGACTCGCCGCTCGCTCGCACTGCTGCCCTCTTCCCTCGGCGGCGGCGGCGGCGCGCGGCCGCGCCGAACTTTATTACTATAAATCTCCCGGCGCCCATTTATCACGCACGCGGGCGGGCGGGCGGGCGAGCGAGTGAGCGCGCGTATGCCGAGCCGAGCCGCACGGCGCAGGCGCAGGGCGAGACGCGAAGATTGGGCTCTGCCGCCCCGCCCCGCCCCGCCCGCGGCTCTGTTTAATTTTCTCCCGAAATTGCTTTTTTGTGCTTTGATTCCATCGCGCTGTTTATCTTCCCGGCCCTGGCGCCCCGACGCACTTGCTCCGAGATGCCGCCGCCGCAGCCGCTCCGAGGGGCTGCTGGCCTTGCGAGGCCGCGCAGGTGTTGATGTCTCTGCTTTACCGTGTGGTGGCGCTCTTGATTTAAGCAATAACCCCTTAAGCCCTTGTTTTGAGTTACAAAGAGGTCCAAATTACCCGGAGGAGCTTTTCACTGATACGTTTTAGTAGTTCGAGACTACGTGTCAACGAATTTCCAGTGACCTAGAGCTCGAATATCACGCAGAGTGGATGTAATTATGGAACTTTTAACTGTGTTATGATCATCATGTTCCAAAAGGCCCGTTCGTTGGTTAGTTTGATTTGCACTGGCAGCTTTGTAGACACACTTTGTGACTTCCGCATCTAACGAGGAAATTCTGAATTGGAAGTCACAAGAACCATGTTGCGTTTATGCAGCCTCCTATTGTCTTCTGTGCTTCCATTGTCTTCAAATGTCAGCATGTATTGAAACACTTATTGACTATACATCCGTTTGGTTTAATTAATCAGTTATTTATTATTACATTATACAAAGCATAAACTTCATTGTTTCCATCTGAAGTCCTCCTGTTTAGTTTCATATTATACTACAATTGCCATTTTAATTATTTTTATATCTGTTTCAAAGTACCAGCAACTCGAGATAAATTTGGAAACTTGCACGTTGAAGTTATACACACGTTAATCCCAATTCGTTCTTAAAATTTTCAAGTCTATGTGTTTGTCAAACACTTCGTTTTTACAATCTGGGAACAAATCTTTACAAATAAGGTCCTCAGAGAACATGTCATTACAAATAAGGTACAAAGTAGCGACTGGCCAGTTGGTAAAACATTTGATCCGCCAAACTAGTACTTTATCTGTACTTGAGCACAACAATGCTACCACTAACGAGCCTCTCTCGTGCCTAAAATGGTCACCTCATTCGTTCTCTGGTTGTCTTTCCGCGAGAATATGATAGGAGCTCGCGTTTGTGTGCTAACCCCTTCCTACGTCGGAGCCGAGACTCCTTTGCCGTTGAACATACCCTGCACTACCCAGAATGTCACCACGACTCTCACATTAATATCGTTATTATTATTATTATTATTACTATTATTACTATTATTATTATTATTATTATTCCTCTACTACACGAATAAAGATGTTATGAGTCCTTTGAATATAAAATCTACTCCAGGATGCAATCAGCCTCCTAAGGAGCTAAGATCTAGAGGCTGTCGATGGCTCTACAATGTTTTGCGCAAAATGTGGGCTGTTCCAAATAAAGGAATGTCTTGCGCTTCCTATTATTTTGAACGATCTAGGAGTTTAGCCGAGTTCTTACACAAATTTTGCAGAATAAGTCCCAGAGCACTGATAACTATGGGGACGACCTGCATTCTTACTCCTCACATTCGGCAGATCTCGTTTTCCAAACTCTTATATTTAAGGCTTTCTCTGCCTCCTCCTGGCCCGTGACGTTTTGATTTCACAGCTCCGCCACATCTGCAAGTAGACACGTTTTTTCTCCAAATCCCGGATAACAACATTCGGTTTGTTTTCCACTATCTTGCGATCAGTTTGAATTTGTTGGTCGTACAATATATTGTACACAGCCCAACAGACGTCACTGGTTTTGAGGTTTTCAGTGCGTTTTATTTGTACGTTGCTAGTGTTGTAGCTGCAGTTAATCACAACCAGGTCTGTTTTGTTGTGCATTACTGTCCGATTTGTTAAAATAGTCCTCTCCCAATACAAGTGGGAGCCCCTCTTCGCTCTCCAGAACACTTAGAGGTAAATACATGGCACTTTGTATTCAGTGAGAAGTTGAAATTTTTCAGGCAATGCTGGATGTAAAGTTTTAGCCTCCCAGTCATGCCGTTGTTTATATTCAGTTCAAAAGAAATGCGTCCATCCCAAGTAAAATGTTGGATTGATTCTACTATTAGGCAACCGTATCGACATTATTCATTCTGCATATTTGCATTTTTAACGATTAGCTTAAAAAACCTTAATATTGGGATAACTTGGTCCCGAAAGGGCAGCATAAAGCTTGTTTCTGAGATCTCTCCTGATGTGAGCCAGCACCAATAGTGAGTGACAAGCACTTAACTCACCTCATGTGAATGTTTTTCATGAAGATATTTCGCCATTCATGAATACAGATTTTGACGATCACTGCATATGATGCAAGCAACCTCATGCAATAGTACTAAAGAAGTAAATTTATATTATTGTATTATTATATTATTAACAGCTGATTTTTAACGATAACTTCTATTTTGTATTTGAATTCATACTGACACATGCATTTTCTTGCGCAAAAGAAACGTTTTATCACCACTGTGCACCATTATAGGGTTCAATCGGATCTTTGGCAGTAGGCAGTTGACATAACTGTTGATTGCCTCCCACCTGCGGTCCGCTCCTGCGCCACTCGCTGAGAATTTTATATTTTGTTTTATTTACTGATTATATGCAATATTTTTATAACTTTCTTGCCCTTTCTTCGTAAGAAAAGAATCTAATCATGCGCCGGAAAACATGAATTTTTGTCAGAAAAAACTCTTATTGTCGGGCCCTGGTAACGAAAAAGTGGGTCAATCGTATTCCCATGTATAGTAAATTACTTTCTCTAACGCGTTGTGTAGTCAGAATCCATGTTTTGTGGATCCTTGATACCGAAAGCGATAGACGGCAAAACGTCTGTCCATCTGCCTACCTGAGGTCAATGTCAGCACAAACCGTTCAGCCTATTTTCTCCAAAATTAATATTTCCCGATTGATCTGCACTATCTCGTGGCCTCTTCAGTTTGGAACGAATATTTAAATTTCCGGGAGTACTTTGCAAGAAGTTCCAACAAAATTTTCAAATTTTACTCAAAAAAGACCTCAAATTTTTCGATTAGCTCCGTGTAGGGATGGCGAATGGGCGAATTTGGAGACGCAGATATGTCTTGTGCTCCAGGTGAGGGGGTTTACTATTCAGGCCCGGGCCATATTTAAGGGTGGGCAAGGAGATCGACGGTCCAGGGCCCCCCACCAAATATACCAAACATAGGGGAAAAACTATAGTGAAAAACACACGACATTGCGACGACATTAATTCAACAACATCTCAACGATCTCGCCATTTTAAGCAGCAATAACGATATTGTGAGATAAATAAGTTTTGTCCATGTGGTTGACGATTTTGCGTCGAGGAACGTGCCTATTTAACATAGTTAAATGATGTGGTTTCTAAAAATCAATAAACATAAATAGTTTTAAATGTTCGTGTACTTTTTCCTGAGATCCCCCCCCCACCAAAGGACCTCCATCAAATGTTTGTCCAGGGGCTCCCATCACGGTAAATTGATGATTCGGACCCAGCTGTAGTGATCAATGGGCTCATTAGGTCAATTGTTTTGGGTAACGATTGCTAGAGGATGCAAGTGGCCGTCGTCCATTTGGGTGGCGAGGAGGTTAAGCTACAATCGGACAACACAAATCAGCTTTGCTTGGTGGTCACCTATGGATTTGGTCTGGGCTTGAGAGACAATGAAATGCAGGCGTCAATAGAAGCTAACCCAAATCAGGTCTGCGAAGCGTCCACGATGCCAGGTGAACGCGAGGGGAGTTACGCGAGACAGAATGTTTAATATGGAAGCACAGTGATTTGTTTTTAGAGAATCGACGGAGTCGGTTATCGAATATCAATTTAAGCCAGAACTTGTTGACGACAAGCCTTTCAGTGCGAAGACCAATCCAGTTCCGCAAGCTTACAGGGAGCAGGTCCTCGAACAATTAGATGAGATGGTACGAAAGGTCATGACTCATGAAGATGACACTTCTCGAGAGTCCTCTTGTGATAGTAATAAAGAACGAAAATATTAGGGCGTGCTTCGACGCGCGAAAATAAAATATTGTAATTGTATCGTCACGAGTCGCCACCAAAATTAGACGATAGGATTCGTAAATTGAAGGTCGCTATGACATTTGACGGAATGGACTTGACGGAGTCGTATTGAGAGATGGTGATTGAGCCTAACAGCCCAAAATTCCTGTTTGGCGAGGTAGCACGTATTGCTTTCAATGACTGGTCTTCGGATTGAGTCCTGCGAGCTTACTACTTCCGCCTTGGTATACCTAAGAGAAAATTCCCCGGGGTGGGCGTCTTGGGCTCTTTGGCCTTTATCCTCACCTCCCGAAGACGTACAACGAAGACGGTACCCAATTTGCCCTCACGGCAACCTCCCCATTCAATGCCTGGGTGGGGCCGCCCTGCCAGCTCAGAGCTACTAGCTTTCCAAGCTAGTACCGGAGTCAGTATTACCTGTATGATAACTCGCCACTCACGTGCGCCGGGACGCCGAGTCCCTCCTCTTTGCCCAGAGTATCGGGCCACTGCCACGAAGCCAAGTGCCCAACTGGGGGCCACCCGGGCCGAAGCCCGGGGGGCTCGAGGTCCCCAACCCGTCTTCTCATTACCTACAAGAGGCTACCGACCTGGATAAGGTCGTAACCAGGGCAACCTGGTGGATGGTCATTTAACCGCCGGACTTCTAACTGTGGAATCCAGAGCACCCCAAGGTGTCTCCTACACACAATCCTGCCTAGAGGTCGGACGGACCTACGTGGTCGACGCGCCAGGGGCCCAACTGGTGGGTTGCCGGGTTGAACCGTCAACCGGGAGCTTAGCTTTCCTACTCACTGCCTGCACGCTACGACCTGAGTTGGGCCGCGGGACTTAGGGTCTTTGGGTTAAGGAACAGTGCATTTGTGCTTATCAGTTATTTGGATAGTGTAATGCAAGCAAGTCAAACCGCACCCGCACGAGCTAACTTGCCCGCTTGAGAAACCTGGCGCTTCTAAGGGCACTGGCAGCTTCCCCTGACTCCGCGCTCATTTCCCCTCCAAATCCAGAAAGGGGTGTACACGAGCAAGCCGAAGCGGCGCGAGGCGGGGAATAATGGCTTCTTACGAAAAATATGTTTGCCAGATGTTTCTATAAAATAATCGATAATTGTTTTATGTTTGTATTCTTCACAACTTAATACTATTTCATGTTTATTTTCTCACTAGTATCCCTCTTATATAAACATATAATTTGCTAAGTGACAGAAATTTGTTTGAATGGCAATTTCTTTCCTAGTTTTCGTTTTATGTTGTGTTATTAAGATATTCGGTTATTTATTGTATTTAGCAATAATGCGAAATGAATTAACAAGCCACTATAAGTTAACTATCCTCGCTACGGACGGAGTTTGTGACAGACAAGAATTTTTGTTTGTTGTGTTATTTCATTTTTAATGGATCATTTCTTTGCCTTAAAGATAAAATGGGAATTGATATAGCTTAATTTCTGACAATATTTGTCAAGTATCTTCTCCCAAAGACTGTCGTGAGCGAGATATCCAGCGACGTACCGCCACTCCGCAGCAATTTGTACAACCCTTACTGTTAAATCTCGAGGCAATTTCTCTGGGCACAGGGCCCTCGATTGATTGATTCGTGTTTCCGGGCGCGTCAACTACTTAGGTCATTGGTCTCGTAAGTGTCGTGCGTATTTTTTCTTGGGAGGTGGCGATGATCTTTTCCCGCTGGATGGCGAGATCTGGCGTCGACCTACCGTCGACTAGCGGGATTTTCCCCTCAACCAGGTATCTCCCACCAGCCGGACACCGCCCCAGCCGGGACAAGCTGTAAGCTCCCGACAGGTCTCCCGGCATACGTTGTAGTGTAGTGCATGTTAGTGTAAGTGTGTGTGTGTGTAAGAGGAGAGGATAGGACATGGAAGAGGAAGGAAAGATCGTGCAGGGTCCATGATCCGTTTGTTAGGGTACTGCTCCGGCATTCGCCTGGTGTTGATCGGAAAAACCACGGAAAACTAGCGATCAGAGCAGCCGGCCGCTAGAATTCTCCTCCAGACCGCGACTGAATTCGACCTAGCTGACAAGCTAGTATCAAAAATCCTCCCGCCATCGGGACTCGAACACAGGACGTCCCGGTCAGAGACTGCAGCAGTGCCCTCGAGCTTGTTACCTTGTTACCTTGCCCGCGACCCTGACATGCCTGATGTAATTCGTGGCAAGTATAAAGATACTGCTGTGATTGAAGTAGATGATATTGTGTTGTTTTCGACGACCATTGAAGATCACCTTTGTGACCTTGAAAAGGTGTTCGATAAATTCAGAAAACACAACATAAAGTTAAACGTAGAGAAATGCAAATTTGCATAGAGTGAAATAGAGTTCGTGGTTCATGTTATTTTTCAGAAGGGAGGATAATAAGGAAAGAAAACGCGACGCTGTAGAAAATTTGCTTAGGCCAACGAACATACGATGAGTGCCGCTTAATCAGCACTTGTAATTTTTGCCCACGATTTCATAAATTTACTTCGTAATCATGTAACCGCTCTTCAAACTGCTGAAGAATGCCAAAAGATGGTTATGGAATCTGAACTGCCAACGAGCCTTCGACATGGTAAAATGGCTTTTTAATAAAACGAAGGTCGTTAGATACCCGAATTACCGAAGACCTACGCACTTGCCGGTAGAAAGAAGTGAGTTTTGCCTTAGGAGTCGTACTGTTCCAAATCGCAGATGGAGGGGAACAGAACGTCATAAAGTTAGAGAGACGTATATTGAAATCGGTAGAACAAAGATACATAACAAAGAATTGAAGCATTGTCACTCGTATAGGCAACGCAGGAATGTCGGTCACTTTTCATTGGTCATCACCGAACACAAGGGGTAGTGTTTATGATATGCGCTATATTAACTATGACTGATAGTTACGATGGTCACATTGACTCCAGAAGATCGATTTTAACGTCGAATATTGTGAAGTTCGCAAGAACTTGATACCGATTTATTTAACGCGTCTGAATGTAAAAAAGTCACCCAATCAAACGGCTGAGATGCTCCTATTAGAAGCTGTGGGCATTCAACCTATGTAGATTCGAGATTAACAAGATACACGAGGATGAATACACACGCAATATCAAGAAAAGTATAGCGAAAGATCAACATCAGCCACCCGAAAGAGTAAAACAGTGGTGTCAAGGTCTCCTATTGGTGGCAGTGGCACCCCACGCGGCACCGTGCCATGCCACGAGCTTCGGGAGAGGGAACTATTAGTAACCCCGCCGTTTTACAATAGTGATGGCGTTGTCTCTTGCGGCGGGATTATGAACTGCATGGAGAGGCGATTTCGTTGTGGCACTCGTGCCACGGACTCTTGCTCGTGGCACTGTCCTTGACAACACTGGGGTAAAGTATCGAGAACAAGAACCCGCGCAGTGGAAGCTGTTTGACGTCATTATTACGTATCAGATGATCTTCGTCCCGCAACCGTGTATGCTCCCGTAGGCACGCGAACGTGGGGTTCCAATAATTTCTGCTGCCACTGGTTTCCACTTACTCAACGTCACTGACCGTTTACCTCTCTCTTCAAGTAATGTCAAATAAAACGTAAAGTTCCAACAAAATAAAAATATAATGTTCCGAAGTTCGGGATGACTTATCAATTGACAAACTGTAACCTACAAATATGCAAATATTTGCAAATATTTTGTTCCATATTCGTGAACCATTGATTAATTATATCTAATACTTTCTCCAAAGTTTTGCCAATCTAAACACTTGAAAACGATATTAATTGGTATTTAAACAGGTTTTTAATTTTAAATATGTCGACTTAATCATCATCCATTTCTTTCAAACTCTAGCTAACATCCCAAAGCAAACTCGTCTCCATAGCAACCCACTACGTACCTCAATTGTGCTATCTTTTACGAGTTCATACACTCGTACCAAGTTCTATATCTTGATTTCGTAACAGGCGTATTGTGGCGACAAAGAAGGTCAAGGGATAAATAATTTAAAATTCGGTTTCCTGACAAATCCCGGAAGAATTTGATTGAATCTACCCAAGTGAACAATTTCTCACAACTCTGATCAGAAGATTCGCAATTCTAATCTAATGATCTAATAATGGTCAAGCAAATAAAAATATTTTCAAGTTTTGGATTCTCAAAGCCACAGAAGTTATCCATGTAATAATAAGCTGCTCTTAACAACATAATTGAAATTTGTAATACCTTATTCAGTGGACGTGTAAAATGGTTTGTATCCTCGTCTTAAGGGTATATGAATAGTTGTTCCTTTTTGATAAGTTCAATACATGACGCATTGGCGTTCTTAGTTGTTGTTTTTTTCGAGGCTTGAAACTTGTAAATGAAAATTTACTTCTTATATTGTGAAGACAGTGTTGGCCCATTAGTCAATCTTCACCTTGAAAGAATAATTCTATAATTAGACGAAATAGTGAACAAAACATTTGGAACTTCGTGTGCAAAGAACTCAAATCAATTCATCGTACATCAGGTAGGTGTCTTTGAATATTTGGTCCATGAATAAAATAAATTTTTATTATATTATAATTGATTTTGTGTCTATTTTGATAAATTCTCATTCAAGCTCGTAAATAATGACTAAAATATTGAACAAGAATGCCAGGATAAGATTAAATACAACATAGGGCAATTACGCGTAACATTCGTTCTTATTATAACATGCGACGTATCATATATTAAAGGTGAGTTGTGTTTCTGAACATACTATCTCATCATAATAAAACATCAGAAGATGGCTTCCAGAACAGCCATAAACAGCCTTATGACAAATTACCTAAAGGAGTGTTTACTAATAGCAAGTAAATGTTTATTTATTGCACTATATTAACATTATTTTAGTTACAAAAAATATGTTCTTGTTTGACCTCTTTCTTTTCATTTATCTGGATATTTTTACGATGCGATTAACACGTTAAAAACCGACTAAATTAAATAGGCATGTTTAATTTTTTCATAACATGTTCAGATTTGTCATTACTTTAAAACATATTGGTATAAATGTGGGGAAGGGGCATGTATCTCAGAAAACGTTTATTGTATTATTCATTAATTTTCTTAAAAGAAGTATTAACTTAAAATTGCATTAACACGTTTTATGGCCACTTTAAACTTTTGATGTTATATTACAAATGGGTTCGCTTTATCAAAAAACATAATATTTTAATTAATTTCTAATGCTTGTAATAAATGTATTTATTCTTCTTTCTTTGAGAGTTCTTGAAATTCTGGGCAAGGTACCTCCTAATTAGTTTCAATGATTGTTTTTCACTTTCACTATAATACCAATGTTTTGTTTCTTTTGTTCAATAGTTCACACAGTTTTCATTACAGAAATCATACGTTCAAGCATGAGACTTGCTAACTGGACTAGCCACTACCGTCAACACGATTCTGCTGCAATTTTGAACAGTAATTTGCATCAAAAGTTGATCTATCGTCTTACGTAAAAGTAAACAACTGCAATACAGTATCACACTCACGAGTTCCATGTACTTGACTTACCTCATATGGTGGATGTAAGCAGTTTGCCCGGCTGCTTTGAAATTGAATCATGTGTGAATTTAGGTATTATAAAGCATGACACAATGAAACACATGGAATTAATTAGAACTAATTAATTTACTGGCCGTACAAAAAAAGAAAGAGGGAGGCAGTTATCAAGTAGCAATGGAGGATGAATTCACAAAAGAGTTCCTTATATCTAGACGTAATCTATGTTATATTAATGAATCGGTGATCCCGGCAGGACACGCATCAGGAGCACAATATGCCCGACAGTCGCGGTCGCATTTCTTCAGCGACGGTGGCGTCGATGCCGGAGGGGGCAGCGGCAGTGGCGGAAGCGGCGGTAGCAGTGGCATCGGAGGCGGAGGCGGCAGCGGTGACGGCAGCGGTGACGGCAGTGGTAGCGACAGTGGTGGCGATAGTGGTGGCGACGGTGGCGGCGGTGGCGACGGCGGCGGCTGCAGCGGTGGCGGCGGCGGTTATGGCGACGGCGGCGGCGGTAGCAACGGTGGCTCGGTTGCAAGCCCCGAGCCCTCAGGCGTCACATGAAGCTCCGCGCAGCAACCCGCCGTTGGAACATCGTTCGCTGCTCCGTGGTTTCCGTTCTCTGTCCGCCATCGACTTCTCGTCGGAGCAGATCATTCGCAGCAAGATATCTCAGCGATTTTTATCTTCTCGGCACGTGCCCAAGCGACGCGTAAACGTTACTTCGAACGCAGGATACGTAATTCGGAACCAGTGTGGCCTCTTTCTAATTGGCACGTGTTTTTGTGCATCTGCATGCCCCTATCAACTACGCGTCCAGCCTCAAGCGGAGGCGTAGTGTGATGTGGGACACATCGTCCACGTGGTGGCTGGTCGCCACCTGCTTGTCGGAGTCCACACGTTTACTGGAGATCGCAAATGAAGCGACTGCTTCTCTTGGCTGCTGCCACATTTTGCTGGTCAATTTCATTTTTTCGCCGGAGCGAATCGGGAGTCGTGTCACACAGGCTCCGGGTCTCCACCCACAGGCTCTTTGATGATGGTGGGACGCGCAGGCGACGAGTCACACCGCTCCGCTATCTTGTCGAAATTTCATTGATTCTGTCAGGACGCGGGGGCGGGGTCCGGGCGTGGTCTCGCAAGAGTACCTGCGGCTACAGACGTCCACGCTGCACCTAAAGGTGGCTCCACACATTTGGCATTCGCCGGGCAGCGAGCTACCGCTCGCCCCATCCCGACCAGCTAATGTGTTCGGCGAATGTTCGCTCTCTTTGATGTGTCCAAAAGACCGGCACGTGATGGGTACGGCGAGGGCCAAATGTTCGTCACTCGGCAAATAGCTAGTGACCCATCCACACTACTCGAGATTCGGCGTGCGGTTGTCCCCTGATCGCCGAATAGCGAATGCGTGGAGCCGCCTGAAGGTGAAGGTGTAGGCAGCAGCGTCCGGTCGGTCGCCGACCAACACGGATTAGTGCTTAGGGTTAGGGTTAGGGCCTGTGCCCTTTATAACTTTTGCCTAAAAAAATGGTACGTATGTTGTAATTTGATACTTTTCTGAAGTGATCTTGATATTATTCAGAAAAATGACTTTCGATTAAAATTGCATTGAAGCAGATAACAGTAGTAAGAAACTACGTTACAACAGGATTTACTTTGATGACATTTTTATTATATATGAAATTTATTTTATTTAAAAGTTAAAATTGTTATAATTACAAATCGTTATGTAGAAACTATCATTATGAATATTATTTTAGCAATCTTTCACATGAGCAGTAGTACAAAGGCGTCGAGAATATCAACTATTGGTAACCGGACTTAATATACGGGGATATCATACATTTCGTAAATAAACCCGAAGAATATATGTGAACCCGGAAACTCCGCGTAAAGTCCTAAGAGGTTGCTCTCAAAACTAAATTTTATAACTTTTAATGTTAAAGCGAACCATTCCATATTTGAGCAAAAAGGAATGAAAGAAAAATCTTGAAGCCGTTTTCAAGGTAAGCTTGTTTACGTATTTTTTTAAAGTCACAATTACACTCAAAATTACGCAAAAATTAGTCTTATTTTGGAAACACTAAATATGACACCATTTAAAGATCTGATTTCATTAAGAAACAGAGTGTAGCTACAGCAGCACATACTTTCTCGCAGTAAAATAATAATACTCGAACAGGCAAAAGCGATTCCAATCCGCAAAAACTTTTGCCCGCGCTGGCGACTCGATCTCAGGTACCTACTTAGGTTTCATAAGCGTTCATCTGAGCTTGTGTCCAAGGCAGTTCAGTCGGCGTATAAGCGTTACCAATTCCTCAAAAGAAATGTTGAATATTTGTAATTTTCTAAAATCAGAAGTTAAAAAATAGGATCTGTGCCATTTTTAAAAGTGCACTTTAATCTGTTGCACTAGGAGAAATTTTTTAGATAAATGTTTAAATGTCCTAGGGGATTCACGTAAAATACTCTCAATTTTGACGGGCACGGAGTTTCACCAAATGAATCGGGAATATCCATTTTGGAAAAAATTCTATAAACGGTTTAGGAGCAAATTATGTCCACAGGAGGAACGGATGGATGCTTGCAGGGTAGGCAGTTGTATAAAAAAAATAGGTGTCAGGCACATCGAACACGTATTTGGTCAAAATCTCATCGATTTTTTTTTCAGAATTTGACCCTTTATAATTTTATATACACTATGTATGAACATACATCTTCAAAAGTAATATCACGTGAGAAAGTACAAATATAAGGCTTGTATACAATAAATTTTGCAACACCAGATCAGGTGTATGGAGAGAGCATACCCGAGTATCTTAAGACTACAGAACGGACCTGATTAAAAAAAAAGACTGAGGGCAAAACAATTGTAATGAGGAGAACTTCTTGGTGATGGTGATGGTGATAGCTGTAGTGATGGTACGAATGTGAAGGCAGTGGTGTGATGGTGGCGAAATGATGAGGTGTTGTTAGGATTGCATGGTGGTCAGGGTGGAGTGGAAGGGAGAAATACGCTGCCAATGTGGAGGTGGAGATGATGTTGTGACAACGATTATGATGATGATGATGATGGGGTTGTTGCCACGGCGTCGAAATTAAAGAAATTCAATGTGTGTACATTTCTACGTACATCACTTTCTGTGTACATTTCTAGATTTTTACATCTGCATTGATTTCGAATTTTGAAATTAATTTATTTCTCCTTTCCAGAGTGTGAACCTGTAGTTTCAATCTTGAGAAAAGTGGCTAACAAAATTTTTAAAAAAGTTACATCATCTACGAATAGAGTATAGGATATAATTCATAAAATGTACTGTTTCTTATGATATTCGAAATATATGTTGTGGTATTGAAATTACATATTTTGAAACTGATATATCAAGGTCTACTTCAATTCACATAATGTGTATATTACTCGTATGTTCTCAGCTGTTCGTCTCTGGGAAATGGTACTTTAGTAGCATAACACAATAGTCCAACGTTTGATTAAATCCCAAAGTGAGAATGTCTTCCTTAAGAGTTGGTATTTCATATATTTTCAGTTCTCAAATACTTATTTTCACTGGTTATTGATTGGAATATGTTACTTTGGAGTAGGCATATAGCAACAGACTTTCCAAAAAAGTCATGGTCACATAAAAACAACTGTGTACCGCTAAGTAAACAAAACACGGGGGCGACATGAATCAACATGGCTGCCCATCGCTTATTGAAACCGATCCCAAGTGTATACATTTCCATGAACTGGTACTAAAAAATAATGAACGCGCCTCGTAGGAAAGTGTCTTTGGCTGACTCATTTCACAACACTTCATCCGTACGCCAAAGACAATTAATTGCGTAAAACGCCTATTCAGTTGCAGTCGGAGCGCGCGGGCAGCGGGGCTGAGGCTGGGCGTGAAGGCCGGGCGGGGGGCGTGGCCGCGTCGCGTGGATCTGCAACAAGTCAGCGCGGCGCGCACCTCGTTAAGGCGGCACGCGCCTATTCTTAGAGGCGGCGCGGCGGTCCTAACAACTGCCAGACGCGCCGCCCCCGCCGCCCGCGCCGCCTGTCGATGACGCGACGCAGCCCTCGCCGCCGCCTAATGAGCCAACGCCACGCCCCCTCCCCCACCTCCTCCTACTTGAACGCTGCTCCAACACTTTTGACGTAAAACTTCTCGAAAATCCGACCGTGGCGCCAACTGCGTCTGAGGCAGGGAAGCGATGGGGACACTGTCCTTCCGCTCCCGGCTAATATTAGCATTTTCCCCCTTGTGCACCGGTGGAGGTGGCTCAGGGCATCAACTGATGTCACTGGTCTCTCTGACCGGGAGGCCCTCGAGTTCCAGTTTCGACGGTCGCTTTTTTTTGACACTAGCTTGTCAGCTAAGGTCGGATTCAGTCGTTTTCTAGAGAAGAATTCTAGCGGCTGGCTGATCTGATCGGTAGTTATCTGTGGTTTCTCTGGTAAACACCAGGTGAATGGCGTAGATGTACCCTAATAACCCCATGGGAGACCAGCCGGGAGCTTAGAGCTTGTCCCGGCTGCAGCGGTTCCCCGCTGGTGGGAGATGCCTGGTTGGGCAGAACCCCGATAGCTGACCGTAGGTGCAATCAGAAAGAAAGACAGATGAGGGAGGGAAAATAAAAGAATTGGAATTGAAAGCAAAGGCAGGCAACGTGTCATGTAACAAAATGAATAAAAAGACAAAATTCTTAACAACTGTGATGAACCTTAAAAATGAAAAAAAATATATTATAAATGTTTTGTTAATTAAGGTTAACAAAGATGTTAGTGAATTACCTACAGTCTCACAATTCCAACCCTGATTACCATCCCCATAAGCTGTCTCAAAGTGTCTGCAACATTGCTTTGACGTACAGAACCTTTGTGTGTGTGTGTGGGGGGGGCGAGACCTCTTTCATTTGAGTCGTCTCGGTGTACTGGTGTGGAACAGGCCATTTTTACGAGGTCCTTCTAAAACATTCTCATACAAATTAGTAAAAAGATAGGAATATAAATTCAGGGACTAACAACTGGCTCTCTTGAAGTTTATATGAGTGAACATGTTCACACACACACACGGCCAAACATACTTGGTGTGTTTGAGAGTTAAATCCTGGGACTCTTTTGTTATGTTATAAACAGATATTCTTGAACATTGTCACTTTTTTAACTTAAGTGATGGTTCTATGAAGGACTATAACTTACATTGAAAAGGAGGTCAAACGAAGTACTTGCAGATGCAGCCCTTTTCTTGTATTGAAATGAGTGATCATTTCAGAATTAAATACTTCATTGGAAAGCACATTTTGGAAATACAAGAAGTCTTAGTAATTTTATCTTGAGATTAACGCACAATGTAAGTTCTTATTATAAGAATTAGACGTTTAGTGTTCGTACGAATAATGAAATAAAATAATAAAACAAAACCGTTTAATGCGGTATATCTTTCCTTTCCACCAATGCAGTTCCTGAACCTTCGAACCAATGCGCCCAAACACGAAATTCTTGCTGGTTCACACTTGAGTCTTTCATCGCGCGTCTCTCGATCATCATCCCCATCGTCTTCCCCATTCCCTCACCTTATCCTTCCCCATTCCTATCCCCACCCCATCCACTTCTCCATCCACTTCCCCATTCCCTTCCCCATCCCGTTCACCTTCTCCATGCCCATGCTCACTCCATCCCTCACCCCATCCCCATCAACGTTTCATCCCATCACCTTCCCCATCCCTATCTCTTCCTCATTCCCATCACTTTCCATCCCATCCCTTCCCAATGCGTTCCCATCCCCATCAACAACTTCACTCCTCTTCCCCATCCCTTCTTCATCCCCATTCCCTTCTCCTTCCCCATCGCGTCCCATACCCTATTCCATTCCTTCCCCATACCCAACTCCCTTCCCCAACCCTTCCTCACCCTCATTACCTTCTCCTTCCCCTTCCCCATTACTTCACATCCCTTCCCCATCCCTTTCTCATCCCCAACCCCTTCCCCATCCCTTCTCATCCCTTCCTCATCCCCATCTCCTTGTCCTCCTTCTCCATCACTTTCCAGTCCCTTCCCCATATCTTCCCCAACCTCAACCCATTCCCCATCCCCAACCCATTCCCTATCCCGATCACTTCCCCGTCCCTTCCTCGTCCCCATCCCCTTGTCTGTCTTCCCCCTCCCCCATTCCCTTTCGCTTCCCTTTCCATTGCCTTCCCATCCCCATCCCTTTCCTTCCTTCCCC
The DNA here is from genome assembly GCA_031308135.1 of Acheta domesticus. NCBI lineage: Eukaryota > Metazoa > Arthropoda > Insecta > Orthoptera > Gryllidae > Acheta > Acheta domesticus. Next base: position 147,780,042 of record JAHLJT010009419.1, on the reverse strand, counting down.
TCGCAGAGTTGGCTTGCCCGCGTCTCGCGTCGCTTCGCCCGCCCCGGGGAATTAGCTCCCCGGCCGCTGCACACGCCGTTCGCCTTTCGCCTTTCGCCTCGTGTTTCCGGCGGCGCTCGCCCGCTCGCCCTCTCGTCGCTGGGGGCGCGGGCGCCGCTGCACGCGTGATTCACTCCCGTGACATCGCGGGTGGGGGAGGCGCTCAGATTAGCCCCGCCAGGCCGTCGGCCTTGCGCCAGATTTATGCTGTCAAGCAGCGCACTTCTAAGTGATTCATACGAGCAAACAATTTTCATAAAGAGCTGAGATAGAAAAAAAAGAATTAATTGGTATGTTCTATTTTTACTCATAAAACAGATTATGGATAAGCATTAGAAAAATCGCTGTTTATTTATTTATTTTATTCCTTTATGTGAATTTCATAAGTTAAAGAGTTTTGGTATTATATACTAAATACTAGAATGGTAAACGTAGCAACCTCTATGTAGGTCTGGTAAATACCTTCAAACTAAATTCTTATTAAAAATATAAAATCTTACTACAACTGTAAATTATAAATTTACGACAACTATACACGTGTGGTTATCACACACATCATTCAAATGATTAATAAAATTCTATTCAAATTCTAACTGTTCATTACTTTCCCGTATACGTACGTAAAATAAATGAAATTAGTTCAAAATGTTTTTTAAAAAAAGTGCTATAAAAAGAAAAAATATCAGCCCTTATGATGCAAATTTAGTGATTATATCATATTAGTATCTTAAAATAGAAAATATTTAAGGTGGAGTTTTATTGAATAACCGTGAATATTTATAATAAATTAAACCATAAACTTGTCTCAATGTTGGAGTTGTTAGCATGCAAATAATTTGTGATTTTATACTGTTTTCATAATAGAAACAGTATTTGTGCACTTCTCCAATAGTTAAACATTAATGAAGTATTAGAAAAATGCATAAATATTTTGATCAAATAGTAAAATAGTATTTTAAATACGAAGACAAATAAGAAACGTGAGAGTGAAAGTTATAACACGAACACTCGCACGCGGAATGACGCTCCGCATTGCTAAATATTCCACTGTAGGCAAGGTCTGCAACGATTGAGAAAGGTTTTTTGGCACATATTGATGAGTCACCACAGGGGAAGATACAGGAATCCGCAACTCAATACCTCACAATAACTGATAATAAGAGTAATAACAAAATAACACAATAATAATAACAAAAATACATGAGTGCGAACTCTCAGTTCGCGCGCGTGTAACGGAGGCTTAAAGGTATCTACCTCACCAGCGATTTTATTAATACAATTACAATATTGAAGATCGAGATGTTTTCCTTAACGAGATCTGTTCTTTAAAGACATATCTTGAAATAAGGTGGTGTTCAGTTTTTCCAAAATATTAGTACTTTTCGTTTCATTTTGCACATAAAATATGTAATTTTAAAAGAAAATTAAGCATTTTTTTTTCAAAAACCGCTCCAAAATTTGTTCTTGAAACTTTCTCCTCGTTTATATCAAAAAGACGTTAAAAATATTGTGCTATACCCATTTTCGGCTGACTTTGTATTTAAGAAATCTGCAAAAATTTACATTGCAAGTACAATATTGAAGACATATTTTTTACTTATATAAAATCTGTTCTAAAAAATTAAATTTAAAGAACGTCGAATAATATTTTTTTAAAGAACTAGACTTTTTCGAATAACTTATCCTTAACGTTATTACAATTAATACGAAAGCACTCTAAATGTTTTCTTAAAACTTCCCTGAATATATACTTCATTTCTTTAATTTATATCAATATCTTTAAAATTTTCATTTTTCATTGTTTCTATTGTACTTTTCATATGAAATCTTTCTTTTACTCCATTATTTTGTTTACCATACTATTTTTCTTCTCAGATTTTTCCTTTTTTGAGGTTTCATAATTTCGTAATTTTTTCGAAAACTGATTTTCAAAATTTTAGTCAAAATAACAGAAGATTTTGTAGTTGCACATTTCACATTTACATTTTCCTTTATTTTGTGGTAATTATTACTAACTTAGATAAATTTATTTGATTAGTAATAGTTTCTACAATGTCACCTTTTTGTTTATTACATTCACCTAGAGAAAGATATGTAACGTCGCTGCGGGAAATGACGATTTTTCAGAAGAAAAAGTATTGCAGGTTCTTGACACCGAGAAATTGGACAATTGTACCTGTATGTAGTAAGTTACTTCTTCTAACACATTGTGTAGTCATAAGGAGACACATTTCATGTGTCGTAGACGCGGAAAATTTGGTTTAGAGCAAAACATAAGTCCGTTCGCCTGTCTGAACGACACTAGCGTCTATCTGACACTAGCGACTAAACCAAGATATTCATGAACAATTTTATATTCCGCAATCGATGTATCTAATGACACGGTCCCTTGAATTTGAAACGGTTATTTTGGTTTGGGGTATCTGATCAATTATGCACAAACGATATTTTCAAAATTTTCTAAATATTCTATTTTTTAACTTATATTTCAGAGAATTAATTACACTTACAAAAATGGCATAGGGTCGATATTTGCATTTTTCATTCTCAGTGCATTTCGATTGTCAATTTTCAATAAAGTCATCAAATTATTTATTTTACTTTTATAATAACTTGCTCAATAACGGAGCTGACATTTCTAAACAGAAAGAATAAATAAAACGAAGGTGTGTTTTGTCATTCTTGACACATACCAGCAACTGAGAAAGAGGAAATTTTTAGAGGGCGACCGTGTCAGGAGGTGCTTTTGGAGAACGTACCGCATGCAGCAAGCGGCATACTCAGGGACTTGACGACATTCCTGCGGGCGGCAGACAGCTCCCGGGCCGCGCGCCACCGGACAACAACTCCAGTTCCTTCCACACACGTCAGGCGCCGCCAGTTGTTACCTTAAGGTAGAGCGAGCAACGGCTGCCGTGGACGGGACCACCTGCCGGCTTGGGGACAGGCCGGCCCCACCCTCCTCGCGCTGGCGACGCACGCCACGCTGGTCCACGCCGCGTCACCACGAAGATAAGAGGCTGATGAAGCCACGAAATATTTGTATGTGTGTGTGTGTGTGTGTGTACTCACGCGTGTATGGTTGGCTGTACTTCTCAATATCTTATTGTTCACAAGCTGGCTACTTCCTTTTAAAATTGCAGCTTCTAAAGCAAACAGTAAGCTTTGAAATCTATTTTCGTTCCTGCAAGTCAGACTAAATAAATTTGTGGTGCTACAACAGCGCGTACTTTCTTGCCCGTATTTTCACGCAAAATTACGTGAAAAGTACTCAAAATTTCGAAAAATTGTACGTAATTGTATTTCAAAATCTATCCTTAAGGAACAGATTTCTTTAATGAAAAATCTCTAACTTTAAAATTTTAGTTGTAGAAAGACGCCGAAAACATTTTGAATGTTTGCAATTTTCCAAAAATCAGGGTATTTAATGAAAATGAGACCTCTTCCATTCCCTTAAATGTTCTTCACACTATCCAAAAACAACATTCAATAAAAAATTATGGACCTACTTGTTTGAACATTTTGATAATGTCTCAGGGGCTTTATGTAAAGAACCTCCAAAAGTTAAAATATCGGTTTCAAATTTAAGGGACCGCAACATCATCCAGATCGATTTGGAAATATCAGTTTTGGAGTAAATTGGTTGAACGGTTTAGTTGCTAGCGTTGTTCACAGATGGACAGATAGACAGGCAGACGTTTTGCCGTCATTTGATTTTTCGGCATCAATGACCCACAGAAAATTTATTTTGGCTACACCACATGAGAGAGGATTTTTTTTTTAATTTAGCAACTAGATTTATCCACTTTTTTGTTACCAGGGCCCTGTAATAATCTCCCGAAAATTCGCCGTTATTTTCGCGCAACATTTCATGACTTTCTCTCTACTCCGTAACAAGAAAGTAAATGTCTTTGCAACACGTCTTTGAAAGTGTCTTTTCATCTTTGCATGGTCAACATCATTTGCAAAAACAATGTTACCGGGCTAAGGCGAAGCGTTATTACGGGCAGTTTATCAAGATGAACATATGTGTTAACAACCTGGGACCCCAGAGAGGGAAAAAGAAGAAGAGGACTTCCTAAACATAGAAGGGCCGATTAAAGAATATATGGCTATATGTGGTCAAGAGTAGTCAATAACAGGGAAACGTGGAAGGCTCAAGATAAACAAATGACATTAAGCATTAGTGAAACGAAGTACTAAATCTGAAAAAGTGCAAGTGCAAATATGAAAGTAAATGTAAGTGTAAAAACTAAAATAAGAGTAAATGTATAAACAAGGAGAAATGCAAAGTGACCAACAAAAGTTACACTAGAATGTATTTGAAAACTGAGTGTAGTTGGTATTAAAATAGCATTTAGTACAATGTACAGGCAGACTGGTACTATATAGTAGTATTATAGTGATAAAAGTAAATCTCTTAAGAACTGGTTCACCTGAAGAGATAAGTACAACCACTCGTGTGCTGTGACAGGAGGCCCCTTTTAGGGATTCAATGGGCTTGTATCATCATCATCATCATCATCATCATATCAAGGTACAGTGCCAAGATTGAACCATGCGATATTCGGTGAGCGCGAATATGATCTGATCTGAGAATGTCCTCCGATAAGTAACAAGGGCCCTGAGAGGACCTGGTCGGTGTTTTAGATGGCGATATACTTTATCAGGGGAAGAGGGCGGGGCAAAACCACACACCTAGCCACGATTCAAGAGAACATGAAATTAACTTAAACGAGAGAGTCTATTTCATTTTGTAGCACCAATGGTTTTATATTTCTCAATATTTCGGACCTCTAATAGTAGAATGGAAATTCGGCTTGAAGAGTATTATAGAATAGTATAACTTGATTAAATATGCGAATTTATATCGTATATTTTGGAATTATTATTGAGAAAGTATCGTTTTCAACGTTTCTGAAAGTGCGCAATATTGAGCTCAGTTTTGATACAGAAAAGATTGTATTTTCGAGAAACTTCACATGAAGCACTTGTGCATCAGATGCAGTAACGTATAAAGAACGCATGTAATGTAAATATTACCGACGCGAGAGACATACCTAGAAAATTAAATGTATGTATTGTTGAAAAATCAAAATAATATATAAAAATAGCGTTATTATGTTATTTACATTTTAGTGCTTGTTCACAAAGAGTACATGATGTTTAAAACAAAAATTTGAAGCTTCTTGATATTTTAATATATACTAGTGTTGCTCATATTTCTCTCAATATTGCGAGACTAGTCATAATATTTTCAAAAATATTTACATGCTTTTTTTAAAGAACTGCTTGTGGAGGGCACATTCCATTTAAAAAATCTCAAACTTTAATACTGTAGTTCCAGAAAATCGCCGAAAACTTTTCAAACGTTGGCATTTTATGAAAACTCAGCGTGAACGTTGAAATTTAATCCTACGCCATATTTATATCACTATTGTGATGAACCCAGCTGAAATAATATAAATCCTTATAATCTACCTTTCCTACAATTTGTGAACTATCAAGAAATTAATCCCTACTTTTGTTGATATTACTTTTATATAAATATTTTAACTGATTTAATCTTTTAATCGACTACTTTGTAGCTTGAGCACGCTATGGAAATTCACACAATATTTATCTATAAATAAGTTTATCATTTATTTGTCCTACTATGCTCTTAAATTTGCTCTATTCTGAAATGTTTATCATCTTGATTCTATTGCCATTTACTTATGGGTTTCGACATTAAAAATGTTGCCTTCTTAGCTATCGTATGTGAACGAGTAATCTATACCGAATTGCGATCTCTGGAAGTTCTGTTAAATAAAAATGGTTATTTTGAATTGATGGCAACTAGTTATAAATTATCAGCGTTTTTTTCTTCAAATAAATAACTTTATATTTATTTATAAATTTGATTTACACCTTTCAATGAGCTCATGGATTGATCTGATATTATTTCTCTCGTCATAGTCATATTCCCGTACGGTTCAAGAATTAAAGTTCTTGGCTTACTACATTCTTCGCGCGCATCGTCGAATTCTCGGGTCACGAACATCAAATATATACCAGATCTCTCTTGATGGTGTATTTTTGATGTTCGTATTACTGCCTCTCCTACCGTATTCTTTCCTAAGGTTAAAATCAGATTTCAAAATGCCTCCGAGGTATTATCAATCCGTTGTTGGTTTTATAAAAAAAATTGCTGTAAATTATTACGCGATAGCGACTCTCCCTATACTGTACCGCATGTAGGAACCTATTCGCGACTGTCTACGCTCAACGAATTGTTAAATACAATCCTCGTCTACGACTCTTTCCTATTATAAATTCCGTTTCGAATACGAAGTCTATTTAAATTTAACTTGGCGATCCAAAAACTACTTTTTACATCTATAGAGCATTAACATATAAAACTCCGATAAACATCGGAACTAATTCCATGTTACCCACTTCCCTCTAATTGAAAATAATAATCCCGGTCCTAACCGATGATGATCGTACCGTCGAGCCGATGTGATGGCGATGGCAGCTGCGCGTGAGAGAGAGAGAGAGTCAATACAAGACATCTCACACCGCCTCCTCCATACATATTTTCTACATATTACAAGGGGCTCTGCCGCACCTTAATAAATATCATGCTCGCGACCTCGCGAGCATCAACATCGTTCCTTATTTACTGTTTGCCCTAACAACGTGCATTCTTTGACTTATCCGTATTCTGTATACATTCATTGTCGAGCTATTGGCACTACCTGGAAGCCGTAATGTTCAAATAAAACCGGGGGCTCTGTGGATTATCACGCCATGTTCTTACAGGAAAATGAAACAAAATTTTGGAGACATTTTTGAGAAAATTTTTAAAATACCCCAGAGACGTCATATAAAGTTCCCGTAAAATTTACAAGTATTCTTTTGTTGTTGGTTTCAGAATTACACAACTTGAATTTTACTTTCTGGTGACAGAAAAAGAATAACCCTTGTTCTATCTAGTAAATTACTTCCCCTAACACGGTGTGTACTCAGAATTCATGTTTTGTAGGCCCTTGAAATTGAGAAATCGATTCACGGCAAAACGTCAGTCTGTCGTGACCAAAGCTACTGTCTAAACCCTGCAGACAACTGTTATTCCCTGATCAGTCTGAACGAACTCGAGGTCCTGCGAGTTTGAAACGGACATTCTGATTTTTAGGTTACTTTACATGAAGATTCAACATTTTAAAATTTCGTCAAAAATGGGTTCAAATTTTGGGATTAAATTTTGTCCTCTAATAGCATAAAGGATTCACGGATCACATTTTCGTTTAAATCCCAGATTTTTTTGAAAATTGCAAAAGTTCAAATTTTTTCAGTCTCCCTGCAACTACAGTATTGAAGATAGAGATTATTTCTTAACGAAATGTGTGATTCAAAGACAGATCTTGAAATAAAATCATAAACATCTTTTTCGAAAATATGGGTTTTTTCATAATCTTACATTAAATCAATTATTTTTCTCAAAAATGACTCCAAATTTAAAAATCTTCTTGTTTGTATCAAAAGGCGGCATGAAGATTGGTGCTGGCTGCACTTCGGCAAACTCTGTATTTTGAAAAAAAATTGAAAAGCAGAACTTTTAAATTGCAAAAGTACGATAGTGATTTTTTTCTCTTAAATGAATTATATTCTAAAAACAATTCATTAAACAACAAAAGTGTAGTTTTTTAAAAAAGCCAGTAGTTTTGGAGCAATTTTTGCTTGAAGTTATTGTGATTTATATAAAAAAACATTTTCTCAGAAATATTTTCTCCAAATTTTCAATTTTTTTGTGCATGTGTATGTGTACCAAGGAACGGTGAATAAAATAAATCTGGTCCCATTTTCGTTAAACTCTCCGAATTTACGAAAATAGCAAATGTAAAATGTTGATGATATATGTTTTTTTTTGTTAAATTAAGTTTGTTTTAAAAAAATTAAAAAGTTAGTACGTCAATATTTTTAAATGACAGCAATTGAGCAAATGTTTCAAAATGTTCGAATTTGCTAATTCAGATTTCTCGCGCTTATTTTGCTACAATATTTCATCACTTCAACAATGGAAGCGCTGTGACACAGACGTTTGTAATTATCAGAATAACTTTTTTTAGAATAACTAACTCACTTTTTAGCGGCGTTTCTTATTAATTCTTAAAAATTATTTCGTTTGTGATTACAAGTGTCACAAACATGTTTGTGAAAATGAGCTCAAATCTGATCATTTTTCAGAAAATCTCAAACGATATTTTTTGAAAAATAGCGCGGCATATTTCAGTAAAAATTTCCATATACAACTAGGATGTATCTTCTATTTCATTTCTAATGTCATATTTCAAATTTAGCATTAAGGGGCAGTAAAAAATTGAGAAAATATGAAAAATGTATATTGGACATCAAAAGATGATAGCTGGCAAGAGGATGGGGTAATACCGAAACGCTACCCTAGATTAATGAAATAAGCAAAATTACTAGAACGGGAAAGTCTGTGCCATTTTGAAGCACCACTAGTTCTTTTTAAAATTAACCTTGATCGTATGCCGACTCAGGCAATTGGTTTAGTAATTATTCTGATTGCTGAACCAATTACCGGAGCTCTAATTCCAGCGCGGACATACATTTTTGCGGGATGAAAAAGCTTTTGAGAGTTTAACCAGTATTATAATATTACGTAAACGCCACTAATATATGCGAGAAAGTACGCACTGTTGTAGCCCCACTAGTAGGTCTTTTTTTCCCGAAGCCTACTCTTGAAGAGCGGCGCGCTGGCGAGTTCCGAAGAGATCTCGTTAGCGGCGCGCCGATAGCCCGTTCCAACCCACATTTCAAGTGCGCGCGGGTCAAGGTGCGAATAATGGGGCGGGTAAATCAGCGGCGAGTGCGGCGAGGCGACGGTGCTGACATCTGTCCTCGCGTGCCGACATCGCCGCGCCGCGCCGCGCCGCGCTTGACAGCCGCTTTTTGCGCCGCCCCCGCCCCCGTCCCCGCCCACACCGCCGCCGACCCCGACGCCGCCGCCCCCGGTGCCCCGCTTCCGACTTTCCAAATGCATCAAGAGCAAGTGCCCGTTAAAGGGTTTACAGGGAGATCGGGGTGGTTATTTTTACTCCCGCAACCAGATGTTGCAACAAGAATGGCACCTCTTTAGAATGCTTGATACATTTTCAAAAATAGTTTCGTGATTAAGATACACTCCTTGCAAATGAAGTATAGGCTGAGGTGGCTCAGGGTATCAATTGACACTGCAGTGCCTCCGTCCGGAAGATCCTTGTGTTCTGATGGAAGCACGAATTTCGACACTGGTTAGAAAGCTAAGTTGAATTCAGCCGCTGTCTAGAGAAGAATTCGAGCGGCCGGCTGCTCTGATCGGTAGTTTTCCGTGGTTTCTCCCATCTACATCAGGCGAATTCCGGAGCTGTGCGCTAACAGACGGCCCACGGATCGCACGCTCTATTTCTTTCTCTTCCTTGTCCTTTCTTCGTCCCTTACATACACATTTACATGCTCTACACACTTAAGAAAAGATCAGTCAGGAACTGGGAGCTTGCCCATTTAGAACGGTTTCCCGCTGATGGGAGATATCTGGATGGGGTAAAACCCTGCAGTCAACATGTAGGATATCGCAGATATCATCTTCCTACGGCAGAACAGCACAGTCTTCCGTAATAAACATGCAAGGGACCAATGACCATTAGCAGTTGACGCGTACAGAAACTCGAAATAATATATCTACTGAATATAGAATTATATCCTACATCCTTCGAATCTCATAACGTTTACGAAATATAAGATGGACAGAAAAGGAATTTTGGTGCACCTGAAAAGCAACTTACTTTTATATACAAGTAGGTTTTATCAAATAATTTATATTGACTATTTCACTCATGTCTGTCCGCGTCGTGAGTATCCAGTGCTAAGCAAGGATATATTCAAATTAAACCAATCCCAGATGTTTATCGCTATCTGTTTGTTTACCTTTTTTATATCTGTAAAACCTTTGTTTACCTCTTTAACATAACGAGAGCAATTGTTTCAGCTCCAAAATAGCTTATGTACATCAATATAATATTAAAATGTATCGTTTTGGTAATGTTTAAAACTGTGAAATAGAGTCTATTATTAATGATTCAGTGCCGAAAAACAGTGAAAGGAACAGAAAAAGTGTACGGAAGCAATTTCAAGAATTTTATGAAGAAAGGAAATACAAATGGACAACACAAACTACAAATGAGGAATTTACACACATTTAGGCAATTAATATACGAAGATTAAATGGTGAAGACTACAAAGAATATCAAAACTATGTGGAACGTTACAACCAAAATTATTCAGGAAAATACTTTAATAAGTACACATGTGTGTTCAATCCATTCGAAATTGACGAATTCCGCTGCTAATTCATCTTGTACATCTTCTGTTTCAAACACTTTCACAGAAGACCAAGACTTGAAAAACAACTTCCTACAACTTTAATGATTGTGCTTTTAATAAATGTTCTTGTAAATAGTCTTGTTATATTTGTTTTTCAAAAGTTGTATTACCATAAAATTGAGACATATTTGAAATCATTTTCTGCATTAAACTGTTATTCAAATGTTACTTCATTATAAGTTACTCCTGGAGGCAGTGATAAGTCGAAGCTGAATGAAAGATTTTCATTTTTACTTTCCCGTGTACGTACGTATACACGGAGTGATATCCGTAGTATAGGGAAAGTTATGTAATTCTCCACGAAAAAATAGCCAATTTTCAGCGGAAAAAAATTAATTGCCGGGCCGTGAAAACGAATAAGTGGATAATACCAGTTGCTAAATTAAGGGGGAAAATCCCCTAACACGTGGTGTAGCCAGAAACCCTGTTTTCTAGGTCCTTGATACCGGAAATCCAATTGAAAGGAAAACGTCCGTCTGTCCGACTGTCCGTCCGTCTGTCCGTCTGTGAACACTGCTAGCGCCTAAACCATACGTACGATTTCTTCCAAAATGGATATTCCCCGGTCGATCTGATTCTAGTCAAAGCTTTGAGATTTTGAAAAACATTCTTCAAAATTTGGGAGTACTTTACGAAGCACCCCGGAGATTTTCAAAATTTTCTCGAAAACGGCTCCAAATTTTTTCTTTAAATTTCTTGTATGAATAGACTAAAATACACTTATTTACATGGCATAGGTCCGATTTTCACGGATAACTGAATTTTCGAAAATGGCAAAAGTTTAAACTTTCTACGGCGTTTTTCTGGAACTACAAAATTGAAGATAAAGATTTTTCCTTCAAATAAATTTTTTTCTTCATAGTAAGTTCTTCCTTTAAGGTCGTGTAAATGTTCTTCAAAATTTTATTTTTTTCGCGCAATATTGCGTGCAATATGTGCAATTTTAAAAAATTACAAAAACAATATTTTCTCAAAAACGGCTTCAAATTTTTTCTTTAAACTTTTGATAGGGATAGTGGTAAATACACTCTATCAGATTACATAAAAGCCATATTGTTCTATGGGTTGTTTTTTTCAAAAATTACAAAAATGTAAATTTTTTCACGTTTCTCACGTCGATAATATTTACATTAGCGGCGATTTGTTCACATTATTATATTTACGAGTACATGTGCTTCAAATAATGTCAAGTAAAGTTTCTCGAAAACACAACCGTTTTCTGTGAAAACTAGCTCAAAATTTCGCATTTTCAGAAACGCTCAAACGCCGTTGTCTCATATACGGCTGCAAATTTTTGCTTCAAACTTTTGTAACGGTTAGTGCTAATTACACTCTTTAGTATAACGTAAAGCTTATTTTGAGTTATTTTTTTGTTTTTTCAAAAATTACATAATTGTATTTTTTTTAATGATCTCTGACATCTTTAATATGCACATTACCAGCAATTTGTAAACATTATTATATTTGTGAGTGTAAGTGCTTTAAATAACTTCAAATAAAGTATTTTCAAAACTCAAAAAGTTTTTGTGAAAATGAGCTTCAAATTTCGCATTTTTAGTAGTGCTAAAACGCCATTTTCTCTTAAACGGCACATAGTTTTTTAAAGAAAATTGCCATTTATGACTAGGTTTTTGTGTTCTTTAATATTCTAAAATTAATGTTTCCGTTCTACCATTAGGAAATCGAAAAATTAAGAAAATGACAAAAAAATGTACTTTTGGCGGTAATAAATCACAGCTGGCAAGAAAGAGTTTATGACAATTCCGAATAGCTAAGGCCCAAGGAAATAGAAAAATAATACGGGAATGTCTGTGCCATTCTGTAGCACCACTAGTTTGGTTGTAATTTTGAGTAATATTCCCCTTTTTCGTAATTTCTGTGATTTAAATCTTCCTTTGAAAACATGTAATGTGTTTATTCGTGAAATTGTCATAAGTAACATTATTTATGATGTGTTAACAGTGCAATTTATCACAAGTGTTTGTTATAATTTTAATTATTACTGCGTCTTCGGGTGTGGGTAAAAAAACCAGAGCGACAACTTCTCATACTTCCTTGCATTATTTGTAACGTTTTCGCAATATTACACTAATTTCGCAATTATTAACCAGCAAATGTGTTTCCAACCAGCAAACACGTCTTCTCCGCGCCGAGTATTGAAGTCCTTCAAGTGCACACACCAAGCACTTAAGCGCTATATCACCACTTGCACGGCTGTACTCATCTCTTTCGGCGCTTAAAAAGTGGTGGTACCTAGGATTATTTTTAACTTATGCGTCTTTCAATAATTGAGAGAATACAAAGAAAATGAAAAATGCTTCATTTTTTGAACTTCCTTTACTCTTTACGTGGAACAATTTCTCAAAAATCTTGGAGCTTTTTGAGATTATTTTATAAATTACTACATTACTTTTACGCAGATATTTTTCGATAACTACTAGATATTTCGGAAAATTGTACGTTATTTACAAATCTAATGTTTCAGAATAATTTTTATGCAACAAAAAATCTCTATCATCAATATTGTACTTTTGTAATGTTATTTTTTTGCAATTTTCTAAAATAAGAGTTAACCGAAAATGGAACAAGCACTAGTTTTGTACCCCGTCTTTTACGTCACACGGAAAAGTTTTAAGAAAAAACTAGGAACCATTTTTATGTAAAACTAATTGTTAAAAAGGGTTAAGTCACGTCTTAGTGTACTAGTTGCTGTAAAATAAAAAAAATCGGTAAAATCGTTTAACTATCTTAAAAAACAAAATACAACTTAGACAACTAAGTACACTTGCATAAGATACACTGAAACTCTTGAATATATTTTACTCATTTTTACAAAAGAAAGTAATTTGTTTAGATTATTCTACGTTTTTTCAGCGGCATGTGTTTCAAAACATTAAATGTGCCCTGTGTGTCTATGTTTTTATAATTTTAAATAATTTGTGTACTACCGCTCCTAAAAATATGAGTGTTTTTTCTACCTGGAAAATTATTTGTTTCTAGGATCGCTTACATTCCCTCCGCTAGTGTCAAACCAAGTCTTTGACCAAGTGAAATGCAAATTCCGACCCTACCAAACCGTTCTTACGAGCAAATTAACTTAAAAGGGCAATTCCATGGAGAAGGCTGCCTCACGACATAATTCGCGTATTATCAGATCGGTTTCGCGCTTTGCCGATCGTCAACAAGTTCCCACAGAGGGGAAGAAGGGATTCGCGTACGTCATGTGACATTTCCAGTATAACCGAAGCAATGCTTTGATATTTCATAGAGACATTTATTAAAATCTTGTAAACCTTAATAATTAAATCCTAGACAGAGGAGCCATTCTAGATGTCACTGTTCGAAGTAATTGGAAAATGCGGCCGTTCGCAGGAAGGTATCATTACAATTCACCGTCACTAACAACTCACCTGATATATGTCGGAACAAAAATGCTAATCAGCGTCATCGTCTTATTACAAACAAAAACTAATATTTCTACTCAGAAACAGAAAAACTGTTACGAGAACATTCATTAGCTTTTTAAATTTAGTTTTCAATACCACAATAATGAATCACGTTTGTAGGAATATGCCTACTTCATTTATCATTGCCTTGACCGGAAATCTTTGATGAAATAGGCCACGAGGAGGATCTTTTTTCCTTCATAGAAATTCAGCACAGCGTGGAGTGCAAGAACGTACCTTAGACCAGCAGGAGACCAGCCTCGGAATCGCACCAAGTAAGGTAATTAGCGGTTCCTATACCCAAAGAAAGTTGACACACTGTTCATCTTGTCAAGCCTAATGATTTGCTTATACGGTCGTTGCTGTCAGTCGCATCTAGCGCAAAGGAGAAAAGCTATGGCAGAGAGCCGCGCGGCGCGCTGACACCCCAGCCAACGTCCTCATTTGCCACATTGCACCGCGCCGCTCTCTGCGCATGCCCCCGACGGTGCGACAGTGGAAGGGGCGGGGCTGTCAGAGACATCGCAATCTCCCCATCTGACTTCTTTACCATCTCCTTCTGATTTTTGGGTTGTCTCTTATGAAATGAATGGTGATTGAGTTGGTTTTATGGAATAAATGATGGAATCTTATAGTCACCGAAAGAATTACTGTTAAAAAATTCCAAACTTCAGCATTAATTAGCTTCCGAGTAAGGAATATGAAATTTGCCCCGCTACCTCATATCCGTTACCATTTCTTCACAAATCAAGTTTAAAGTTGATGATTTTGGCAAAGTTGTCGGTAAAGTTGCTGCAATTTACCGACTGTATATTATTAAGTGAAAAATTAATTTTAGTTCCATTGGTTAGAAATAAAAAATCCTACAACTAAGCTCAATTTAATTTGTTTAGCAATAACGGAGAAGAAAATATTGTTTCCAAAAGATGCATCATACAGAACAACAGGGTGGCACGTTGTTAAATAAGCCGCTATATCTCAAAATCATTTCATCTATAAACCTATAACTTTACAAAAGATCCTTCCAATACATATAGATTTTGCATTCAAAATTTCATCTAAATCCCAGATGGTAGCATGGGTTACATTCTCCAACCTTTTTTTGAGGGGGGGGGATGACCGGTTTGTATCTCCCGAACAACTTTTCACTTCCCTTGTTAAGAAAATGCTTTTTAACTTATACGCTGTACAAGATATCAAAAAGATGGTAAGGTCATGATTTAAAGAATACTTTATTGTCTTTCAATTAAAATGAAAAGCAAAAAGATCAAACTACGTGTCACAGTGTTAATGATGTCTACATTATGAAAGCGTATGCTTGTGCGGCAAGTCGGTATCTTCTCGTCTGTCCGTGGGACGCTTTATGCACAGATGCCAATGTTTCAGCCGTCAAGCTGCGACCTTCTCAGGGCGAAATGCGCAGAGATGGACTGCGCACGAGTTTGTATAGAGCGAGGATCCCCTCCACCCGCCAGCCGGTTGGCCGGACGATCGTAGAAGTTAGGTCCATCATCTCTATTGGCGTCTCAAGAAAAGCCCAACCCTAACTTTTGATGCCCCCCTGAACTTTTACATAACTAACACAACTTCATAACTATCATAAACAAACTCAGGTAAAATAATTAAGAATAAAACGAGATACAGCATTGTAAGAGTTTTGAGTATTCGTGCGTCACTACGGCCTCTCTCCTTCCCTCTCACCTCCTACCCCCGGCCGAGTCTCCCGCACCCACACTTGAGGGGCCAACAAACCCTCCCACAATTGCACTCCTCAGCTGCTCCCACGAAAACATTAGGGAGTGCGAGGAGGGGAATAACGAAGGCTCCTTTTCTTTATCTCAGCTTTAATTTTCTTCCTTCGAATTAATTGTTTAACAGATGGATGAAAATTAGTAATATTACGACAAATTTATTATGATGATTATGTTATGAACTATTTGTGGACGACAACACCAGCATTTTACAGCTCCGGCGAAACCCCGAATGACAGCTTTCTTATGTTTTGTTTCACGACACAAATGTATTGTACAAATTGAAGGTAAACGCCGATCTGGATGTCCGAGGTGGCTAAGGGCGTGTACCGAGTCAGCGCTTCGGTCCGAAGGGTCGCGAGGTCGAGTCCCGCCCTGGACATGGTTGTTTGTCCCTTGTCTCTCATGTTTGCGCTGTCGTGGAGGACCTCACATCTCGAGAACCCAGACGGAGGAGCCCGCAGGTGTGTTGGTGTCTAGTGTATGGTCGAATATGCCTCCCATTGGGACGTAAAGGGTAACCGGCTGAAAAAACCCTTGGAGAAAAAAATTAAAGTAAACACTCATTTTTCAACAGCTCTGGTTCGTAATAAACTTTGTGCATAAGCGCGATGAGCTTTTTAGGGGGATGTCAGAAATCTTCACGATTCCAGGACCTTTTATCTTCACCATTTATGAAATTATTAAGTTATTTTTATTTAAGAAGTGAAAAAAATATTGTTGCCTAAATAATTTTTACATTGTATAAAGAGAAAATATTATTAATCGAAGTAGTGGAACTGCAAAACGCCTGTTCAACTCTTTGCCCGCTCGTCATATGCGGGCTGAGTTTTCATTAACTTTAAATATGTTATTGCACATAATTTTTAATTCTTTATTCAACATAATTTTAAATTCGTCCGATGTATGTATTCACAAAAGTATATAATTTATGGAGTCAAACAAAAAAGAATGTAGACGTTCATTATTTTTTGTTTATTTCAATAAAACAATAATTGGTTAATTAAAACAAAAATATTATTTAAACCACGTGTAAAATGATTTCAATTAATAGATTAATAATCTTTTTTGATTATGTTCCTGTACATTGTATCAAGAAGCAGCCATAGTCGGGTACAAGAAACGTACCGTGCATGTTTTAGAGGATATACAAAAATGTTGGTATATCAGCAACAGTTTTTAATTGTTTTTGACGTAAAAATTAAATCAAAAAGCACTTTCATTATTTACTCGTGCATTACAAATTTTACATTCTAAACTTTTGTAACAGGGACAGTCTTGGAGTGTAAAGGTACAATGATGGTCACAGTAACTCATATTACAAGCTGTCCCTTAACGGCGTGGCTGAAGCTGCGCAAAAGGATTTTGCTAGGGAGAGAAGAGAGAGAGAAGAAGAGAGAGAGAGAGAGAGAGAGAGAAGTGACGACTGGCAAGTACATGATAGGAGAAGGAAAGTTACGACGTAGAGATTGTATAAGTATCGGGTGGGGATATGTGAAAAAGAAGAAGGAATATCGAGGAAATAAAGGGAAAGAAGTGTTTGAGGGTAAAGTGGAGTTTAGATTAGGAAGAAATTAGAATCGCTGTCGGCCCCGTGGCCGAGATCACAAGAGAGTAGTGTCGTAATGATCTTGAACCGTGAGGGCGTGGGCTCGAGTCCCGCCTCGGGCATGGTTGTATGTGTTCGTCCTTTCACCTCCATCGTCATATCGTCTCATCCGCATAACGTTACATCCAATAGTGGTCGCTAATGACCTAGTAGTTGATACGACCTTAAATAACAAACAAAAATTGAATTACTGTTTGTGCATCACCTGGTCAGAAAAGTAAGCTAAATAAAATAATAAAAAATACATTTTTCCTCTCGTTGTAACATTTTGATTGCTAGACGTGGCTGGAAGGCTCCCGTAGTTCGTTAACCTGGTGCTGAGCGATGTCGCGGAGAAAGGGAGAGTTTCAAATTGGGGTGGAAGTGTTCCCTCAGAGGAAAAGAATCTTTGAAGTGAAACAAATTAATGAAAAGCAAATGAGTGTTCTTCTCCGGCTCAGGAAACGTGCGAGAGAAGGAAAAACCGAGGGGAAGAGACGGAGATATTCAGCCGACGGAGAAGTCTGAGTTACCTGCGCCCGTAAATTTGATTGCGATGGGAGTTCATCCTGCGTGGTTGAACTGCGTATTCAGTGAGAGCTGTGTTATAATGCAAGTATAGTGAACTTTCAGGTAAAATAAACGATCCATATAAACACTACATTATTCCATTAAACTGAACTCACTACGGACCATAGTGAACACACGAAATACAACTTTTACTGAACTAATGGTGCTAAAACAGCACGTTCTTTCTCGCCCGTACTTTCACGCACAATTTCGCGAAAAGTACTCACGTTTTTGAAAAATTATACATGACCCTTTTTCAAAATCTATCTTGAAGAAACAGACTTTATTAAGGGAAAAATCTCTATCTTTAATACGCGTATTTTATTTGTAGAAAGACTCAAAAAATTTTGTGCTTTTGCAATTTTCGAAAAATTAACATTTTCAATTAACATTCTCTTAAACGCCCTGCACCATTATCTTAAACGTCCTTCACGCTATCCAAAAACAAAATTTAATCAAAAACGATAGAGCCTTTTTTTTGGAAATTTGATAAATGTCCCAGGGACGTCGTGTAAAGTCCCCCCCCCCAAAAAAAATTGAAATACCGGGTTGAAATTCAAGAGGCCGTGACATCAGCCAGATCAATTGAAGCATATCAATTTTGGAGAAAATCAGCTGAACGGTTTAGCCGCAAGCGTCGGACGGACAGATAGACATTTTGTCGTCATTCTATTTTTTCGCTATCAAGGACGGAGTTTATGGGTAGAGGATGTCGTGAGTTATTTTTCCAGCATTTATGAAAATTAGGTTTTGCAGCAAATGAGTTTGAGCGAACATACCACTGAGGAAATTGTTTTATCTCGTCTATGGAAATTCTGTGAAGCGTTAATATTAATCGACGCCGTCTGCGAAACAAAAACTTGTGAAATCTCATTTGGACTTCGTTAATGCTGTGAAAGGGTCTTCTAGAATAGAAGAAAACGAATGTTATATTGAAGAGTCTGCAAATGAAGAAAGTGTTCCAGTAGGGCAACATGAGCCATTCAAGTACTAAGAGTGAATACAAATATTTTGTGGTTGAATACTGTGGAATGAAGGGTCGAGAAATGTGAAGTCTGGAGAAAGATCTGTAATAGTATGAATAAAAACTGTACGCAGTGCAAAGTTATTATTATTTTCTGTGTATTACGAATTTTATTAACACCTATCGATTACTCTACATTAATTAGATACATTCATGTTGATATACATTATATTTATTATAGACATATTAAAATGTACAATTCGTGATGTTTGGACACTTATTGGACGTCTTGTAATGAGAAAATAAATCATCGATGAGAATCTATTTTCGCTTATCACAGTCAACCATCGCAGACTGTATTTTGCAAATATAATGAACCGAAATTGTTGGTTCCCTGAAACTGACTGGACATTATTAGTAATTGTATTTGTACAAATGAAGAGCTAAACCGAAAGGCGTGATTTCGGAAGGAGAGCTAGATAAGCGCGCCTGCTCCGCCCCCTCACATTGGAGGGCATCGCACTTGGGGGGGGGGGGCAACAGCTGCAGGGGGCGGGGGCGGCACGCGCTCTGTGACACCCGAGAGCGCCCGCGCGCGGGGGTGGGGGCGCGGGCGGGGGCGGCGACTGAAGCCAACTGCGGGGGGCGGGGCGGTGTCCTTGCCCAAGAGGGCCCTACGCTCTGTTTATTTATCCTGGGTCGCGTGTGGCAACAAGCGCGGGCCGCCCTCGCCCTACCTGCCCTACGCTTTGACACGCGGCACGCGCCCCGCACGCTATCGCTTCACACGCGCCGACCCCTCCCCCCTTCCCCCTCACCCTCAGCCGCCACTCGACCTCCGACACTCCACACGCTAATCACCACATTGCATCTTCAACACTATCACTATTTCTCACATGAATACTCTTACACAAGTACAAATGTGTTACAGAAATCCTACGCAATTGAATCATTCTGTCTTCCATTTCTTACATAAATTTAGTTTCTTTGGTACATTGTTTCCTTTTCAACATGCAGGAAGCGTTGGTTACAAGTAATACGCTCGAGTCCTTTGATTGACTTGCATATTGTGGACAGAGTTTGAATAAAAGACACATTCGCCAAGAATCCCAAGGTCAGAAACACGTAAATTAATTAATATGAATAAACAGAGCATGTACGAAGCATCCTAAAAAATCACTTCAAAGGCAGATCTAATGAAGGATACTGATTCCAAGTTCCTTCTATTAAAAGCATCAAATTTACTAGTTGCCGAATTTATCATTGTATCCGATAACTTCCGTGTTTTGCTTTTCCTGAAACTTTTGGATAATTCTATCCTCCCCTCCTCCCTCTACCAACACTCGACCTCAGACACTCCGCTAATTACCCCACTACATCTTCAACACTATCACTATTTCTGTTATGAATACACTTTCGCGAGTACAGCTGCATTACTGAAATGGTGGCCAATTGTAGAATCGTTCTGTCATAATTGAGTTTCTTTGAAACAGCTTAAAATCAGGAAGCACAGGTTAAAATTCTTACGTATTATTGATTGTATTCTATTGTGTGGACAAAGTTTGAATTAATAAACATTCGCCAAGTATCCCAAGGTCAAAAACTCGCCAGCTAATTAATCTGAAATAAAAATAACATGACTAAGCGTCCAAAAAATATACTTCAAAACTAGGTCTAATGAGAGATACTGATTCTAAGTTCCTTCTGTTAAAAGCATCAAATTTACGAAATTTCCGAATTTATCACTGTATCTCATATCTGTCGTGTTTTTCTTTTCCAGAGACTTTTGGATCATGCTGATTCCAGTTTATTTCATGGACTTACTTTAGACCTACATTTATCTTTATCTGTAAGTTTCTCCTGATTTTTTAATGTAATTCAGTTCTACAAGTAAAATGACTACAGTTTTCTGGTCTTGTTTTCATTTTGCTCCGGGCACGTTAAGAAATAAAGTCAGTCGCAACACATGTTGGGTGATAAGCAGCCTGGACCAAAGAAATCTACTGCTCTCATTGGTGCAGCACTGAGGTAAATGCGACAAGGTGGCTTACGTTCCCAAGAGAAGTGAGATTGGGTAAACGTGAAAAATTTAGTGACTAGAGGAGAGATATTTATATTGTCTTTCAAAGATGAAATCGTTTTTTTCCCACCTATTACTTATAAAGACTTTTCATCTTCTGAGAGCTTTAAATTTTTTTAAAATTGCTTCTGTTGCTGAGTGGTTCAATACCTCAATAATGTAATGAGTGATTAGGTGTTTTTCATATTTCGTCCATGTTTGACGTCAAGGCAATACAACTATAGACCGACCTTCTGGAATAAAAAATCACAGGTTGACAGTGTTTGGTGTCACGGAGACTGCCTACACCAGAAGACTGCCGAAAATACACAAGCATAAAGGAAATATAATGCAAAAATCCAGAAGCAGAAATAAAACATGAGTGAGGGCGTACCGTTTAGTAGAACACTCTAACCAGTGTAGTGTTATTGTAGTTCTTGATGTGACAGATGCAATGTCGTATCGATATCGTCGTATTGATTGAGAACAGTACTATGAAAAATTAAATAAACTAAAATATTTGGGAGAGTGGATACAGTGAATTGTTTGAATCTAAATCGAAATTTCTGTATGTTCAAAAATTACAAATGTTATAAATAATACGAGAAAATATGTGTTGTTGTAAAATTTCTACTTTTAGTTCAGTAATACCTAAGAAATGCAAAGAATTGTCAGAAGTAAGTTTACATTTGTATTGTATAATTTAAAAAAAAGACTTAATACGCCTGTAACAAGTAATGTACTTCAGCTTCCGGGTCAATGACTCCATCACGATAAAGTTTTTGTCCAGTTTCTCTGATCCATTGAGCAAATGCTGAGATGGACCCTCGTTTTGCTTCTGGACGTAAATGTAGCTTCACTATGCGCACGTTTCGTTGACCACTCCTTCTGTTTTTAGTGGTAGGATTACAGCTCAGGGTGAGTTACTATTTTGTTAGCAAGGCAGAAAAATCGCATCTGCATTTCGTTTACCGTTGCAAGTATGTTTTCTATAACTCGGGAAAGAAATATCTAGTTTTTCAAATGTTGCTAATCTTGCGCTTTTTTAAATTTTATTATTATATATTTTTACTTTCCCGTATACGTACGTATACACGGAGTGATATACGTAGTATAGAGAAAGTTATGTAATACTGCGCGAAAAAATGGCCAATTTTCGGCGGAAAAAATTAATAGTCGGGCCGTGAAAACGAATAAGTGGATAAAACCAGTTGCTAAATTAAGAAAAAAAAATCCCCTAACACGTAGTGTAGCCAGAAACCCTGTTTTCTAGGTCCTTGATACCGAAAACCCAATTGAAAGGAAAACGTCCGTCCGTCCGTCCGTCCGTCCGTCCGTCCGTCCGTCAGTCCGTCCGTCCGTCCGTCCGTCCGTCCGTCCGTCCGTCCGTCCGTCCGTCCGTCCGTCCGTCCGTCCGTCCGTCCGTCCGTCCGTCCGTCCGTCCGTCCGTCCGTCCGTCCGTCCGTCCGTCCGTCCGTCCGTCCGTCCGTCCGTCCGTCCGTCCGTCCGTCCGTCCGTCCGTCCGTCCGTCCGTCCGTCCGTCCGTCCGTCCGTCCGTCCGTCCGTCCGTCCGTCCGTCCGTCCGTCCGTCCGTCCGTCCGTCCGTCCGTCCGTCCGTCCGTCCGTCCGTCCGTCCGTCCGTCCGTCCGTCCGTCCGTCCGTCCGTCCGTCCGTCCGTCCGTCCGTCCGTCCGTCCGTCCGTCCGTCCGTCCGTCCGTCCGTCCGTCCGTCCGTCCGTCCGTCCGTCCGTCCGTCCGTCCGTCCGTCCGTCCGTCCGTCCGTCCGTCCGTCCGTCCGTCCGTCCGTCCGTCCGTCCGTCCGTCCGTCCGTCCGTCCGTCCGTCCGTCCGTCCGTCCGTCCGTCCGTCCGTCCGTCCGTCCGTCCGTCCGTCCGTCCGTCCGTCCGTCCGTCCGTCCGTCCGTCCGTCCGTCCGTCCGTCCGTCCGTCCGTCCGTCCGTCCGTCCGTCCGTCCGTCCGTCCGTCCGTCCGTCCGTCCGTCCGTCCGTCCGTCCGTCCGTCCGTCCGTCCGTCCGTCCGTCCGTCCGTCCGTCCGTCCGTCCGTCCGTCCGTCCGTCCGTCCGTCCGTCCGTCCGTCCGTTCGTCTGTCCGTCTGTCCGTCTGTGAACACTGCTAGCGCCTAAACCATACGTTCGATTTCTTTCAAAATGGATATTCCCTGGTCGATCTGATTCTAGTCGAATCTTTGAGATTTTGAAAAAGATTCTTCAAAATTTGGGGGTTCTTTATATGAAGCCCCCGGAGATTTCCAAAAGTTTCTTAAAAACGGCTCCAAACTTTTTCTTTAAATTTCTTGCATGAATAGATTAAAATACACTTATTAACATGGCATAGGTCCGATTTTCAGGAATAACTCTGAATTTTCGAAAATTGGGAAAGTTTGACTTTTTTTCGGCGTCTTTCTCCAGCTACAAAATTGAAGATAGAGATTTTTTCTTCAAATAGAATTTGTTCTGCATATTGAGTTTTTTCATAAAGGTCATGTAAATGTTTCTCAAAATTTTAGTAGTTTTCGTGCAATATGTGCAACATTAAAAAATTACAAAAACAATATTTCTCAAAAACGGCTCCAAAATTTTTCTTTAAACTTTTGGTAGAGATAGTGGTAAATTTACTCTATCAGATGACATAAAAGCCATATTGGTCTATCGGTTGGTTTTTTCAAAAATTACAAAAATTTAAATTTTTTTACTTGTCTCTCACGTCGTTAATATTTACATTAGCGGCGATTTTTTTACATTATGATATTTATGAGTATATATGCTTTAAATAATTGTAAGTAAAGTTTCTCGAAAACACCACCGTTTTCTGTGAAAAGTAGCTCAAATTTCGGCATTTTCAGAAATGCTCAAACGCCATTTTCTCATATATGGCTGCAAATTTTTTCTTCAAACATTTGTAACGGATAGTGCTAATTACTCTTTTTAGTATAGCGCAAAGTTTATTTTGAGTTATTTTTTTTGTTTTTTCAAAAATTATATAAATGTAAATTTTTTGAAAGATCTCTTACATCTTTAATATGCACATTATCCGCAATTTGTAAAGATTATTATATTTGTGAGTGTAAGTGCTTCAAATAACTTCAAATAAAGTATTTTGAAAACTCAAAAATTTTCTGTGAAAATGAGCTTCAAATTTCGCATTTTTAGTAGTGCTAAAACGCCATTTTTTCTTAAACGGCACATAATTTTTAAAAGAAAATTGCAATTTACGGCTAGGTTTTTGTGTTCTTTAATATTCTAAAATTAATGTTTTCGTTCTACCAATATGAAACCGAAAAATTAAGAAAATGACAAAAAAATGTACTTTTGGCGGTGATAGATGGTAGCTGGCAAGAAAGTGTGGCAATTCCGAATAGCTAGCGAAGATCCAAGAAAATAGAAAACTAATACGGGAAAGTCTGTGCCATTCTGTAGCACCACTAGTTTATATTTTATTCGTCTTTCAACCATCTTATTTATAGTTAAAATGTTGAGAAGGGATTGTGGAATTTAAAAACAAACCTGCGCAAATAATCATCTCCCCCATTCGTCATATACAATTTTCACTGTTTTTTGACTAAATAAATCAAATCAAATGAAGGGAAAAGCGTCAGCAGAATTTCCTTGATTTTAAAGGGAAACAACGTGTGTGAGAGTGAGGCGCTGGCAACGGGTCGGCCAGGGCTTTGCTGCGCGTGGTGCCCGCCTGTTGTTGGCTAAATATTGGCGCGCGCTCTGGGAGGAGGGTGGGGGCGGAGAGGGTGGCAGCCGAGGGAGGCGCGCTTCCTGGGACGCTGTTGACTTTGCGGCGACACGCGTTCTCACAAACACCTGCAACCGCCTCCATTATCGTTTCCCCAACAACCGAATTTGTTTACACTCCCGCCGCCGCGCCGCCGCTGCGGGTGCCTACCGGATGAATGGGCCCTCTGGGCCAGAGCGCGAAGGAATCCTGGTGGCGATACATTACAATTGTTCTTTTGAATTTGCTACTGTTTTGTTAGACTATTGGTGTTTTTGCTTAAATACTGTAATGTATTTTGTAATACGATTAGTGAAAAACTTGTAAAGGTTAGAGGCTCAGCACTCCAAGCTCCCTAAATTCTGGTTTGGTTCCTACCTTCACTGCTGTAGTCTACCCGCCATTTAAAAATTGCTGAGAATGAAGTCAAAACCCAACAACGAAAAAAGTATGGTTGGTAAGAAAAACTTGTGATGATGATCCGTGATGAGTTTGGAGTGACGGCATTTATCTGTTTAGAGATTAGACTTTGACAAGTGATTATGTGTTGTCTTCAAATGTAAATAGTATGTGTTGTTTTTAATTTCTCGCGTGCTACTTACGATGTAATGCTGCAGCGAAAATAAGCAATTTTTAGCAGAAAATAGCCATATTAATAGCATTTTCGGCAGCACGCAACATAAACATCCGATCATTTTCACACATTCGTTTCATTTTTCAAAAATTACACAAATTAATTATTTTAAATATTCCTCGCGTTAATATTTTCAGTATTGGTAATTTTATACATTATTGTATTTCTGAGCAGCAATAAATTATTTCCTATAAAATTCGCAAAAAATCAAAAGTTTTTGGGAAAATGAGCTTAAAATTGAGCATATTCAGAAACGCATGAACCATATTTTCCCAAAAGTGGCTACAAACGTTTCAATTAAAATGTGCATATAGGGCTATGTTTTGCTCTTCTATAATGTTTTAAAGTCTCATTATTTAGTAGTATGCTTAGTTTGGTACAGCAGTCTAGATTGTTGTTGGAGGAAATGTATTAGTTCGTTTTTACTTTCTCAAATTGTACCTACGTAGTAAAAAGAAAGTATTGTAATTGTGCGACGAAAATCCCTAATTGTAGGGTGCTGGTAACAAAATGTTCACAAATCTTGACGTTAAATGTAGTAAATTACTTCCTTTAACACGTTGTACATTCAGAATCCACATTTTGACGAATATTGATAACAAATAATCGATTGATAGCAAAACGTTTGTCTGTTTGTCTGACCGTCCGTGGGTGTGTGGTCAAGGCTTGTGCAGCACCTTAACCGTTCAGATAATTTTGTCCAAAATGAGCTTACTCCTATCGATTTAAAAAAAAATTCAGGCCCTACGAGCTTAAAACGGGAAATTTGTTTTTTTTAGTGTTCTTTACAAAAAGCTTCAAAATTGTCTGAAAAAAATTGCTGCTTGCGAACTCAATTCAGTCTCCTACAAACTTGCGTTCATGGTAACCAATGCTCCATCTCTTAATTGTTCTTTTCCCTCAGTTCATACAACTCGTATAAATTTATATTTTAATTTCGAAATATTTTACACAGTTAATTTTCCTACAAAAACTTCACCTTTTTTCTTTAATTTTTTCTTCATATTGGACAGTCGAACTGCCCGTCGGTAGGTCAGGAAAAAACGTGTCGGTTCCATTTTCGGCAAAATATATACATTTTGACTTTGCCGTATACATACGTATACGGGAGTAATATACGTAGTATAGGGAAAGTTATATAATGCTACGGAAAGTCGATTTCGTAAAAGAGACAATTGAGGGATGTAGCGTCGGCTACCATGGACGCATGTTTGTGGGAGAGACTGGTTCGAATTGGCGGTATAATGGACGCCTGAATGTAGGCCGGGATTATTAATGTGAAAATTTGGTTTTAAAACACAATTCGTAGCAACTTCAACATATTGGAAGTTCGACGTTTTGAAATCGTGGGATAAGTACTTCAGCAAATTAATCGGTGATTCTCTAAGAAACAAAATATCCGCGGACGCGGAAAAGGTAACATTTGCCGATTGATTCTGGATAAATAATTTCATAAACAATACATTTGTCTCTCTTTGAACTTAAAGGTGAATCTTATTTAAATTATCTCAAAAGAGAGGCCAACGGACAGCGACGTTACTTGCTGCTTTTTTGGGTCTTTGTTTATTTCAGCCACTTTTATAATAGCAAGGATTCGAATAAACAACTAATTTAAAGTTTCTTCATATCTATGAAACATGAAATGGGAGGTATAAATGGCATTTTCCACAAACAATGATGTGTCTGATAAGTGTAAATCACACAATTATTACACTGAAGACTCCAAACTACCCTATTATTTGGCAGGTTTTCTCAATCCGATAGGAACAGAAACACCAACCCGAAGTAATAGGAAAATGCGAACCTCTCATTAGCGAAGGAGGGCAATTACAGTTCACGCGTACTCGGTTTCCTCAATTTTGCTTGTCTTGCGTGTTAATCTTTCAGCAGTTCGTGATGTCTTCCAAGAAAGTTTCCTTTCAGGGTGCCCTCATGATGTTTTGTATAATTTGTGTCAAAATATTCGTTCGACTTGTGCTCATTGAGAAAATGTTTGACATGTTACTTTCTGACGATTTAGCGTTGAGGGAGAGAAAGTAAATTAATTTATGGTCGTATTAACCATTCACTGTAATGATCAACACTGGTGCGTTACAATAAAGTTTAAATTTCTTAATACTGGCAACATTTCAATATCATTCTCTCTTTCAAAAACTTGAGAAATTGGTACCCACAGAATTGTCTCATATTACGAGTAATTTCTCTCTATAACTCTTGAATTGATACTTCTGTCTAATAATAATTTATTTTGTGCACAGTTCAGTGATTTAAGTCACTTATCAGTTGTCAGGTATGAGAAGTTTGAAGTTTGCCGAAAATTAAATTATTCCTTATATATGAATGGTTTATTTTGGAAACAATATAAGTCAGGTTTTTCCCATTTTGACTTTTTAGTGCGATCATATTCTCTGTACGTATTTGCTTCATTTTAGACAGAGATTACGTAAGTCAAGCAGTTCTAGAGGTAGTTTTCGTAGAGGATGTAAATGGGAATTAAGGCAGATACAACATAAGTCAGTGACTTATGGAGGCCTTTTTTTAATAGTGGTACAACTCCATTTACACTCGTTTTGAGATACTGAGCCGTAAAGTTAAACGTTTATTAAAAAATCTGGAATTGAAATAGAAAACAAATAGAGTCTTCCCTTTTCTCATATGAACTTGTTTGTCTGCAAATTGTTGAATATGATACTGGCTGTGTATCAAAATATAGAGCAGTAAAGGAGTTATACCACTATAAAAATTAAGTTTAAACTATAAAAATTAGTTTGTCGTGCCACAGGGTTGAATATGGGAAGTGGACATTTTAAAGAAAAAATGTAAATGAAAAAAACGATTTCTTGAAGCAAATAAAATATGTATTTTAATGTCACTATTTTACATACACTTCTGTTTCATCAGACACATTCAATCTTCCTCAGTTTCAAGTTGTTATGATCCTTTCCTGAGAAGATCCTTTTCCAAGACTAAGTCGCCTTTCTGTTTATGATCAGAGACAGGTTCAATTTTGAAAAATAATTTATCGCAGAAACTGCAGGTATCCTTACGTGGTGGATGAAAGAAGAGATCAAAGTCATCATTAAAAAATTTATCATAAATATGTATCCCTACAGAAGTTTTATTTTCACTCAGACATTTATCTAAATATAAACTAAACATTTTTGTAATTTTCAGCCCCGGATTTAGATACTTCTATTTAGAATTATCCTCCCTAGCATAATGACTTTCACATGCTGCAGAAGTTTTGATGTGCTCTTTGATATCAGCAATCAGTGCTTCTGGCACACACTTTCTTCATTCATATTTACCCCTTCGATCAAGGTAAGTTGACCTTTCTTCTCCGCTTTTTGATGTAATCCTGGCAAGTCTTCCATTGGAAATTTTGAAAGTATGGTGAAAGAAGTTTTCCAAACTTTTATATTTGTGTCATCAATCTCCAGTCGGTGTACATTAATGCACCCTATCTCATTTCCTGAACCGTTCTTTTGTCGACGACCTTTAACAGAATGATGTGTACTTAATTCATTTACGAACTCTTTCCCATAGTTTCTTTTGCGTTTTCGAAGATTTTCTTGAGTGGAAAGAGTACTTAAATGAATCACGCATCTTTCCTTTGGCCCTTTTTACTTCGAACGCATTTTACTTTACCACTAATTGCCCTAGAATCCCCATCATTTGAAGAACATGCAATAGGATCTAGATCACAAATTCGTGTAGGCAAATTCGTATAAGCGTTTTCTGCATCAGAACTGCCATCTAAAAATGCAGTAAGATATCCAAGTCAATGCTGTTGTCGATTAGTTTGCATATAAGCGTGAATGACAATATAATACGTAAATTCACATACACACACACACACACACACACACGCACGTCAATTCTACAAGGAATGCTGGCACATTATTCTTTTATTCCTACAATATGCTAGTTTCAATTAATAAATATTCACTTTAAAATGTACTCATGCATTCATTATTTCCTATTAACAATAAATGCGAAATCCGTAAAAACAAATGTTTAATAGTATTACGTTCCCGCGCAACACGTAACCTACATGTATATTTTCTTCCATTGAGGAAGACTAAACATTTGAGAAACAGTGATCTTATTTTAATTTACCTGTATCTTTTAGAACATCTGGATCCAGATCTTCACCATCAATATCGCTGCTGTCGCTAGAAACCTCTCGAAAAGCACTCATCACGAGCCACGTAGAACTCAATGGAGTTGCACCACTATCAAAATAAACTTAATGCGATTTCCAGTAATTTGCTTCTATTGTGATGCGCCTTGTTGGCCACAGAAGAAACATAGATTTGCACCACTTCATGAATAAGTGTAAGCCATTTCCGCGGATCTGAAAATGAAGTTACCTCCATTTGCCTAAAAACTGGAGTTGTACCACTATTAAAATAACGCCCTTTATTCCTTATGAATTAAAGCTCAAGAAGCGGCTTCTTTTCTGGGGTTCAAACAGCTGATCGATTTTAAGTTTACAGGACGGTATAATTGCCGTGTGCATTGACGCAAAATTTGAACCTGGGGTTCGTTAAAGTAAAAGCTTTTGACAAGATTAATCAATACATTTTTTTTATCATTTTTTCGGATTTTCTAAACAAATGTTGAACTAAATGAGTTCGTATGTAACAAATAGAAAGCAATATGTTAACTTGCATCTACACAAACCTTACTTTTATAAAACTGATTCTGGAGTGTCTTAAGGTTGGAATCTTGGACCTCTATTATTTCTAATTTATATTAACGATTTGCCTAGTGTAATTCAAAATGTTTACTTTTTACTGATGATTTGAAAATGTATAAGTCAATTGAAAATGAACATGATTCAAATAAATTGCAAGCTGATATTAATAATGTCTACAGATGAAGAATAGAGAATGACTTGAACTTAAATGTAAAAAAAAATTGCTTCAATACTTATACATGAAATAAAGCATATCTAAGAACAATTTACTCAATGAATAATGAATCATTATAACGTGTATATTTTGTAAAATACTTAGGTGTTACTATTCAACATAATCTGACTTCCCATCAACATATATTTAATACTAGGGGTGCTATATCAGCACATACTTTCCCGTGTTATTGGAAACAGCTACGTAGGATTGAAATATTGCATTTTTTGGGCTACTAACATCTTAGCAATTATTTGAAAACGTCCAATTCGCGACGCGAAATGGAATTCCATAGTTGCATTCCCTGCATTGTCGGTACTCCCTTCAAGAGATTGCAATTTTTATTTCAAATATTTCAAAGTAAATAATATCTAAAAGATTAATGTGTAAATGTAGAACAAAAGATCGAATATAAGAAACGAAAAAAGAAATATACAAATTCCAAATTCTAATTTACGACGTATCCGGCTGTCCGAAGTGCAGTAAATTTGCAGCGGGTTATTATGTTTGTCACGAAATTATAGAAAAACAACTCGTATTTTCAAAAATTAAGCAAGACCTGATTTAAATATGTAGTTTTGATAAATACATATCATTGAAAAAACAGATCCCAAAGTACATTTTTCATTTTCAAAGAACATGCTTTTATCGCCGCAAAGTACATGTTTTTTGACATTTTTTCAATTTTTCGGTTTCCTAATGGTGGAAACGAACAAAAGAAATGAATATATTTGTTCGGAAAGAACAATTAAGCGAGAAATAAAAAAGCATTCGAATTGTGTAAATTGGGTGCTTTTTTATTTCTCGCTTAATTGTTCTTTCTGAACAAATATATTCATTTCTTTTGTAAATAATAAATAACTTATAAATTTTTCGACTGTTTCTATGCTTCTATAATGCACATTTTTGCCTATAAATTAATTTTTCAAACCAACTTTTGAGTGTTTATTGCGGCTCAACCATATCCACGTAGTTTATTAGACAAAATATGCTGAGAATTGTCTTAAGAGCTTGTTTTCGAAGTTTCGACGTTTCCTCCCCGGGCACTCTGCATAAATATAAATCAATTGCTGTTCGTTAGTCTCGCTAAACCTCAAGAACGGCTGAACCAATTTGGCTAATTTTTGTTTTAAAATATTTGTGGAAGTCCAGGGAAGGTTTAAAAAGTGAGGAAATATCGAAAAATTCCGAGAAAAACAGTAATAACAGCAATTTAATTTTTCCGTGTAAACTGCCTCTCTCAAACATTCGATGTTCGTTCTGCATTGTTTATGTTAAGACAGCCATTTGTTCATGTATCTTGACATCTCTTTCTAATTTTAGTCACAAAATACAACATTTTTGATAGTAACACTACCGCTAGGTGCGCGAGAATTTTCTTTAATTTGATTATTTACAATGGCTAGGAGAAGACAACCTAACATAGGTTGTCGAATTTGATCAAATGTGCGACGAGCTACCTTACGTGCAAACCGTAGAGATGACCAGCGAGAGACAGATAATAATAATAATAATAATAATAATAATAATAATAATAATAATAATAATAGTAATAGGTCGTTCAAAAGACTGGGAAGTGTAAGAAATTGCTTTATTTGGCACAGCCCACATTTTACGCAAAGTATTGTAGAGGCACCGACAGTCCCTACTGCTCCTTAGGTAGCTGGTTGCAACCTGGAGTAGATTTTATAACATCTGTAGTCGTGATATGGAGCAACAACAACAACAACAACAACAATAATAATAATAATAATAATAATAAAAATAATAACAATAGAACTGAGCAAAGTGGCTCAATGCATAGCGCGCTGGATTCGCAATCGGGAGATCCGCGTTCGATCTCCGGGCCGGCCATCCTGACCGGGATTTTCGTGGTTTCCCTTGGTCATAAGGCGAATGCTGGGATGGTTCCAAATGCCCACGAACACCTCCCACTACCCCACCTAACACCTCACACCATCATCCTAGTCCTTTCACCCCTCATCATCACCTCTCTATTCAGTAATAATAAGAACATCATCCTATTACCTCCTAATTGATTATTCAATGCTAACAACCTTGTCTTAAGCAAAAGATACAGCCGAAAGGCTGATCCCCATAATTACACACATTGATCTCTCCAGTATAGAATGTGACAGAGCCTCGGAAGAGAGAAACATGTTGCTTGGTCAGTTGTTGCCCATACGCGAAAAATAATAATAATAATAATAATAATAATAATAATAATAATAATAATAATAATAATCCTATTGTTATGGCAGAATTGCGTTCTAGAGTGACTGAAAGTGAAGCAGATAGGCTTAGAATGCAACGAATTCGTGCACATCAAACAAAACAGAGAGCACGACACAATGAAATTGAGCGATTCCGCAGACACAGTGCTCCTGTGATCGTGGAACGAGTAGTATTCAACTACGATCCGGTAGTAGATTATTGTGCCGACATATCAGTAACAGTTTGGGAAATGAAAATCATTTGTCAATACTGTAAGGCATTAAAATACAGCGGTGAATCTACTGGATTATGTTGTGCTGGTGGAAAAGTAAAATTGTCACAATTGGTGCCACCACCGGATCCATTATGCTCCTGAGTTTCTGGGATGGGAAATGATTATGTCCACTTCTTGGCCAACATTCAAAAATATAACAGTTGATTTGAAATGATGTCATTTGGCGCAACGCATATTGTGCAGGACGATTTCATGCCCTCTTACAAGGTATTGTACCGAAATAGTACATGAAAAATTCAAATTTGTATTCATATCAGAAATAATTTAACAAAATCTTAAATAATTGTAGATACAATGAAAAATGTATCACTTACTGGGAGCACTGTCAGCACTGGTCAGATGCAGATCATCAATTCTTACAAATTTATTTTATGGGCAATTCAGATGCGGAAGTTGATAGGCGTTGTGCTCACATTCCAACAGTGAAGAAAATCACTGTCCAAGAACTACAAACGTATCTTCATCAGAACAACGATTTAATCAAAAAGTTCAAAATACAATTGGGTCGCATACCATCCAACAGCCGTAATTTCGTCATTAGAGCTGACTACCTGCCGGTGAGCACGCAAGGAGCCCGCCCAATTCACCGACAATCGACGAAGTGGTTATTGTGATTGACAGAGAAAATTTGCAGTCTAGAGATATCGTGCTTCATCGTCGGAAAAATGAATTGAAACTCGTGTGACTGAAATGCACAAGACTCATGGCGCCTTACAATATTCAATAATCTTTTGGCAGGGGGTAGACTGATACCATTTTAATATCAAAATGGTTAATGAAATAACAGGTAACTAGATTAATCAAGGTAAAATAACATTTGTTTAATTCAATCCATCTATGTAATCGTTCGTCATGATTGCAGGCGCTGAAACCCGAAGACTGAAGGTGGATCACATTTTGATGTGTCGACGACATTTCCATCAGTTTGCAGTTGACATACGTTAAAATTGAGACTGAACGATTCACATACATCCGTTTGAACCAACAGCAGCTTAGATCTGAAGAATACACTCTTCTGAATACATAATGCTATTAACGCCGACGACAATGCAAACAACGTGGGAAGAATAACAATTATGCCGGCTACTTATATTGGAAGTCCGCGCCACATGCACGAGTAAGCGATTAGCTGCTAAAACTATTTCCTTTAAAACTAACATTGTTGACTATTGACAATTAAAAATGCGTTTTATTCAGCCATACACATCTTCCAACTATGAGAAGGAATTTGCGGAATTTCAAACTGCCGACTGGGGGCGAGCGTTGCCTTTATAGTGCAATCTGACACGTTGTGAAAGAATTTTTTTTATTTTTTATTTTATTTATTTTACGTCAAAAACAGTTTACAAATCATATTTTTGAAAAAATTGGACATTAGATTATTTAAGATCTGTCCATAAAAATCATATTTCATTAAGGAATAATATCTTCAATATTTTAGTTGTAGGAAGATGTCGAAGAACAATTTGACTCTTGCAATTTTCGAAAAATCATTTATTTCAACGAAAATTAGACCTGGGCCATTCTTTAAGCGACTTTACGCTATCCGAGGACAAAGTTTACTAAAAACAGCTTGAACCATTTTTGAAGAAAACTTTGAAGAAGTTTTTCATGTTTCATGTAAAATAAGCCAAAAATAAAAATATTCAATTGAAACTCGCAAAGCCTCGAGTTCATTTAAAACGATCGGTAAATATCAATTTTAAGGTATTATCAGGTATTAAGAATCCAATGTTTATATGGAAGTGAAAACTGAACAATGACCAAAAAAGACAGCACAAGACTACAAAGTGCTGAAATGAGATTTCTGAGATCTGTAGTAATCAGATCTGGTTATAAGCTGATGGACAAGAAAAGGAATTTGGAAATTCGTAAAGGACTTGGAGTATGTAATCTTCAAGAGAAAATTAACTATTACCGAAATTCCTGGACATAGCACGTTGAAAGGATGCAAGATAACCGCCTGCCGAAAAGAATTCAACATTACCGCCCACAAGCACGAAGAAATCCTGGCCGCCCGAAGAAGAGATGGGGTGACCAGATGGGAATGGAGGCGTAATAGGCAGTGCCTATATCCCTTAAGGAGAAGAAAGAAAGAAATATCAGTATTGAAGAAAATCAGCGGAATGCTTAAATCAGTGGTGTCAAGGTCTTCTACTGGTGGCTGTGGCACGCGTCGTGGCACCGTAGCATGCTACGAGATTCTCTGCGCAACTAGCGTCGAGAAAGGTAACTATTACGAGTAGCAGTATCCCCGTCGGTTTACGATAGGGATGGCGTTATTTCTGGTGGCGGGGTGAAGAACTGCGTGGAGAGGCGATTTCGTCGTGGCACTCGTGCGACGGACTCCCGCTCGCGACCTTGACAACACTGGGTTAGATGATAGCGCTGACCACAGACCGACAGACGTTTTGCCGTCAATCGATTTTTGGTATGAAGGACCATATAACACATGGATTGTGACTATACATGTTCAAAGAAATAATAAACTATTTGTAGCAACACGATTCATCCACTTTTTCGTTACCAGGACCGAGCAAAAAGAGTTTTTCTGTGAAAAATTGTTAAAAATTTATCTCATAAATTTGTTATTATATTGTTAAATACGAATATATTATTAGCATATATATATATATATATATATATACATTTTTTTAATATATAAAATGTTCCTTTAATTATAATGCAATTTATTCTGCGGTGCAGCGTTGATCCCCTCTCCAATAGTGTTTTCGAGTACCGTATTGGAATTGGGTCGGAACTGTTAAAGAATACGTTTTTCAAAAATACTATTTATTGCTCATATTGTATTCAATTGTTTCAGATTTTCTAGTAGTGGCTGAAGTGGTAGAAAGATGGAATTTGGAATATGTTACGTTTCGTAGCCATTACTAGTAGTAAGAAACAGTATACATTGTTGTGCAGACGGCTCTCATCTAATTCAATCATTCAATCAATATAGCTATAGCTTCGATTTACTATAGCTCTACTAGGTTTAGGTTCGGTTTCCTTTGTTCACACACTGCCCTACAGAAGTGCGCACCTCTCGTCGCAGTGCTAAGGGCTGCTCTTGAGCGCCCGGGAGCGCAGACGGCGCGGCGGTCAATGCGCGGCGCCAAAGCTGAAACAATGCGCCACTTGAGGCGGCGAGGGCTGGGGGCGCTGGGAGGCGGGCAGCCGGCCCCCAGCCCCCGGCCCCGAACCCTCGCTGGCGCCGCCCGCCGCCCCCGCCGCCCAAGCCGCCCCGATGACCCCACCGCCCCCACCGCACCCGCCGCCGTCTCCGCAGACCCCAACGCCGCCGCCCCCGGCCGCCCCGCTCCCTCAAAGAGGCGCCAAGCGATGAAGGCACTCGAGAGCGGAGCGATAAAACTGCTGCTGTTGCAGAATGGCACACACTTTCTCGCACTCGTTAGTATTCTAATCCCTTCAGATAACGTTATCTTTTCGGCAATGATTCATCCTCTTCTCACTTCCTACCTATTGGCGCCACAAAGACAAATTTTAACATTGTCTCAATTTATCGGATCTTAGTAGTAGAATTGAAATATAACTTTAAGAATATTACACAAGAGTAGAACATGGTTCTAAATAGACATTTTTATATCAAAATTACGAGCTGTTCTAGAGAGACTTCCGATGGAGCATTGTCAAAAAACATTTTAATTTTGAAAAAATTCATAAGAAATCAATTGAAAAATGTGTGCTCACAAATGCAATATTGTGTAAAATATGACTTTGTTTAAATGTTAACGATATGAGAGATAGTTTAAAAATATATTTGGGTAATTTTTGATAATTCAAAAGGATACATCAAAATACGATGCATGTCATTGCACTGGGCTCTATCCGTACAAAAAGTTGAAAGAAAACATCGGAAGCCATTCTTTAGGAAATCGTTCGAGATTTTCTGAAAATGAACAATTTTGAGCTAATTTTTACAGAAAACTTGTGAGTGTTCGAGAAACTTCATAAAACCCTTTGAAGCATTTATACCCACAAATGTAGTAACGAATAAAAATAAATGTAACAAAAATATTAACGATACGAGAGACTTTTTTAAAAAGTTGTAATTTAAAAAAAATCGAAGGAATAAATCCGTATGGCTTTTACGTCATGCTTTCAGTGTATTTATCACTCATCATCATCATCATCATCATCATCATCCTAAAAGCCAAAAAGTGCCTTGTCGCTGCCGCCATGCCATTCTGTCTTCCGCTGTCATTTTCATCTCTGCGTAATTTCTGAAATGTAGTTCGGTTTGTAGTTGTTCTAAAAATTTCATTCTAAGTCTCCCTCTTCCTCTTTTTCCAACTATTTTACAGTCTAAAATTGTAATTAAAAATTGATTATTTCAAAACATGTGTCCAAAGAATTTTGCTTTCCTGTTCCAAATGGTTTTTAATAGAGATCTATTCTCTTTCACTTTCTCTAAAATTACGTTATTTGAAACTTTTTCAGTCCAGGAAACCTTCAGTAGTTTTTTCCACAACCACATCTCACAAGCTTCTAAACGACTCGTCTGTTTGTAAAAGCGACCATCCTTCACATCCGTATAATAGGACACTCCAGACACAACTTCTCAGAAATTTCTTTCTAATATCCAAATTTAGGTTGGTATTTGTGAGCAAATTTATTTTATCACTAACCGTGCAAAAACAAATAAAAACGTTCAAGCAGTTTTTGAGAAAATTTGTCGTTTTTTAATCATAACTTGTATCAAATATCATCGAAATATAATCAGGAAAAATAAAGTGAGAGGCCGCACTTTGCCACTATGAATGTGGCCAGTAATCTTTGGTTAAAAATTACAATTTATCATTATATGTTTTTTTGAAATGTGCGAAGCTTTAGAAGTACTAACACTATTAATATTCGTTTTCCAAATTAACACCTACTACGGATACCTGACTTTCAAATTGGCTGAGATTCAACTTAGAAGATAAACGTGCGCACATTATATTCGTCTGTGAAATCATTTCGAGCAAACACCGTCTAGTCTGAACACAAGTTTCATCAGCGGCATCAACTTTGATGAGCCAACACTTATATTGATGTTCGTTGTGCAGACTGACAAGAGCCAACTGAGTTAAAATTGCATGAGATGTAGAAGCTTCTGAATTGATTTGAGAAAAGGATACACCACTTAGTAGTCTTTCTTGTATAGAGGTGGTCTGTGAGTTCCCCCGTCAAATATAGTTTAGATTTGGTTTTAGCTTATTTTAAGTTAATTCATAAGTCCAAAAATAAATGTAGAGTTTTATGCTAACTAAGCTTTGTACCACAAATGTCCAAAATAAATAAAGAAAGAAGAAGAGAGTGAGTAAACAATAGTCAGGAAATTCTGGTGTTGGTAAGCCCGGAGTGGGGCAGACGGCAACGAAGGCAAAAGGCGCTGCCTAATAGCAAGAGGGGAAGGGGAAGGAAGGGCAGGGCTGCCTGCCCGCACCTGGCCGCTCACACGGGCCGACATATGAGTTCCTTGCCACGGAAATAACTCGTCGAACTCGGCAGGACTCAACGTAGCCCTTGCCCCATCGCATCAATGGAGACAGCCAAGCGCCACGGTGCTTGGTGCCATCCACCCAATTCGAAACACCCAAAATTTACCAAAAAAAAAATTCACTCTCATCATGTCACCGATAAGTAATATGGAGCATACAGAATAAGCTTAACCTAATAAGCGTACAGAAAGGATAGTTACGTATTTTATCTTTCATATAAGGCAATATTTTGGGGTTAATATCTGGTAGTGGTAGGGGTGATAAAAATTTAAAACGTAAAAAGTGCTCAAATTTTAGCACTTTAAATTTTTTAAATTGCATTTTTAAAACATGGCCATAGTATTTTACAGCTCTATAAAAATTAAAATTTAACGTTTGTTGAGAACATTATTATTAAGGGAGGTCTCTTTAAGATAAAAATTTATTTTTATGCTTTTCAGATATTCCCATTAAAATAAAGAAATATGGGAAACTAATATATTTCCTGTATTTCTTGTTATATATAAATGTGGCCATTTCTGAAATTCACCAAATATTTAAAGAAGTTATTTTACATCGATAGAATGATATCTGTCTGGGATATAACTACAGGGTACTGAATATAACTATTGAAAGAAGAGGAAAAGGATTGTATTACGATTTGTAAATACATATTAAAACAACATTATTTTAAAAGATCATACATTTTGTTAAATCGATTTATGTAAATACCTACTATCAATATGTAACACAATCTGTTGAAAATTAACTGAGATATTTCAGTGTTGGCTTCCTTTAAACTATTTCTTCTGCCAGCAACTATTAAACGATATTGACTGAAAAATCGTTCAGCTTCTACACTGTTGGCACTGTCAAATTAAATGTTTTCGAACATCGATGTGATGTCGCGCTCGCATTCCTAGTTAGAGAACAAACACGAAGGAAACCATAAACCGCAATTTAGCGATTATATCGCAGATTCACGACCACTTCGCACTTTGTACGTGATTTCGAATTTTGGGATCGATTTCGCATTTCAATGCAGATTGAAAACCTTCCAAAATTTACTGCACCGACCATCAAACATACAATTACTATTAATTCAGAATAGCGGAGGAATCAACTACAAAGTAGTCATGGACTTCCACAACATCTCTGCTGCCATTAGGAAATTCGTATAATTACTAAATTTCTCAGCAACTGATAATATTTCGCATTTTTAGCAATGGCTACAGTGTACCATCTCTATTGTCCAATTAAAATAAGTTGGACATTTGTAATTCTAAAGCTGTGGCTTCATACAATATGAGAATATTATGATATACCAAAATACATAATATTTTGTTAATAATATTGGCTGTAAATGGGTTGGACAAAAGGGTATGCAAATGGCGATATACAGCCTTAGCAACGCCGGCGCAGTGGTTGGCAAGGTCAACAAACTGCATTCAGGCCTTGAAGAGATGGGGGCGCTGGCTAGATAGACAAATAAAATAATGTGTGATTGGTCTGAAAAGGAATGACTGTCGAGGCCGTGGCTTGGTTTGATAAGAGATGAATGGATTGGCTAAGGGAGAATAGACTGTCTAATTTTGTCGTTTTGTTTTAAAAAAGAGGAACGAAGGACGGATACCGAAGCGTTGAGGGCGAAAGAACAGGGAGAACTAGACATTCTGATAGTGGTCGTCGAGTAGTAAAGATCGCTCGCGAGATCAATGTTAGTGAAGTAGGACTTGTAAGTTTCGAGTGAGACTCAATAGTTTTTCG
The DNA here is from genome assembly GCA_031308135.1 of Acheta domesticus. Lineage (NCBI taxonomy): Eukaryota > Metazoa > Arthropoda > Insecta > Orthoptera > Gryllidae > Acheta > Acheta domesticus. The sequence goes on along the minus strand of JAHLJT010009419.1, from coordinate 147,740,147 downwards.
GAATCTGGAAGTTGATGTGCAACGGGAAGTTCGATTAGGACTTTGAAAGTTTTATATATATTGCAGTTTTGGACTTTAATATTTTACCACTAGTTGGGGAAGACTAGGAACTCTGAATACCAATTAAGAACCGGTAGATATTCTAGTCAGTGAGGGCTGGATGCGTCGGCAACGTCGCAAGATTAGAAGAGAGAAGCGGAACTTGGGATCGCCTACATTCAAGTGAGAAGAGACTGCGGGGCGTCTGCGACCAAGAGGGTAAATAAGTACTGCAGTACAAAAGATATATTTTAAAACGAGGTCATGACCTAAGGACAAAAACAATTGTAAATATTGTTAAATAAATTGTTGAATTTTTTTCTTTTGGAAATGAAAAGATTTTCATTTAGTCAATCAAAATTGTTAAATAGTTAGAAATAGATAATTATTCCCTTTCAGATTCCTCGCCATACTGTACAGTTGGCAGATCAAGTAATCGGCTATCTAGGCGATAGCGATTATCCATAACGGGATCCATTGACCCAGCTAGCCGGACATTTATACATTTGTTGAAATTAGCTGTGGAAGAATTGGTCATTTTTAATTAACGTAACCTGTTCCTGGCGCCCAAAGTTTTAATATAAATTCGGAACGGGTCACGATTATAACCATCTTAGATGAATGATGCCAACGAGCTCGTAAGAGTCTATGACGCGACATTGTTGGTACATTTCAATATGATTTAGTTACTTTCATTATTATTTATTTCAGTGTTTAATTTCGTGTCCTGGGAGCAAGTGCTCAGTCATAGAGTAAAGAGTCTTGGTTTATGGCTCAGTGGTAGGCAGACTGTCAACGTCGCTCTCTTCCATTCGCAACTGTCAATCACCAATTTATTTTAATCGAACCATACGTATTAGTAATTTGTTATAAGCACGAGTGATGCCATGGGGAATAAATCTTAACTACTAATGCATTCGTGTATTTACTTTTGTCCTTTCGTTTCTATCTTTCTCTCTTTCTCTTCGTTTCCTTTGTGGGTGGTGCGCTCCGTCCTGTTCCGGCCCCGTCCGCCCGAGCCGCCGCAGACAAATGGCCCGCTTCCGCGCCCTTATCGTCTGCCGCGCCTCGCCTCCTCGCCGGCCGCCGCCGCCGCCGCCACGCTCCGCCGCGGGCGCGCCTGCATGTGCTCGGGGGCGGGCGGAGGCCCGGGGGTGCGCGCAAGGTGCGACCGAGCACGTGTGCTGCACGTGTGGCCCAGGAAGTGGGCGGCGCCGCCGGCCGGAGCCAAGCCGCTGGCCCAGCGGCGGGGGAGGTCGACGCGACGCGACGCAACAAGTTGACTGATGATGGCGACCGACGGAATGGGGCCGATGTGGCGCCAGCTTCTGGGGTTCCTGCGAAACGGCGGTGCCGGCGCTTTCGCATCGCACGTATAACCTCGTGTCAGAAACATTGTCGTAAACTTTTTGACAGTAAAACATGTCTCTCTTCGTTTCCTGCGTTCAAATGTTTCTAAACTGCCGCTATATTTCTCAATCGATTTCTAGGTGTTGGCTACCGCATAGTATCATGAATAGAGACGCGGAGCCCCAGATTCGTACTGCTAAAGATTTTCAGTATTTCACTTACAGTAGCATATTGTATTAGCAGTGAAATAAAATTCTCAAACATTGTTGATTCTGTTGTCCCAAACAAACAAATAAATAATATTTTATAAACTATAATACATAAAATGACCAAAATCAACAACGTTTTTGAAAATCTTTAAGTACATTTTCAGAAAAAAGTATATCGTATTTCGCTCATATACAACGCGTTGCTCCTCAGATAACCACATCAAATAACGTAGAAGTTGCTCGAGACACGGTTTGAACTAAATTGTAGATAATTCGAAAATCACTTATTGCTCTTGCTTCTTTTTGACATTACTGGTTTTGGCGATTTTGATACAGCTTTGAAACATTAGATTAGCTTAGCTTAACTTTGTATTAGGACGCAGCCTGCCTGGTGGGTTTTCCCCGACTAGCGGGTTTTCCTCCAGGGCCGAGCGGCGGGTAAAATGGTATGTTTCTGTATTAATAGATTACAGTCGCTCGGGGTGAATACCAGGCTGCCGCGTAGCGCGCAGACAAGTGGAGCGCATAACGTTATGCAATTTAAATTTTTGTTGTCGATTTCCGTCTCTAAATTCAAATTCTTTTCTCTTTTTCAAATTCCATTCTGTAACATTTTTTGTATCTGTTTAACCTTTGATATTGTTCATAAGTTGCTTCAAATGATACTTCTACTCAACTAACTACTTACCTATTATAATATAACTTACCTAATATAAACTATCATACTTGTACTTTTGTAAATTGCATTGTATGAACTAAATTGTTAACATGTGATATGTGGTTAGGCGGAAGAGCGGGCCTGATGGCCCGAGCCTCGCCATATCAATAAAGACATTATTACATTAAGAAAAGGTATATATTTCTTTTCTTCCATCATTGTAAAGTCCTTCTGAATACATATACAATGATATTACTAAAGTTTCCATTGGAGCTATAGAAAACTAGCAACCTCCCCCATTTTGCGACACAGAATATAGTATATAATACAATATAATTTTAAGGATCTAGAAGAAAAAAATTAATAACTATGTTGGGAAATAATTCCTCTAGTTTTTGGAGATCTATTGCATTAATAATTTACAAATAAAGAAATATGTTTACAAAATAGTTTATAAAATGATGTAGGAAATTTGAACATTTGTATTACCACGTATAACAGTACTGCTTTTCAAACGTTACATTTGTATACAATTAAACATAAAATTTTAATTTTACAAAATATGCACTGCAAGAATATTATAATGTATAATAATAATAATATCACTGTTTATAAAAATAAAAACCAAAAAACCAAAAAATATAAACAATGGAATGAAAGAAATGTACAAAAATTCATACCATATTAGTTTGAATCACCGCTCGTGTATTATTCTGGTGGCGTTTCTTCTGAATATACAGATTCGTTTTTCTTCATTCTTGATTCTAATAATATAAAAGTCAATTGTTTTTCTTTTGAGGCAGTCGTAGGTTTGGTGTAAGCTCGAAATGAAAGGGTCTGAGCCAAAGAACATCCTTGTATCAAATCCATAATGTGTTTGCTTTTGACGTTTTTCTAGTGAATAGTTTTCTTTATTGTATATTATACTTCTTTTTTAGATTCCTGGGCTTCTTCAGATAACTGTCTAATCGGCAAAACACATGATGACATAATGTCACATTCTCAACATCGCTTTTTGGCGTATGTGTTTATACAGGTGGGTTGAAAGATTGGTGTTCACCATCAAATCACTTGTGTGATTAACTTATCATGATGGAGGCTTTTGAAGAATGGATCTACGGATTTTCTTAATTGTAGTATCCTTGTTTGGAAAGATTTTACGGAGCTTCTTAACTGTAGCTGTCTAATATCTTCTACCATTCTCTCTCAGTTTGATTTCAGTGGCCACGGATAATTCTTCTGAGCTAGTTGTGTCTACAAGAGGATTCAATTTCAGTGCGTTAGCTCTAATCCCACAGACCCTAAAATACTTATTAGGTCTTCCACTTCTATTAATGTTTTAATTTATTTGCGATGTGTCTGAAACTGCTTCTAAAGCGTAACAGAAGAATAAGAGGTTACTGAAGCATGGGCGAATTGTATTTGGGGAACCGCACTTTACATCTCACGGATTTTACCATCTGATTCTAATTTTCTAACAAATACATCAAACGTAACACTTAATTTTACCCATTAAAATTTTAGGATGTCCTACAATTCCTAATCCATACAAGACTACATTTAATACAGCATCGAATCTCTCATCAATCGATTTCTTTACTCATGAACAATATAACAACTTGCGTATAATTTGAAGTGCCATTCTGTAAAAATATTAATATTGTTTAGATTAGCTATGAGTAGCTATGAGTATGAGTAGCTATGAGTAGCTATGAGTATGAGTAGCTAGTCGTTTCATGATTAAGTATTCAAAGGAACTCAAAATTGTAATCTGTGTATGGCCCAAAAGATGTATAATGGGATAAAACTGTAACTGAAATCGAGAAAATTTAACACATTTTATATGAATCACCAGCGAAGATGGCTCAGGGCAGCAACTGATATCACTGCAGTGCTTCTATCCGCATGGTACTAGAATTCGAGTCCCGACGATAGAAGAATTATCGACACAAGCTACATAGCTATGTCCAATACAATGGCTGTCTGGGGGAGAATTCTATCGGCAGCTGCTCTGATCGATAGTATTCCATGGTTTCTCCGATCAACACCAGGCAATTTTTTCCAAGTTCCCCCGACCAGTATCCCTGGCGAGGCGATAATTTATTCCCTTAGGGTCAGTACAATCTGCGCACGCCGCAGACCTACTTGGCTTTTGTGGCAGAAGGGGGAGTACTTATAGTGTAACTAAACATAACCTTACAATTAAGTTATAGCTGGTAGGCGTTAACTAGACTATTTACAGAGTAGCGTTTTAGCCGTTTCCTTAGGTCTAGAAAAAATGTTTATCTTTTCTTATTTTTATTCTCATTTACACTACAATTCTCGCTCTGATTCACACTATTTACACTGATCACGCATTACATGCATTCACTCACTTATACTACCTTTATTTACACTATGCACACTAGTTACACTTGCACTTTCTCGCCACGGCTCGAAGTGTCTGTGGCACATTCGCCCGTCGGTGGGGCCGCGTAGGGGCGCCCACATCCTTCAGCGCCGCGGTCTGGGCATCGACTCCAATGGCCGATGGCGATCCCGCACCGCCGGCCATCGCGTCGGGGTGCTCGCAAAGCCTGGCGAACTCCAGAGGCGATAGCGCACGGAACGTGAAGGCGACGTGCTTAGGGCCCTTTGGAATAAAAATGGCTTGATGCACCTCGCTGTTCGCCGACCGGCCGGTGTCGCGGGGAACCTGCGGCGCTTTTCGGCTCAGCGCACGCCTCAACGCCGTTTTGGCGCGTCGGCACCAGGCTAATGCTGGAGTAGTGCTTTAACAAGCGGGCCACATACCGCGCGCGATCTTTCCTTCCCCTTCCTTGGCCTATCATCTTGTCTTACTTACACATACACTTACATACACTACACTACCACACATGTTGGGAGACCAGATGGAAGCTTAGAGCTTGTCCCGACTGGGGGGGTGCCCCTCCAGTGGGAGATATCTGGATGGAGAAAACCCTGAAAGCCGACTAGTAGGTCAGGGTTCAGCTAGATCTCACCATCCGGCGAGGAAAGCACACCGCCACCTCTCGTGATAAAAACAATCACTTCAGCTACGAGATTAATGATCACAGAAATTGGCATACCCGGAAACAAGAAATAATCAATTAATTAATGAGTATAAATCACTTACCTTTTCCAACAAAGTTTTCAGGCACAATAATAATCAACACTTAAATATTAAAGTCCTAAAAGCATGTAAATCACTACTTGTAAATACACATCACACAATGAGACATGTGGTGTATCCCAACCAAGGGACGGATTGAAAAGGGTCACCAAGAGCTGAGCACTTTCAGAACGGCAATTGACGTGCTTGAACAAGCTCCATCGAGTTCATGTCACCTTCAAGAGGAAACTAACGTTTCCATATAGTAAGAACATTTTACTATGCAGAAATTTAATAATTTTACTATTGCAATTCAGTCAAAAAGGTTTTTTCTAGCTGGATGGCCAAAATTACACACTGTGCGCCGCCTCTGCCTTCAGTCAGTGCGCGTCATGTACAATTGTTTGTAAATATGAGTAGTTTTTGTGTAATTTTGCATTAAATATAAACCATTTGTAAACAATAATATTATTGCGAAACCGGCTCCTACTTTTTCTTTAAATTTTCTTCTTTTATGTATCAAAAACGTTTCAAAAATTGGGCTTGTCTTATTTCCGACAAACTCTTTGACTTTCGAAAATTGCGAAAAGTGAACATTGAAAAAGTACAATATTGATTACACAGACTTCGCTTTTAGCAAAATCTTATTTAAAAAAATAATATATTTAAAAAATATCTAGTACAATTTTTTTGAAAAAAACGTGTAGTTTACGTATAATTTGTTCTTGAAGTTAATCCAATTTATAAAAGAAATATTTTCTCAAAAACCACTCCACACTATTTCTTTTTTTTTTTCATGAATACAACAAAGGATGCTGAAAAGAATTATTGACTTTGAACTCTCTGAATTTTCGAAACTTGCGAAAGTTAGAATTAATGCGAGAATGTACGAGATGTTGCAGCACCACTAGTTCTATTTAAGTTAGGAAGTGGACCAATGTCCCGAGAAGCTCAAGTCTCAATTGTTGCGGTGGGAGAAGAGGGGAGGTTCCTGAGATGCGTGCGATAGGCCGCCAAGTCGGAAATGGGACATCACGTGCTTGCTAGGCACATTGTGTGCCGCTTATCTCTTTTATTGTACTGCCGGCTGCACACGGGTCTACGTCCGGAGGTCTCCTTTGTTGCTGTCTGCTATGTCCATCTTAATCTGTGAGCGTGCAGGACGTTTCGAGAACTTCATTGTCGAATGAGCATGTCTTCACTCTCGATTCAACATTGTTTCAATTTGGTGTTAATTAATTCCTCTGCCAATCTTGAATGAATTACATAATATGTACTGAATGGTGACATGTTTTTGTTTTGTTTGCGAAAAAAAACTTCTTCCGTAGATTTGATGCACAATTAACACGTTTACGGCTCCAATAAAAAAATGTATGGGGATCTTCATATGTCCACATAATAAACTACAATAATGACGATACATATTTAAAATGAATATTTGATCTTTATGTCAATCATATTTAATGTATTGTGCTTTTTAGTACCAAATTCACAAAATATTGAAATGGAGGACGCAAGTCCAAGTTCTGAAATTATCAGTAAAAGAGCTCTACACGGGAATCTTGTATGATACGAGTACTTGGTAGAAATAATTAATGTGCATAACTTATAACTCCTTGGACAGTGAACATGTTAATACGTGTCGTAATTGTTGTGACTGCTATTGCTGCAATTAAACTTTTTTTCGTGGTTTTATATTCAGTTGTACTGTATTTCAATGATTTCACACTGCATCGAAACTGCCGAATCCTTCGCACAACACACACACTCGCACACACACACACACACACACACACACACACACGCGCGCGCGCGCGCGCAATTAAAACTAAATAGCATTTATTCACAATAAATGCATCACGGCTTCTGTAAAGAAAACACTTTACGGAGATGGACTTGCAGACGAAGTTCTGTTAGTAACAGGGAGCCTGTACAGTTTCAGCGCAGAGAGCGGGTGGGGATGGAGGCAGCTTTCAAGTCCGTAACATGTTTGCGCACGTTGATGCTCGCGAGATAGAATACTCATCACTGAAAGATTTTCAGTACTGCAGTGGAGTGATTTTTGGGTTAGTGACCTTGCGAAATGTAATCTAGTTCGAACACGAACTCTGAGGACGTGATGTTGCATCCAGCTAAAGTTGCTTCGTTATGAAGACACTTTCGTAACTACTACTCGTTCACTTTACATTTGCAGACGGAGCGCTGCGATCTGTTTACATGAGATCACCGCCGACTGAATGAGAAACGCGCGTCTGCAGTATATACTGACCGTTTAATATGATATAGATGGCGGTGAGCAGCACACAGAACCCCGGCGGGGCAAGAACATAACCATTAAGCAATAGATAAGTGCAAAGAAGAAATGAAAATATTGTACGTGAATGTTGTGAATAGTGTGTGGTTTGATCTATTTTATTGTGTATTATCTTAATCATTTAAGAGCGAAACTCCAGCTCACTGTCAGAAAGGCATAATTCGTCAGCTGTGTCCGTAGCGCTTATGCTGCCTTCGGAGACAGCTGATTGGTCAGATGCTGATTGACATCGGGGCCATTCGTGTATTCTCGGTTGTGTGTTTGGGCCTTCACTTTCAAAACAACATTAGTTCCTAATTCTGCCGTCTGCAAATGTAAAGTGAACGAGTAATAGTTACACTGATTGCGCGAATAATATTAGTTATGAACTTTGGCGACTACTGCACTTTTAATGTGACATGTACGGTACTGCCTCAATAGGACTTTCCACTCATGCAATCACTTTTCACGTGACGCTCAGATCGCATCCACACATAAGGGAGATTTTCCGAATACAAAATCTTTTATCCACTTTGGTTAGGTAAAGTCAAACTATATGCCCCTATAATTAAATTTGAAATGATGTTCTTTACAACCCTAGTGCGGTAATGTTCTTCATATTGACACTAGAGCGGTAAAGCAACGGCGTACGAGTAGGGTAATTCTGGGACTAGCACTTTTCCTTGGTCTTCTACTAAGAATAACAATAATTGTTCAAATAATTTATTATCAACATCGATTTGTTTACAATTTTTCATACTACTCTTTAACTCAAGTAGTGGGTCCAAAGACTTTGATTTCCCCTTCCCCGACTTACCAAAAGTGTAACCAATCAAACTCTTTTCCGACATGGAATTAACTTTATTTATTTATTGTTTTTAACGTCTCATTGACAGCTAGGTCACTAGCGACTCAGAAAATACACATTACAACAGTAATACATACATGATAAATGAAAGTTTTACAGATTCAGTACAAGGTACAATAATACAGGTTGTTTAACAGGATTGCAAAAAAAGGAAAGAGTAGTAACAATAATACTTATCGTAATTCACATCAATTCACATAATTCAATAATATTTATCATAATATGTAATTAACTTTTTTCACACCAACATTTAAAAATTAAATACTCACTCTCATATTTCTTTCTAGACGTGTTCAATATTTCTATAGCAGCATTTGCTGCTATTTTTTATTTCCGAATCAGAAACATTAACTCGTGTCGAAAAGTACACACCTAGTGTGTTTCAATTTTTCACTTTGTTGAGAAGAGTGCCGCCACTTGTAAGAGAAAAATATTGTGAATACTAAATAAAGGCGTAGGACGACTGTTCACATCAAATCTAACAAAATTGTACAAAGTGGTGGACTGGAAAGTAATCCAGACCTTGAGAAGATGGTCAAAACTCGGTTTCAATTCCATCGACGCGGTGTCACCCAGACAGTCGAGAGACTGTATGACGCTGGCCCCAGAAACCTATGGTTGAATTTAATTATTTATAATACATGTCGTAAAGCATCTGATTACAATACGAGAATTGGAAAATTGCCAAACGAGGGCGTATTGCCGACTTTGGTAACCAATCGAGTATTGTAATCAGATGCTGCGACACGAATGTTGTATGTTTTATCCACTTTGTACAAATTTAGATTTAATGTGAAAATGGTCTTCAGTTAAAATCTCGCTGTTGCGTTAATCCACGGTAGCAAGCGAATTAGGGTTTGATATAAGAGGTTGGAACTAATTGACCAATGAAATGAACAGATTCGAAATGTACTGGAATATTCGGCGCCTGCTAACCGTGCTCGATTCGACAAAATCCAGTATGCCAGAATATGCGCGCATTTCGCAGAAATCACGCGCGCCGCGCCGTTGGGTAAGCTGAGTCAGGACTGTTGTGGCTCGCGCGTCAACAAGGCTTGGAGGAGTTTGCGAACGTTGATTCCAGCACTGAAACTTAACATAGGGCGAATCACTGAGAACAAACACTTTGTCTGAAAGCATGAAATTTGCACTGAAATACTCCCGCCAAAAATAAATAAATTAGCATAATTACTATGTGGATATGTTAATATTTGCCGGTATTGAACAGGTAAAACCAGGCAAATTCATTCGAAATGTCCCCGGGTAAATAATTAAAATGCAACTGTAGGCTTCCGGGGCCAGTCATGCAAAGGCTCTCGACTGTGAGGGTGACACCGCGGCGGTGGCACTGATGCCGAGTTTCGATTGTTGTCCTGGTGTTCTTCAGGACTGGATTGCTTTCCAGCCCACCACTTTGTACAATTTCGTTAGATTTAAGAGGCTCTGGTAGGTCTATTATGCTTATATAGTTGGACGCTGGTATGAGCGTGGGGCAAAACCGTAAAGCTAGCCCCGGCTACTAGGATAAGGAATTAACTTACACGAGTAAGACTTTGCCATTCTGTAGCACCTCTAATTATTTTGTCGAAACTCGTTTTGTAGATCCCTGATACCGAAAATCTGAATAATTCTTGCTCTTATTTGTAGTGAATGACTTTCTCTAATGTGTTGTGTAGACAGACACCATGGTTAAGATGTCCTTGAAACCGAATAAGTAGTTTCTGATAATCTATCCGTTTTCCCGAAAACGATTCATATGTTTTCTGTAAATTCTTTTTACGAAATTCAGTGTATAACGCGATAATAATACCACACTGATATATTCTTTAATTTTTAAAGTTCCACAACTGTATTTTTATACCGTTTGCGTCGTTAATATTTAAATTTTTAGCTATTTGTATAAATTATTAAAATTACGACTAGAAGTGCATCATATGATTTCCAATGAAGTTTTTTCAAAACTCAAACGTTTTCTGTAAAAATGAGCTCAAAATTAAGTATTTTCATATATGATCAAACAAAATTTTCCGAAAAACTGATTGAATTTTGTCAACGAAACTTTGAATAAAGAACCAGTTTGTATTCTTCTATAATATTTTAAAGTTATATTTCAGTTTTACCCTTAGGGGACTGAGAAATTGAGAAATATTTTTTAAAATGTTCTTTGGGTAGCTATAAATGGCAGCTGGGAAGAGGGTGGGGCAAAACCATTAGACATAAGAAACGTAACTAGTACGAGAAAGTCTTCGCAATTCTGTATCACCACTAGTTCTCTATCAGGACCTACTGTACGAGATTTTCTACCAAAATATCGCTTTTTTCCGCACCATTGCAATATTTCTTTTACACTAAGTAAGAAGTATGCAATGATGTAAAAGCATTTGCTTTGAGCCTAGTTTCTGCACTTCTATATCCCAAATCGCCGCATAGGCAGTATGTACAGACGAGTAAGTAAAGACTTTCTCAATGCAGTCAATCTCTTATTTAAGGAAGTACTTTCTCATCCAAGAAGATACTTCAAATCATTATAGTACCTTCCTTTAAATACGAAAACCCTTAAACAAACCTTCTCAAGCTTAAAATTCTTAACACTACTTACTGCCTTAAAATAAATTTTTAAGTTACGTCGTGCAGTTCGTTTTGCTATTATAACTATACGTACAATAGTATTCGCATATTTGTCAATGAAATTTGTGAAATTTTAAATTCTTGAAGAGAAATGTTAGATTTATTGGCAACTGGAGTCATGACGCAGTGCGCGAACCGAAGCGATCTGAAATTGCGTTCGTGTCAAACGTATAAACATAGACAGCTGTCCAAATTGAATGCCTTCTTGACAGGCTAGAAATTAAATAAGCTTTCACTAACGGAAAGCCATATTGACTTATGACCGCGTATGCATACGTTCTTAAGAGTCCACCTCGGAACAGGTCAGGTAAATCACAAAGAAACGAAAGAAGGTGGAGGGCGTCTGGTCCAGGCTCATCCGCCGGGCAAGTGATAAATTACGGGAAAATGAATGTCAATGGCCGTTAAACAGAGAGCAGCGTCGCCGCGGGGGACCGGAGGGGAAGCAACAAATCGCTGCTCGGAGTTGAAATTCACGAGGCAACGAGCGCAGGTGAGCAGCTCGAACGGTTCCCATCAGCAGTTCCCAGCCGGTGATGGATTGGGCGACGACGCACTGCGAGACAGTTATTAGGCACGTACTTAGTACACGGTTAGCAGACCGGTAAGTCTTCGAGCGGACCATCCATGGCACGCCACTAACTGACTTCGCTGACGGCAGTGGGAAAGGCTGCAGAGTATTTTGACGATTCTTGAACGGAAGATAAACTAGTTTTCTTCTGTTTCATATGTGAATAAATAATATTCTTAATACGAGGTGAAATTACGTTTTAGTACGTAATGATCATAAATTGAAATAATGCTGTTAAATTAAAATAATAAGCACGGAAAGTTTGTACGATCATGAGAATAATACAAAAATGCGCAGAAAATTGCAGTGAATGTATTTTAAATTCATATCAATATAAAACAAAAACCAAAGTACATTACTAATTAACAATTCACCTCAACTTGCCTTGAAGATACAATATTGGGCTATATTTTCATCCAAGTCAAAATATTAGGAAAATGAAGGATTGTAACGATAAAATTGTATATCTAGTGCTAATAGAGAACATACTTTCTCTAGTATTTGCTACAGTAACTTTATTATAAAACCTTCATAGTATTATAATAACCATTGCATTTTGTAGTATAATACACGTATTTAAACCCATGCGAGAATATTGCAAATATAAACTAGTTATCGCGGTCAGCGAGGAGTTACTTTACTTGTAATTATTGTGCATGCAACTCTCTTATCTTTAGTACTTCAGCAAAAAAAATATTAATGAAACAAAACTGGAGCCATATTTTCATAAGAAAATTATGTATTTTTGAAAAAATATAATGAATTACAATTACTCAATATTACATTAAAACTACCAGTGGAGTGGAGTGAAGTGGAGTGTTAGTATTTAGGCGAAACAATGCACAAAATAATTCACAGAAGATGCATAGAGAGAGAGCGAGAGAGAGATGGACATCCAGAAAGTGGTTTTTTTTTTCAAACGTCTGTATATTTTCCTCTCGGACAAAGCGCAACAGATCTGTGAACAACACTGGTTCTTACAACACTAGAAAGATTTTTATCTCAGACTGACATCTATTGAAAGATCTGGCCCCACTCTTAAGAGCTGAGTATGTGAAGCGGATCTTTTACTTTCTCGTGTGCTTTGCGTGAAGCTCCAATGACATTTCCGAAACTTTCTCAAACTAGCTGCGAAATTTGTTCTTTAAATGTCTCGCTAGAATAGAGTAAAGCAACTATGAAAATATCACAGATCCCATTTTCATTAAAAGCCCTCCCCTTTCGAAAATTGCAGCAAACCCTTGGGTCCACTATACTATTATTACTGAAGTTAATATTACTGTAATGATTCAGTATCATTTACTGTCAATTACCGCAATTTCAAGTTCATTTAATAAAGAAAAATCAACGTAAATGGAACAGACTATAGCAAAACAAGGACAATGGGTTGTAAACAAAGTACAGAATAAACAAAAGATAGCCGTATTGCGTAAAGACAATACTTTTTGTTTATTAAAACGCCTCAATAAAACGTAATTGAGTATGATAATTAGACGGCCACCAAATTAAGAAGAATACCAGTGTTTGTTTCGTTAAAATCGAACCACGGGTTATGTTATTAGAACAGTTTCAATAAAATGCATGAATGAGCTTCGACGCCATGTACGGGAAAAATAAACAATTTTCCAGATTTGAAGTGAAACCAGTACATTGTGCCGTAATAGTAATTACTAGACGGTGTATCCGAATTGCGGCAAATTTACTAAAATGGTAGTAGAGTTTTAGGATATCGAAGAAGTTTATTTTTTATAATTTTCAAGTTACGAAACGACGATGAAGAACAAATGACATTTGAATATACAAGTACGTGATATAGAAATAAGCGTTTTTCGTCATAATGGGGCCGAAAACGCGGAGTTTGGAAACAGAAGTTAGACAATGAACTTGGATAGCAATTTTTGAACATTGTTGCATAGCCAGAAAGTGAAAATTGCGGAAAATAAGAATTTTTCTTATTAATGTGAAAGTAACTGGAATGCCGGCGGGAGTATTTTGTTTCGGCTGTGGTTATAAAACAGGGAGACAACAATGCAGTAGGAGTGGAGTTTTGAGCATGTGTCTATAGGCAAAAACTATGTTAGGAAGTATTGTGTAAGATTTTTATTAAGTTTCGAAGTTTGAGATTGTATTTTTACAAGTTTTAGTTGCAAGTTAGTGGAATAGTAATTGACATTTTTGGAAAGTGTTGCAGTGCGAAAGTTTTGAAGTTAGATTTTGTGATAGTAGAGAAAAGTCGCGTAAGACTGTAGTTTCAAGTATAAAAATTTTGATCTTCTGTTTCAACCATGAACTGAGTCGATTCGCCGCGGACGGAGCGCGACGCATAATACACATTTGTCGGTGATTGGAAGCCAGCGACGACGGGTGACACGTGGTGCCGTGTACGTCGATGGAGTGTTTGCGTATGCCGGAGGAATTGGTTCGGAGCCCAGGAATTGTGACGTGGCGCCTGAACATCAAACAGATGACAACAAACAGGGAAGTGCACGCGGGTTCGTCAAAGAATTTTCTTGCAAATTTGTTCAAATTATTAATGAGAAAACGGTTCGATTTGGAAGAACGTGTAATTTATTGAGATTGTTTGTAGTATTAATTGAATTTTGAAAAGAAACCACGTGCGGAAACCAAAGAGAAAGGAATTCCACAGAGAAATAGTTATTTTTGATATATATATATATTGATGGTTGGCGTATGTTTTGTCGATTGACCCAAGGTTTAGGGTGGCACGGTTCCATTGGTTCCTTTTGTGATTCATTTACTCTCGTGAATCACCCGCCACGGTTCACTTCAGAGCTGGCGAAAAATTATGTTGGCATCACGGTGTAAGAGATATAGGTGTGTTCACTCCCAGTCTAAAACTGAAGCTAATGTGAGGCTAGTTCTCACAGCTCTCGCTATATAAGCGCTGCGAACGACTTGGGCATTTTGTTGGGACAAGATGGCTTCTATTGATAGCACGGTGAATAGTAGACTTGACTGATCTCTTCGTAGTAAAGCCTTTATTCCGGAGAAAGAAGTAAATTTAGTTTACAAAGTGGTTCGAAATTCAAAATATTAAAAAGAAATAGGTTGAAGTTTTCCCCAGAAAAGGAGAAAATTAAATGACAATGGTTATATTGCGTCAAGAATTTCAACAATGAAAATGTTAGGCGAAATGTGGTAAGTACATATACCAATTATTCACCTTACTCTATCAGTTAATTATCAAATAGATACACAATCATTGTAAAATCATTTACTGTCAATTACCGCAATTTCAAGTTCATTTAATAAAGAAAAATCAACGTAAATGGAATAGACTATAGGAAAACAAGGACAATGGGTTGTAAATATATTATCTATATTGTCAATATTGTCAAATTATCAATATTGTGAAAATAAACAACCAAACTAGTGTAATAGTTATTTATACACCAATTTGGAAACAAATTCCAGGACTTAAATTGTGCAATCAAAGAATATAATGCATGCTAAAATGCATGCTAAAAATGCATGCTAAAAACTAAAAATGGAAGATAATCCAAGTAGATTTGCAGGTGATGTTTCTAGGAAAGTTTACAATGGTAAACATGCATTTGATATAAGTTTTCAATAATATTAAAAAATTAATAAGGTAACTTGTAGAGGATGTGATTTACAGACCATACCTGAAGATAGAATTTGTTATAATTAAAATGGTAATTTTTGAGATTAACAAATGTAAGAATTTATTTGTTTATCGAATTATTTTTCATTCTTGTTTAATTTTGTTGAACTTTCAGAGGTTATGTTGGGCAAAGACACAGAGACTGCCATTGGAACACCATGCCCGTTCATCAAACATATCTGATGACTGTGATAACTGATGATTCCTGATACTGAACTTTATTGGTATGGTAAATATGTATCTTGTTTATTGTGTACTATTTTATAATTAATATTAATTATTGATTTTTTTTCTAATTATATGCAATTACAAACTTCATATACTTGTAATTTACTATATATTTTTAAAACTTTTTAATTTTCAGCAGATGATTACGAACAAATTTTGAGGGAAGCAACTGTAATTCATGAAGAAAATTAATTGAATGTATCCAAAGGGTGTCAGACAAACTTGTTGATGTTTGAAAAAGTATTTGAGAATAAACAAATGGTTAGTCTTCTTCGAAAATCATACGATACGATTGTGAAATGTGAACCAGAGAATGTGTTTTTTGCACATATTGTTGACAAGATTTGATTATAAAAAGGCAACTGATGTTATTTCAATATAGGCATAGATATTATGTATATAAATATTGTAGTAAGAACATGGATTATTCATCGTGGTGATTTTCTGTGCAGGGGTTCTAAAAAGTACCTTCAAGAATGAAGACCTTCATTTTTTGTTCTTGAAATGAATTTTATGTTTTTGAAGCCATGTTGTGTTTCAATTGATAACATGGTGGGAAGTGAAATGAAGTGGTTGTTAGGTTTTCATAGAAGTTAATAGAGAGAACACAATTCAGATAACTGAGAACCGTGTAAACTGTTTCATGAATAGTATGGAAACTTTTTCACAGTAAAATTTAGGATTGTGGGAAAATGCAAGTAAATTTCAGGTGAAAGAAATATTAAAACTACAAAAACAATGTGTTACAACTATAGTACAAATTGGGTCATGCATTTCGCATAAAAATACTTTCAATTATTTAAAATTCTTGCCTTCCGATGTTTATCAACACTCAGAACCATGATATTTTCAATTGAATCACAACAAGGCCCAGTTCTATTCACCACCGTAGCACTTCAAATAGACAATAACACAATCATAACTCTGTGTGAGAAAAGCCCTACATAAGCAAAAATTAAGATATTCTACCTGTCACCAGATGTCATGAAAAGTTACAAGAATAACAAGGCTTTTCTCTAAAGTAAATTATTCTTCTTCGTAAATTCATAGTCAAAGCAATTTTACAATGAATGGTTTGTACATATCCAACAGCATTCTGAAATTTAAGTACAGGCAAATGAATGTTAATAATGATAATTCTGCAATAAATGTAAAATTTATTCATAAGTTACTTACGTAACATTTATGTACATTAATATATTTAGGAAATTAAGAATGCATGTAAACTGTATATGTATACTGTTTGTAAGTAGGTTATGTGATTTTGAGAATTGTAAGTCATGAAATTGTAATTATTTCAGAAAATAATATGTACAAATTGAATATTATTTAATATTGAAATAAAGAATTGAGTTGAATTATAATAAACTACATTTTTTTATTTGGGTTCAGTTTCATAAGTGGGGAGGGTACGGACAACAGATTACATTACTGTTTATATTATTCGTAAAAGGAGAATATATTTTCAAATTTCTTGTATATGTACCTATTACGGATTATACAGAATGTGATGTGATACTTCGGAAAATCAATTTCGAGATTTTAACGAAGTATACGAGAAATACACGTTTCTGGTCTCCCGGATACCATTTTTTTCAAAAACTCCTCCGTGAGTTTCATTTGTGTGTATATGTGCTTCAAAAGATTTCTTATGGAGTTTCTCGAAAACTGAATTTTTTTCTGTGAAAATGAGCTCAAAATTGTGTATTTTCAGAAACACTAAAATAACATAATTTGATTGATTGGTTAATTGATTGATTGGTGAGTGATTTCGGGTGCATCAACTGTGCGGAACATTAGTCCCATAAGTGTGGTGCTTGTTTTATCGCTAGTGATAGCACTGATTTTCCTGGTGATATCGCTGGTGACCGCTCTATAGCGAGATTCGGCGCCGATCAACCCGTCGGAATGATTGTTAGTGATTCCGGGCACGTTAGCTGCTAAGATCGGTCCCGTAAGTGTAGTGCATGTTTCCTTAGGATATGGCTATTATCTTCCCCCACTGGAGGGCGAGATTCGGTACCGACCTACCGCCGGCTAGCGGGATGTTCCCCAACTAGGTATCTCCCACCAGCGGGGCACCGCACCAACCGTGACAAGCTCTAAACTCTCGGCCGGGCTTCCGCCATGTGTAGTAGTGTAGTGGAAATAGTGTGTATACGTAAGGGGTGAGGATAGGAGAAGGAAGAGGAAGGAAAGATCGCGCATGGCCCGTGGACGGTTTATTGGGTACTGCTCCGGCATTCTCCTGGTGATCGAAGAAACCACGGAAAACTACCGATCAGAGCTGCTCACCGATAGAATTCTTCTGCAGACAGCTGATGATCTCGATCAAGACGTCTACGGAAGTAGTATCTTCAGTATTTAGTGTCGAAAATCCTGCCATCGTCGGGACTCGAACCCTAGGACCTCCCGGTCCGGTCAGAGACAAACATATTTTGAAAACTGGCTCCAAATTTTTCAATGAAATTCACACTTAGAGCCAGGTTTCAATCTTCTATGATACTCAACGTTACATTTACATTCTACTATTGGGGGACCAAGAAACCGTAAGTGACCGTAAGTGAAATGTGAAAAAAATGTGTTTCTTAGAAAACACTATTTCCTCAATACAATTATTACATGAATGTAAACAAACCCATGGTGTGTTGAACTGGAATGTGCTGTAAATCTTATCTTCTACAACATTTACTGTAGAATTACTTAAGTTTCAGAATCTGTTTCATATGGAATGATTTTGATGCTAAAGTAACCGTGTTTTCGTTGTTGCTCTGGAAACGAATGGTATTAATGTTTTGCAGATATATGGCTTTAATATTAAGAAGCCCATTCATTGACTTGTATTCACTAAAAGGTTAATTTTAGTTATAAGAAATTAGGTTTCAAGAAATTATTTCTTTTCAATGCCATAACGAGTTTATAACAACAGTCAAATGATTCGGCCTCATGAGTTAGCGGTCAAGGCAGATGAGCCAAAGTGAGACGACATTTATTATCGAAACGCACGTAAGACATGAATGTTTTCAGTTACGTTTGAAGCGGGAAGGGGCTTCAGAATTCTCAGTATATTACATTTATTCCCCTACATTCCATAATAAGAAACTAACTAGTACGAGAAAGTCAGTGCAAGTCTGTATCACCACTGGTTTTTAATGAAATCAATTCTTCAAAATTAGATCTTCAAATTATTACTTTTTTTCGAAAAATTAATAGTATTCCGATAATTTTGAATAGATTCTTGAGAATTTGTTTAGGTTGCACAACGACTGGTATATCAGTTTGTTGACGCATGACTTGACGGTTCTAGAGCACTAATAACCTCGCCCCATATAGAGGCATTAGCTCGAAGTTGAAACCCCAGCCAAGGCAAGATTTTTTCTTTTAAACTTTTTGGATAAGGATAGAGGAGAACACAATAATTTCAATTCAGTTTGAAAATAATGGAGATAATAATTTTCGTCCGAATCACTCGCGCTACGTATCGTTAAAAATTTATATTAATGGTTGAAGGTTTTTTGGAAAAAAAAAGTTGTAAGAACATGATGCCATGTAAACTTTGCCGATAAAACAAGAAAGTGTGTGTTGTAGCGCTACTAGTGGTGCTATTCAAATTTGCGTTTTAAAAAGCGCGATTTCACTCAAAATTACGGTTCATTTTTGGTAAGAAATTCACATGACATTAACTAAAGATTAATTTTAAAAATTAAATTTCATTAAGAAACTAGTGGTGCTACAGAATGGCACCGACTTTCCGTATTAGTTTTCTATTTCCTTTGGTCTCGGCTAGCAATTTGGACTTGCCCCATTCTCTTGCCAGCTGTCATCTATTGCCAAACTACATTCTTTTGACATTTTATTAATTTTTCGGTTTCCTGATAGTAGAAGGGAAATATTATTTTCAGAATATTAAAGAATAGTAAAACCTCTTTCTTTGAAAAATTTGGAGCCGTTTTTAACAAAATGTTTCAGCGCTACCGTAAATTCGAAATTTGGAGCTCTTTTTGCACAGGCAAGTTTTGAATTTTCGAAAAACAACATTAGGAGTCATTGAAGTACATCAACTCACTAATACAATAGTATTTACAAATTGCTGAAAATGTGCAGATGAACTGTGTGAGAGAACTTCCAAAACAATTATATTTGTGTAATTTTTGAAAACACGAAAAATTACTCGAAAAAAACTTTGTCATATTAAAGAGTGAAATTAGCACTAACCGTTTGAGTTGAAGAAAAAATTTGGAGCAATTTGTGAGAAAATGGTGTTTGAGCGTTTCTGAATTTGCGGAATTTTGAGCTAGTTCCCACAGAAAAGGGTTGAGTTTTCGAGAAACTTTAATTTACATTATTTAATGGAAAGAAACTCATTAATATAATAATGTGAACAATTCGCCGCTAATGTAAATATTACCGACGTGAGAGAGAAGTCAATAAAAATTAAATTTTTGCAATATTAAAAAAAAACGAATAGAGGATAATGGCGTTTATGTCATATCAGAGAGTACATTTAGCAATATCCCTATCGAAAGTTTAAAGAAAAATGTTTGAGCCGTTTTTCGAGAAAATCTTGTTTTAGTATTTTTTTTTAATTGCACATATTGCACGCAATGTGTGGTTTAGACGCTAGTAGTGTTCACGAACGGACAGACGGACGGACAGACGAACGGATAGACGGACGGACAGACGGACGGACAGACGCACGGACGGACGCACGGACAGACGGACGGACAGACGGGCGGATAGACTGAAGGACAGACGGACGGATTAACGGACGTAGAAACGGACGGACACGCGGACGAGCAGACGGACCTACGGACAGACAGACAGGCAGACAGGCAGACAGGCAGACAGGCAGACAGACAGAGAGACGGGCGGACGGACGGACAGACGAACGTTTTGCTTGCAATTGGTTTTTCGGTATCAAAGGACCCATCAAAGAGGGAATCTGGCACACAACACGTGTTAGGGGACTTTTTCTTAATTTAGCAACCGGATTTAACCACTTTTTAGTTATCATTGCCTGGCAATGAATTTTTTCTGCTGAAATTCCCCAGTATTTTAGCGCAGCATTACATAAATTTCTCTATAATACGTATATTACTCCATATATTCGTATGTACACGGGAATGTAAAAATATCTAAAACAGCTGTCTGCAATTACTTAGTGTTGGGAAGGTTTTCTTAAAATGTTTAACATTAAACATGTTTTGCAATTTTAGAATTTTCGGGGGTTTTAATGAAAATAGAATCCGACCCTCTTATCTACTTAGTTTTGTCAAATACATTAATTTAATGGAAAAATAGCCATTTTGAAGAAAGTTGCAGAATATTTTAGGGGCTTCAAGTAAAATAACCCGAAAAATTAAATATCCGTTTGAAATTTTAGGGGCCCCGACATCAGTTAGATCGTTCGGGAATTATCCATTTTGGAGAAATACTGCGAACATTTTAGGCGCTAGTCTTGTTGACAGGAGAATGAAAAAAAGTTTTCGAAGCAATTACTTTTTCGTTATCAAGTACCCTCAAAAAGTATTTCCGTCAAAATCTTCCAATCAATTTTTGTTCATTACGTAACTTTTTCCCCACTACGTGTAAGAAAAGGAAAAAATTAAAGCGTTTGAAAATCAGCACCATTTGTGCGTTTCAAGAATTACGCCTGCTAAACTTTAAATGGATGTGTAATTCGTGACAGGGCAGGTGGTGCCCGTGGTGGGAGAAGTGCCTCTTTTGTTTTGCAGCGGGTGTGGGGTGGGGAGGCGCGGCGGCGCGACGTCGTGGTGGTTTTTGGCGGAAGAGAATGCGACGGCCAGCGACAACGGTCCTGGACGCAACTTGCTCTCCAAAGTTGACACGCGCATTCCCGTTGGGCTACTCACCTCTCGCTGACCGTTCGTCTCTTCTGTTCGCGCCGCCCCGCGCCGTTGGAACTTCCGCCTCTATAGTGCGATTTTTGTAACTTTGCCCCTCAAGGCCCGTCTTCACGACGGAACATGTTACGGCATTTCGCGTCTTTCTCAGTCGTGCCACTAGATAGCGCGTGATCGCGACTGCATCAAGTAGTCTTTGGGATTATGCGACATCTAGCGACACAAACGACAAAGACGCGAAATGCTGCGTGATATTCTATCGTGGCTGTTCGGGCTTGAGGGGCAAAGTTATAAAAACCGCACTATAGTCTCCTTCGCGGATTCTTCAATTGTCTCCGTTTCTTCATCCTTTTTTCCATTCAATTCAATAATGCCTTATTTTCCATTGCGAGAGTCAGGCCACGAGGCCTGTTCTTCCGCCTGACCACGCAAATTCCGATGCGGTCCTTTCCCCGTCTAGCAGAGAAACGGCGATGAAAGAGGCGATTTGAATTAAGCTCAGAGGCTTCATTTAGACTTCATCTTTTCCATGCAATAAATCTGCGACTTGGGGCAGCCGGCTTTACTTCCCCTCTGAAGGAAGGGGTACGAAGGATTTTTTTGCCCTTCAAAATGCACAGCTTCGATCGGGTTTGAAGTCGCGAACTTGAGCATAACAGCGAAGTACGCTAGCCGTTACACCATCGACGAAATAAACGCCATTTTCTCCCATCAGCTAAGTTACCACTGCATTTGCTAATATTTTTCAAACCTACTGACATAACTGACAAAAACAATACAATCCATTACCTCGCAACTGTGGACTTTTTTCGCGCTACTCTAGGACAATCTGAGTTACGTCATTACCCCGTGATAATATCGCTTTGTTCGCTACTGTCTCAAGTCCATGTACACCATTGCCTTTTCATTTTTAGTCTCATTTTCAATGGAATTAAAATTGAACGTTTATTGTCATTTTGTTTTCCCATTCCAAGAAACATTTCTTTGAATCACAGTTGCCATCATCGGCACTTAAACATAGCTTTTTTTACGTCCTCGCCATTCTGTCATCCATTCCTCTTGTGAGACAAGTATAGACAGGACGTGCTTTTCACCGGTTTCCCGCTGGTCTCCGAACGATTCGTAACTTTTTGTGCTTTCGAGGAACTTTAGGCACAGTTCACCGGTCGAGGCAGTTCTTGACGCAACAGGTGACACTTCCACGAACTTCTCTCCAGGAAATTTGGATGCATGGCCCAATTGGACGAATCAAAATAAAAGATTGGAAATATTTTAAATAAAGCTAGCGCCAATGTACATAAATCATCAATAAAGATTGCGACACCAATATTGCTTCCAATGAACGAGCAATACGAATGTCAAGGAAGCAATGTGGGTACGTTCGTTAATAAAACGTTCATATAACAAAATATAAGACTTCATAATCCTTTTATAAATTGACAAATAATGAATTACCTTCTAATCTGTAACCTAGTTTAATAAAGTTAGTATGTGATCATTTCTCGAATTATAACACATTTTCAGTATTATTTATTTTGTGACATAAATACAAATCATAATAATCGCCTCTCTTGATACACTTATTCAATTTTTACCATTATTCTCATTTTTAAAATCTCCTATACCATTAAACCTTTCAATATAATCTACAACGATGTAATATATCACAAGAGATTGATAAAATTGTACCGCATCTCAGGGAATCAAATGCAACATAGATTTGATAGCTTCAAGTTTTTCTCTTGTTATGGCTTTCCCTTTGGGCCACAGTGGTTCAAAGAGGGCATATAAATATGCCTTAGACACAAAAAATCTCAACAGATTAACATTACTTTCTTACCTCATCAGAAATTCTGGTTCATTTCTCCTTTCACCTACAAATGCAGTCCTTGTCAGGGCCATGATTAATATTGCCCGACCACAAGTATTTCTTCTGGTCACAGTTCTAGATCAACATTCACAAGGCGTAGGGAAAACCAAACAGTTGCATTAGTGTCAAAGATGGCACTTGAATAACTTTTGCTAAACTGGAAATGCGATATGGAGAAATGGTGCTCAGTAAAAGTACTACATTGGAGTTGTTGCCTGGATTAGTATTCCTAATCGAGAATAGACTTGTCTGGAAGCAGAGAAGTAATTATCTCAATTTTTTGGTTTTGAGGTTTGTTTCACCTTCTCTTATCGTGGTCCAATTGAGGCGTTGCGTCACAGATAGTCACAAGCCACAAAATGGTAACTTTACTGGAGAACAGTTTCTAATTTTGGCTACTTTCTAAAATAAGAGCTTTTAATGAATGCCGAAAATTTTACCTGAAACTTCCTGGGTAATTTTATAAAACATCTGTTTTATCAGAATGAAAACAATGAAATTAATTTCTAAGTTTTACCAATATCATATTAATATGTGTAGATGGTCTGATAGGTGGCTTGTGACTTTCTCTCCCGACAAAATAAATTTCGACTGTTTTCACAGTCAAAAACATTTTTTTTAATTAATGAAACATAAATGAGTTGAAATAATAAATACTTTATGAGAACATGAAAGAGTCTCCGAACTATTATAATAAAATGTTTAGGTTACGTAAAGTCGTACATTGATACAATACGTTCAAATGACACATCTTACAGAATTCCTCTTCAGTATTTTAATGCAATGACCATAACAACAATGAGATATTGATGTAATACCGATTTTTCTTTCTTCACACATCTTGCGCCTCCAGATCCAATCGATTATCACCTAGTGATCGTAAGAAACTCTTAAAGATCTGAAAAATTGTGTCATCTACTTTTTCGTATTTATTTTCAGGATCATTATATTTCTTAGGCAGATTGAGTGTTTTTAAATGAAATGTGTGTTTTTCTGCGGATATTAGTTTCTATATGAAGATTAATATCTTGATTTTATATTTGAGTAAGTTTAAAAATATCCAGATTATCCTTTTCAAATTTGAGTAGCAATCGGAAGAATGATTTCAGAGAAATGTAAAGGTCTGTTTTTTCTATATCTTTGATAACACTAATATGTAACATTTGTATATCTTCAAAACTGTCTTTCCCTCTTGGCAAGCAATCGAGGAGTTGAGTACACCCCTATGTTGGTGACTATATAGGACACTAAACATGACACACATACGACAGTCATCCATTCATTCGGAGCAAATGTTTCTGCCTTAGCGGGCAAGCTTCTCTCTGTAAAAAGTCCCACACACAGAGTAGTCTAGCATGGCCTACGTAGGGTAACCAGAGAGATACATGACTCTCTGGTTATGCTAATGCTCGATCCATGGTAACGATTGACCAATTTTTCTTTTGTCCCTTGCTTTATCTAATACACACACACACACATATATATATATATATATATATATATATATATATATATATATATATATGTGTGACCAATCTCCAAGAAAGTTGGCACTTCTATGTGTTTTTTTTTACTGACAATGTTTATGTGCTGTTAAATCTGTTGTAACTCCATGGCGCTGTAGAACAAAACTAAATAGTTATGTCAAATGCAACCCGCAACACATTCGGCAGGATTTTGAATCTCTATCGTTAAATAATTCCTAAACTATGCGCTTTAGGACCTTAAAAGCTAAAATTTTGGGGGCTCAAACAAACGTTTTTCACATCGTACTCGACAGGATGAGCTCCTCTTACACATTCTATTACACTTTTGCTGGTCCGGCGCTTCCCAATATTGCCTCACCTGCTCAGAGATGTGCAGAATCTGCAATTAAATGTGAATGAGAGGGACAGAGCAGCAGAGACACAGGTACAGGGTGAGGGAGGGAGAGACAGTGAGAAAGGGTGATGGGAAGGGAAAGAGGAAGATTGAAGGGCAGAACAACGTCTGTCTGGTTTTCCTAGTCACTTATAATATGAAAATTTTCTTAATTTGAAATTAAATTTTCAAGTATTTTATTAAGAAATTTTCCTCATATTCTGCCTTCACTTTATTTTTCACCCTCTTACTTTTGAGATCTGCCAGAAGTTAATAAGTTTTATCATTTACGACATTTTCTTATTCAAATTCACTATTGTATGTAATATTAATTAAAATCAATTTGTGTTCTTGCTGATGCCGTGTGATGTGCTTCTGACTGTCTCTAATGAAAAAATAACAGAAAAAACGAGAGAAAAATATCACAACACTGCCTTACAATTCCGTATTTAGTTAATAATAGGCATCAAACTATGTTTCATTAGAGATTTAGTGATTTAGTGATCAACTAGTAATCTACGGCAATATCTCAAATTTCATGGAAATGTGGTTCATGACTCTCCCTGATGCAACGCCTCAATTCTGACGTCGCGGAATGGAATAAGTCGCCGATTTTAATCCCCACGGCGGAAAGCTACACACAGGTTGTTGTACCAAGTCCATTATTTCTGTTCTAACCAGATAGCTCAAAGCGACGAAACAAGGATGAAATGATATACTTCGCTTCAAAAATAAAACATCACGGAATAATATCATAAAGAAGTCAACGGAAGTTAATGGCTATCTTATTTTCGACTCATCCAAACGCATCCTCTTCATAACCTCACAAGTAGTATACCATATCATCAAAAGGTTAAATTTGAAAATCAAGGCAGAGAAATTTGAAATTAAGATAACATCATACTTCACAACTCACGTAAATAACGTATTGGAGGCGTAAAATTTGGGACGGAGCCAACAGTCATAAAGAAACAGACCCGACGACAGAGCGTACTTTACTTTCGGAATAGCCTTCAAATGTTTCAGGTGTAAACATATTCCGCAAGATTTACATATAACGCCCTGCCAACAAACGGTTGCGTTAAACCTGAGCGGGTCTCCTCCGGATATTTTCTCCGCAGCCAATGGGCGTCACGCGCGGAAGACGAAGGCGCGCGACCTGGGCGCCCACGGACACCGCCCACGCCCCCTCCCCCTCCCCTCCCCCCATTCCGTGCACATGACGCCAGCCCCACACCCACACCCCCGCACGCGGTCGCCCAAAGGCCAAGAGGAGGGAGATTAATGGGGTTTCGCGGCTCGCTGGTGGAAGATGGAACAAGCAGAAAGATATGGAAGAAGATATTAATAAATTTACGAAAGAAACATTTTGAATCAGGGGAAATGTAGAGCGATGATTAGAAGTGTGTCTTTGTACCTTGTTAATAAATAGAGGAAATATTATGGAAAAGGGTGAAGGAGAGGGATAAGAAAGGGAGAGCGAGGATTACAAACACGCGACTTATTGCGAAGCGAGCTAAAAAATGGCAAAAGCAAAAATCAATTTAACCGATTGATAAGAATGTGATAAAAGAGAATTAAAATAATAAGTAATAGGGAAACGAAAGAAAGGGATGAAAGTGAAGGGAAAGTTGTGGAGAGCCAGAAAACAATGACCAAATGCGAGGAGAGCTAGGATTAGAAACACAGGTTGTATTGCGAATCCAGCTAAGAAGTGACAAAAACAAAAATCAATTTTCTCAGACGATAAGAATGCGATAACAGAGAATTCAAATAACAAGGAAGAGAGAAGCGAAAGAAAAGGATAAAAGCGACGAGCGAAGTTGTAGAGAGGCAGTAGACAATGAGCGAGGCGGGGCGAGGGCGGCGAGGGAGCGAGGGCGCAGGCGGAGGATTGTGTTGCGGGGGGCGATCCATTTGCCGTGGCGTGCCCGCAGGCGGCTCGGCCCCGACCCTCGCGTCCGCCCGAGCTCGCATGCACGCACGCACGCACGCCCTCGCGCGCGCGCGGCGGCGGAGCTGGAAGATGTAGTGCGGGGCGGACGGCGGCCGCGGCCGGCACAATGGCCTCCGCCTCCACCCGCCCCCGCCCCCCGCCCCCCGCCCCCGGCCCCCCCGCCCCCCGCGCTGCAGACGGACTGCACGTGGCTGCGTCTAATGCACGAGGGCGGCGCGCCTTCAGCTCTAACATTCTGTCATCTCCTCCGCTCGTCTTTCACTTTCTGGATAGAGGATTTCCAATATCAACTTTTGCGTTTTTCCGATTCATTTACACCGCAAACGTCTACTTCCAGACTACAGTTGAACAAATACGTCACCCTCAGACGTATGATGTAATATTTAAACTTAATGTTTCAGACTATAGCTTAAAAATGTAAATAATAGAATTAATTTATAACCATAACACAATATCCATAAAATTTACTGAGCCAAACATATTTTTGAACGAAATTACAAATCAAACAAGGTTTCAGGATGGTGACAATCGGTTAAAACTATCGCTTCTTTGGTACTATTAGTGCTACAATTGCACATGCTTTCTCGCATCATTCGTTACGATTACATAACATTATAATTTTGCAATTTCTAACTCTTCAGCCATCGCTTGAAAAAGTTCGAACCACTTCAAACGAAGCACCTGTGATACAGATCAGCAATTATTTCGACAGCCGACGAACGACGATGTTCGAAGAACGCGAACCATACTTCTACCAAAGAAACAAACGTGAATGCAACTCGACAGGTGCGGTAATTGCAGCCCATTACCCGAAAACAATGTTAAATTAACACAAGATAGCCTTGAGTACATCAAAGTGAGCTTCCATTTTTTAATAATTATGTCAGAATTAGGGATGAAAACGTTTAAAAGTAAAAAAATATATAAATTAAACATTCAAAGCTGAATCGAATATATTGCTATATGAATGCATAAAAATGAAGTTACAAATCGCCTTTTTTCATTTAAATATTGTATCTGCAAGACAACTGAAACGTTTGTATGAAATTATCTCCTGTTCACATATACATAATCACAAAATCAACATTTGAGCACCGTCTCATAGTGGGCAGTGTTCCAATAATATTCAAAGTATAAACGTAACTATGATGTCATGACGTCATGTCCTTAACAACATAACTGCAACAACATAACAACAACATTCTAAATATTCTTCTACCTTGTATAGTACAGTTGTCCCGATTACAATACGTACCGTTGTTGAAAGTACCATTTTATTCATAAAAGTCATTGTAACATTAACATTAAATAAACGAAGATTCCACATCGCTCCATCCATATAGAATAACAAAGAGAAGAGTTCTAAGAATTTCAAACTGTTCTAGTCAACCGAAGCGCGGGAAATTGGATTTTACAATTTCAGAAACTGCAAAACCTACGCTATACTACTAAGTTTATTATTTTTTTTTCATCAGAACCTTGTTGGAAATGCCTTGGAGTTCTTCAATTATTGTTTTAACTGATGGCACAAAATTCTCGAAAAACAGTTGTTCGAAAATTTCACCAACCATCCAAGTACTTTTTGTGATCTGTAAATGATAGTCAATGAGCCTCATTTCACGTTTTTCAATGCATGGGGGATTTTTGACTTTTCTATAAAACGGAGAGGACTTGTGTGCTTTCCTGATGCATTGCTGCGAGCCATTATGGAGAGGCGGTCTTTCCCTTTTCTATTCCCCCTTCTATTCCCTTCCCAACAATCCATTCCTGAAATCTCGAACATTATCCACGATACGAAGGAAAGAGGTTGGTATTAAAGACACTTTTTCTTCGCGTCAGTAACACCCACAGACGTTATTAAACTCATTTTGAGTCAAGAATCGAACGCGTCCGGCTCCGACAGAAACAGTTTCAACAAAGTTGTTGAAACTCAGAGCTGAAGTAGCACTACCGGCAATAGTGGTCTTAATTTTTCGCTAATGAGCGACGAATTTTTGTCTACCTGGACAGCACTTCTTCATCCCTTCCCTAAAAGTACCAATCTTATGACACCAGCTGATTATCTTCCCGTCAATATCTTGTCAATATCAAGAGTTCTCAAAATGGAAATAGACCGAAAACAACCTTCAACATTTCAGTTATAAAAAAAAGCAGCCAGGCTTTAAACCAGTGAAGGCAGGAACTGCGCTCCTTAGTTTAACTAAGATGGTAGAGGTGCAATGGTCAAATTATAACTCTCGTCCATCACGATTTTATCAAGGCATTCATTTCTGTTGACCACAATATTTTGTTAAAGTTCAAAAATAGTGCACGTTCTGCATCCACATTCAAGTGGATGCAGCTTCTAATCTGAGCGGCAACAAAACAGTGTGTACTGTGCTTGTGTTTCGTGTGCCTTGCCTTACGCGGTGACATGGACGAGTCAATAAAAAGCTGTTGTATGTGTCATATGTGTGCTGACGATTTCCAATTGTATTTGAACTTCCTCAAGAAATCAAAAGAGTCTCTCTTCATTGTTGCAATCAGTGGAACTACTGTTAAATTCTCATAAATCTCAATGTCTTGTAATCGTCTTCAGAAACTCCCTAAAAAAGTTATCAAATTTCGCTCTTCGTGGCATTTGCATAAATGGAACATCTCTCCCATGGTGTAATGACGGGAGAAATTTAGGTGTGCAAAAGGATAATGCTCTGAACTGGAATGTGCAAACTGGTAAAATTTGTCAGAAAGTGTTCGCTTCCTTCCACGTTTTAAGACGCATACGTACTTTTGTAATTGCAAAAACTAGTCAGTTCCTCGTTCAATCTCTTAGTATGCCTCACTTTGATTACTGCGATTTCTTACTTACTTTAAAACAGAAACGTAGGATTGATTGATTAGTGTTTCCAGGCGCGTCAACTGCTGAGGTCATTGTTCCACTAAGTGTAGTGCGTGTTTTCAGTTGAGGAGGTGGCGGAGATCTTCCATCGCTGAATGGGAGATCTCACACCGTTGGCGTGCGGTGATGTTCCCAGCCACATTTCTCCCACCAGGGTCCATCCCAGTCGGAACAAGCTCTAATCTCCCGACGAGTGGGCTAGTGTAGTGCGTGTAAATGTGTCTGTAAGTGTAGGGGTGAGAATAGGACAAAGAAGGGGATGGAATGATCACGTGCGGTCCGTTGCCCGTGTGTGTTAAAATATTGATCCGTTATTCGCCTTATCCGTTATTCGCCGTTATTCGAGTTATCCGTTGTTCGGAGAAACCACAGAAAATCCAAGCAGAATGCCAACTAGCAGAGAAGATATCTCTTGGGTGACGAAACAAGCCATTTTAATTTTTGCCCTCAAAACATCCACGACTTTGATCTGATTTGATCACGCGAATTTGGGTACTTCCCAATGTATTAACCGAAACCCGTTACATTAACCACCCGTACTCATTACCCACCAGTAAACCTCACGTTATACGTATGTATGTGAGAAAATAAACTTATGGTTCTGTAACAGTACGTACTGTCTCATATGGTAATGGTTACGTAATAATATTATGCCGCAATTTCTTTTTATATTAACACATTTCAGTCATCACTTCTAAAATTCATTTCAAATCGTAGAAGAGTACCAAGTGCAAAAACTATTTCGTTTAAAAATGATACATCAACTGCACAACATGTTAAAGGAAGTAATTTATTATACACAGGCACAAGATTTATCCACTTTTTCTTTACTAGGGCCCGGCAATAAGAGTGCTTCTGTCGAAAAATCGCCGTTTTCCCCCGCAGTTTTACAATACTTTCTCTATAATGCGTAAGCACTAAGCGAGAAAATAAAATGGCCAAGCAATGAATTTTTTAAGAACGTTATTCTTTGACAAACACGATATACAAGTACACTATAATCTGAAGCAAAATATAGTTACGAGTATTAGATGAGAAGAAGGTAAAATTGAAGACAATGAGTAATGGCAAACGTAGTATCAAAAGCCACACAGCAGCACTGTAGCTGTCTTTGAGGGAAATTCGTTGTCTGCCCGAAAGCTCAAAGTATAGCTCCGGGGTTCCCAAAAGGGTCGGTTTCGAATGGAGGTCGTAGGGGTTGATGACATTTTAAAGGGGGTCCATGGTGATCAAGTGGTCGATATCAAATTTGCTCCAATGACTGATTGCTGTAATAAAGATCACGATTTCATTCATAACACTTTTACATTCATACATATGAATAATTTTATTATTATTTTTACTTATATAACTCTACCAAACAACACTAAGAGTCAATTAATAACTTTCTCATCTTCTGCAATTTCGCATCATTCACAGTAATAAAATAAAACTTTAACGCAAAATTAATCAGTGATTGTGGTTTTGAAAACATGTTTATACCTGTAAGTTTAAAAATAGTGCTAATACGAAAACATTAAAAATATAACCATTTCCAGACCTTGTTTGTATTTGTATAATGGTTATCTTTAAGTCAGTTATGTTCAGTTATTTGTATTATAATAACTTTGTATGCTGTATTTTATTTTACTGCCATACACTCATTGAGGCGTAGGCTAGTTTTCAGAAGCCCTTCGCACCTTCTTGTGAGACTCGCCCTGAGCAAGTATACCTAGGGTAGTTTGCCATTGATTTCCCTAGGGGCGCAAATGCTCCAATTTTGACGTTTGATTTAAATATCAGACAGTGTCAGCCTAAATATAATATCCGCAATCTTATCCAGTAATTCAAATCGAAATTCTAGGATTTAATTTTGCCCGGATCGGCCAAGTGCCTTTCCTGGGATCTGTTTTACATTCCGACGATTTTTGTCACCTCAAAATAAAACCTACTTTGACCGAGTTCGAACCCGCGAACTTGGGATCAGTGGCCCGACACGATAACCCGTATACCATCAATGAGGCGTATGCTGTATATTGTAGAAAAAATTGAAGGGGTCGAAGGAGCAAAGCATTGTTTTAAAAGTGATCGAAGCAAGGAAAAGGTTATGAACTCCCGGTGCAGCGTTACGCCGAGATCAGTCCATCAGCGGCCGATCGCAGCTGCTCGGGAGTGGAGCGGAGGGCAAGGGCATGGGGGCGGGGGGGGCGCGGGGGGGCGAGGGGGGAGGCGCGTGGCGGCTTTCGCGAGCGCGCGCGTGGCCCATCCATCGCCCGTACGGCTATCGCCCCCGCATCGGCGGGAAGTCCGGCCCGGGGCATGTGCTATCGCCCATCGCCGACCCCTCGCAGGGGCGACGCCGACCGAAGGTCACCGGGAGGGAGGAGGGTGCTCATTTCTCAACCCTTTCGCTGAAGCACGACTTTATCAACCAACTACGAAATACATCTTTCTTATCATAAGGCACAGCAGCAGAAAAGTACCAAATGTCGGTTATCTTTTATTGGAAAATTTTCCCGTAAAAACTATTGCTTTGGCTACACAAAGTTGCACAAGAGTTGTTAATTTACTCTGAAATGCTTTTACCTTGTTTTAAAAATAAATTAAGCGTTAATCAAACAGGAAAAGCGAGTTTCCACTAATCAAACAGAAACGAAGTCCTACTCCCAGGAAAAGCAAGATTCAATTTACAACTAATGAATGACCTTACACAACTTTCAAGCTTCTATTGATAATTAAATCATAATTTACAATCGTCTTCAATAGCTCAAACTAACCACCTTATGCCCCATGCCAATACTTTCTCAAACACTCGTAACAATGTCTACCAACATCATCTACAGAGGAATTTTCTCCCCTCTCAACAATCTGGCCCCCCAATCTTAGGTATCCGAATCTTAAACCCAAATCACCAAAACCAATTCATTACACAGTAAACCAAATTCTTTCTTCTTTAATGCCCCAAATTCAGATCATAATTGTAGCAATCATTACTTTTCTGATCGGTAAAGGCACATCATTTAGAAAACCTCTACTCGGCTCAATTGAAATACACTCGGCATAATAAACAAGAGGCTATGTCTATCCCATCTTTTACAGAAGTATGACTGATGTAATTTACGAATGCAGCGATACAAACAGAAACTCATATCTAGCCACTGACAAAGTTTTCAATCCTGTAATTTAATATTTATAGATTATACAGCATCTTAATATTAATGAATGTTCTTTAGAAGTGGCAATTCTCAGCCTTAAACCTATCTCTTACCGCCATTAATAACACACGCCCTTGAAAACTTTGCAATACCTCTGTCACAAAGTCCAATACTCGAAATCATCATGATAGCTGTATACAAACCACCAAACAATCCATTTAATTCCAATAACCTATCAGTGCTTTTCCCTTCCCCCACTTCAGCCCTTCCCATTGGCGATTGGAAAGCCAAGCACACATCCTGGGCTGACGCACAACCTCCCTGTGTGGTGCTCGACTATTCGGAATTTGTAACCGTCATTAATTCAATGTATTAGCACCTACTGAATCATCACAGTCCTTTCAATAGTAGCATTCCTCCCGACATATTAAATTTTATTCTCACATAGTCTTCAATGAAACCTATTTTCGAACAACTGACCCCTGAATCTAATTCAGATTACTACACTGATTTCTCCTCTTCACCCACTTCCCCCTTCATAATTCATCCGTCCAGACTCCTGAGAGGTTCAATAAACTGGAGTCGCGTAGTAATCATATCAACACTTGCATATATTCGCAGTTATTTAGTAAAAATCCCTCTGAAATAGATATCTCCTTCGATCATCTCACTTCGGCCATTCAAACTGTTATTTGATTTGTACCCATCAACGTGTGAATCCGAAATGTTTCCCCTAAAACACATTTCTTTCACAACCCTATGAAACATATCTAATAATATTCCATTTCCCAGTAATCAAAGCAATCTACTGCAGTCGATAAGTCATTTTATATTGCAAAAGTTGAAGTAGATGATTTTTTTATTTTGTTTACATTGATATTAACAAGAAAACTCTAAGATTTCCAATCTGAAATACTTCGAGTAAAGGTTTGATAGGCCAAACACTCCGCATTATGGGATATATTTTGTTTCTGGAGAAATACCCTTTTGATGGTTGATGTTAGTGCAAAAATGGTTGTTTACAGTTTTAAAGACCATAAAATGCTATGCGATTCCTTTAAAAAATATTTTTTCTAATTAAGTGGTACGAGAGTTAGAAATGATCAATAAACTCACAAAGATAATGATCGAACATTTTATCTTCAAAACGCTATTAGTATTTGTCATGAGTACTAAGGATAGAAACTATAAGGGACTACCATTTATCGTACGTGGCTGTCTAATCGACAAGGTAAATCATACCAAAGATATGCAAAAAAATATTCGAGCATTCCAGGAGTAATTTGAATATTTATAAAGCTTGGTTTGTATTCAATATTGCAGCAGTGTTGGTTCGCGGTACATTGCTATGCGGCTCCATACATTGGTTATTATTTACAACAAAAGTACATCTTAAGTAGATTAATTATATTTTAATTTAATTATACTAAAACTGTGAGAGCATTCCTCTTCAATCAACTCCTTCCTCGCTTTCACTCCTGTCTTCTATGTGAGAAACCCTTCACCCTAATTGCGTACGTATTTGTCATTGAAAGACCTCATTTTTATTATGCACCAATGTAATACAATTTTGAAAGTGGTCAGGTGGAAGAGCAGGCTAAAAAGCCTGCGTCTCGCCACCAATAAAGACATTTAATTATTTATTAATAGATTAAGTGATAGTGGTACACATCAAACCCTTGATAATCTTAAACTATACGACAAGCAATGATTTCCTCACACGACAGTTTTTTCCAGCAGCTGCGACTGGCACTTAATCCTTTGGCGAAGCAAAAGCCGTTTTTGGGGGCTCTCGTGATGGGAGGGGAGTCAGCAACTGCGACTGGCGCTTTGACAAAGCTACATGGAGGCATTCATGATATCATAGCACGTCAGCATCAGCGACTGGTAATTTACACATCGGCAAAGCATCCTGGAAGCACTCGTGATGGCAGGACACGTCTACAGCTGCGTCTGCTGCTTCAGACATCGGCGAAGTATCCTGGGTGTATTCAAGATGGGTGGGCAAGTCAGAAGCTGAGTATGGTTATTTAAGCTTTGAAGAAGCATCCTGGGAATATTCGAAATGGGGGAGCACGTAAGCAGCTGCAACTGGAGCTTGGAACTTTGGTGAAGCTATTTGGGGGTACTTGTGATGGAAGGGCATGACTGCAACTGTGTCTGGTGCTTTAGGTTTTGACGAAGCATCTTGAAGGAATTCGTGATGGGAGGACAAGTCAGCAGCTGTGACTGGCACCTCGGGCTTTGGCAAAGCGGCCTGGGGGAACTAGTGATGGGAGGACACATTTGCAGCTGCGTCGGGTGCTTTAGGCTTTGGCGAAGCATCCCGGGGACATTCGTAATGGGAGGACATGTGAGCAGCTGCAACTCGAGCTTGGGGCTTTTGCGAAGTTGTCAAGGGGCCCTCGTAATGAGATCTGTTGTATACCAAATAAAACAATACTAGGAAGTCTGCAACAACAATTTATTAATAACCAAAATTCCACAGAATAATCCGAAAACGTAGCCAGGAGTCACAATATCCGGGAGATGTTTTATTAGCCGCGTCGTTATACAAATGAGAAATAGCCGTGATCCAAAGAATTGCAAATAGGCGTGCCACATACAATCACTAAGTCAGGTAAATGTTCTACGAAAAGCTGCCGGTAACGGAATGTCGGGGCCCTGGCTCCACGGCTCCCGCGCGGTCTTGCCACCCCTTCGCCGGGGAGGGGAGTCGGCTTCGTGCCCCTCTTCTACAGGAGGAGGGGGGGCGCCTTCAACACCTCGGTCGCTCCACTGGGGCGGCGAGGCGTATATCGATTTTCGCCGTAGTGGCGGGCTTCTGAAGTGCCCGCACTGGCGGACACTACAGGATCTGCCGCTGAGTTTGGTGCTTTAGGCTTCGGTGAAGCATCCTGGGGTTGTGATGGGACGGCCAGTGAGCAGCTGGGAACTGACTCCTGGGACTTTGGCCAAGCTCTCTGGGAGCATTCGTCATAGGAGGGCACGTCTGCATCTGCGAGTGGTGCTTGAGGTTTTGGTAAATCAGTCTTGGGCTCTTGTAAAGTGAGAGTGCGTCAGCAGCCTTTCCAGCTACTGGCCTTTTTCCCGTTCATCCCACGCATTCTTCCATAGTCCGTGCGTCCGTTCGTCCATCGCACCGTCTCGGTTTTAAACCTGTACTCACCCTGGAACTTTTGGAGATGAGTTGGTCTGGAGATCAAGGTGTTGGCGTTGGTCACCGTCTGTTTCTCCGGCCAGTTCCTCGTATTGTCTTGTGGGCGGGAACGTATCGCCCGGGTCAACCCTCGTCTTCAGGGAACGAGGGAGGTACTCTTCGAAATCATCATAGACGTTTAAGCGCGTTTCTTGTGTGCCTTCTAGATGACAAAGCGATCATTTGAGTCGATTTCCGATTGATAGTTGTCCTCGACTTCCAGGATCTGTCCGTCTGTTCTCCTAGAGGCCGCCTCGGAGGCCGCCCTTGGAAGAGGGTGTGGTGCATCCCTCCCGCTCCTTTTCAGTCGCAGCCTCCGACATCAGCGCCTCACTCAACCTTGTGTACAGAAAAGAGTGGACTCTGACACAGTGCGTGGTGCCCCCCAGGGGGCGCGGCGGGGCGGGGCGGGGGTGGGGGCGGGGTGGACGTGTTAATCCCGGCGCGCGCCCATCCGTCTTGCCCCCGCGCGGCCCGCGGAAGCCGAGCGCCTATCGGGGCATCTCCCATTGTGCGGCGGGCGCGGGAACCCACAGCGCGGCGCATCTACACACAACACAGCGCAGCCAACGGCACCGAACGCGCCGCCGCGAAGGGCGCGCAGGTGCAGCGGCCGCGCGCCACGCGCGGCGGACAAAGCCTCCGAGAGAACATCCGGTGCTAAGCGACTGGGCCCTTAGAACAAAATCTACACACTTATACATGTGTATTTTTCTTACACCGACCTGGATGGCCGAGGAAGCTTGAGCGCGTGCCGATTCAGCACCTCGGTCGAAAGGGACGTGGGTTCGAGTCCCGACGTGAGTAGGGTTGTTTTGATCCTTGTCTTTCATGTATGTGTGTGGTCGTGGAATTCATTGGGAGTCTGCTGACCACAGATTGAGAAGCCCGCAAGTGTGTCAGTGTCTAGTGTAAAGTTCATATGTGTCCCCTTGATGACATGGTGGGTACTCGGCGTGGATAGAAGAAATCGGCATTCCCTGAATCGGGAAAAGTCCCCGGAAGAAAAAAATTACAATGGATTATATTGTTACATATTGCTTAATGCTCACAATCTTTACTGTCCACACGGTCTTAGTCGACTTCTTGGATTCGCATTGTCTCAGAACCTGAAGTAATGCACACTGTGATCGGAATGTGCATTTTAACGTGAAAAATTGGAAAGGTTAACGTGCAATAAAATTTAAATGAATTAAATACATTTTTAAATTATCATAAATGTTTTGGAACGCTTTCTATCTCATTGGCAGCCTTGAGCTCTTTGGAACCCCTGGAGGTGCATGGGGTGTAGAGATACGTACCGCTGCACCTTTCAATCTTCCTACTCTCTTGCAAATCACCGTTTCACTGGTCTAGAATCCAAAAATGCTCATTTTCCACCCTTGATTTAATCAGGTCATCAATTATGCCAAATGTCTTACCTAATAAGGTATTCCCTACACACAAGACATTAAACTACATAATTTCTACGCCGTAGTCTCAGCAATTTTTTCATTTCTGTCAAAGAGAAGTGCCACATTAGCTATAGCGACGGTTTATTGAGAACAGTGTAAAGTAGTGGTGCAGCGTAGATTTATTACACTAGTGAATTTACTAATCTCGTCAGTCGGAACTACCTTTCCAGTGTTGCACCTCCGTTTTTCGAGCTGCTACTTATCGGCACCTAAAAACATTTTTTACATTTTCTCAATGTTTTGGCCCTCTATTAGTAGAACTGATATAAGAATACAAGAATAGTAAAACCAAGCCCAAAAGCATATTTGCATTGCAAACTTGTATGACCGTTTGGAAAAGTGTCGTTCGAGCTTTTAAAAAAATGCGCAATTTTGAGATCATTTTTTTAATGAAATCGTGATATGTTATCCCTCCACAGCTGCGAACAGTTAAAAAATGTACTCGGTGTGTAAGATCAACCAACAGCAAGAACAAACAGAGAAGAATATTTTGAAGTGTGTTCAGGAAAACTGCAAAACATTGCAGGAATCAAATTGCATTGGTTCATTAATGTTAGATGAAATTTGTATTAAATATTTCTTAGACAACAAAGGCGAAATTACAGTCATAACATCATACGATAGTCCAGATGCTGCTACATCACTTCATGTTTTTTGTTTATATTACATAAAATCCTCTCTTGTGTTATTTCAGTAGTATAGATGCATTTTGCGGCTCTCGTGTGCTACAAATCTTTATAAATGATGTCTCTAAAGAAAGAGAATTTCACGAAGACGTGACAAATTGCACTTGGACTTTAAAAACATGAAGGATTTGTTGAAAAAAAGTCATCTCAATATTCATGTCAAATGCAACTTGCAACTCTAGCAGAATTTTAAAAATCTATTTAGTTTAATAACTCCTAAACGAAGCGTTTTAGAGACTAAAATTATATAATTTTGGGGCCAAAGGCCTCACAGAAATATTCTTCGCACCATAATCTATAGAATGAGAGCTTCTGGGACATTTTATTACATTTTGTTGGTCCGGCGCTTCTCGATACAATCCCACCTATTCAGAGACGTGCAGAATCTGCAACTGTAAGTGAAATTAAATTAATTTCTTGATATTCTAGGCGACTGAATTGCATGGGTGCTCCTCTCAATTCGGTAATAAAGTTAAATAATATTCTAAAGAGTAGAGCAGTACTTGCCTGATGCTGTATTTTTGCAAGGTCAACTTTACGAAGCTTTCTCAAGAGTAAAAACTATCAGAAAAAGTCGATATGGCTATCAAGAAAAGCAAAAATCTGTAAAGGAAGATTGTGTAATTATTTCACATGCTGTTTCTAAGGAAGTGTTGTGAATTGTTCCAAGACCATTTGCCTATAATACTAAACTTATTCAAAATTTATTTTCAAACATCAATTTCATTGTTTTTCTTTTTCTTTCGTATTCTATAAATACATAGGAAGTTACCATTATACATTTTTGTAATAAATTAACACGTTTTGTTAACAACTTCCCGTCTGAAGATGGATATGGAAAGATAGGGAAGGAGAGGCAATTTAATACACGAGAGTTCTCGCACAGGTACGCTAGTTTATTTTACTTGTATCCATAGGTATTAAAATTTGTTTCATATATAATGGAAATGTATGTTTATAGGCAATAAACAAAATTTAGTATTTGAAAAATTGTTTTTTTCTGTCTTGGTTTCTTGGTATCTCACTGTAGGATTGAAAACGGTGTGGTTTGTTCACAATCTTTGTAAGTTTGGCGACCACTGATCTAGGAGTTCTCTGTCATCCACGGCTCGGGCAGAGAGACGGCCGGCCGGCCAGCGTACTTCATCGTACCCTCTCATGCAACACACAGAGCCAGCAGCTCCGCATGAAAAAGCGCCCGGCGGTGGACATCGCTCGTGGAGGCCTTGGAGGCAGCGCCTAACGACGCGCGGCGCTCGTCCATCAGCGATTGGCTATTCCGGACGCGGCGCGCCTAACGAGCGCTGGGGCGGGGGCGGGGCGGGGGCGGGGGCGGCGGGCGGCAGGTGCGGCGAGCGCGTTTTTCCACCCTCCCTCTACGCGCTTCCCCTTTCGGCGACGCACGGAACGGGGTCTATGCGCCTTCCTCTAGTGGCTTCTTGACCTTTCAGGTCGCTCACTTGGAGAAACTAGGGGTGCTACAACAGCACATACTTTCTCGCATTATTTTCAATTTTACATTTTTCGAAAATTGAGATAATTTGATGAAAATGAGATCTGTGCCATTCTTTTAAGCATCCCTTCTTCTAACAGTGGAAAAAAGGTAAAGAAAAAAATTGAAGCGGTTTGAGAGAATTTTTTAAATTCCCTATATTTCGCGCGAAATTACGTGACAGCTAGTCATATTTTCGAATAAATGAACATGACTGTCTTAAAAACCCGTCTTTTATTATCTGCCATTAAGAAACTGATTTCTATGAGGAAAAAAATCCATAACTTCAAAATTATGGTGGCAGAAAGACGCCCAAAAATGGCACTTTTGTATTTTTCAAAAACTCTGGAATTTCAAAAACAAACTGAAACCTACAACATTCTTTTGAGCGTCCTTTACGCTATTCGAAGTCAAAGTTTGACCAAAAAATTTAGAGCTCTTTTTGAGAAAATTTTTATAATGTTCTGAGGAATATGAAGTACTCTCAAAAATCAAAATATCCGTTAGAAACTCCCAAAGTCTCCAGATCATTCAGGTCGATCGAGGAACATCGGCTGAACGGTTTATACGCTAGTGTCAACCAAGTACAGACAAACAGTCGGTCGGGCAGACAGAGACAGACAAACTGACGGACGTATTTCTGTCAGTCAATTTTTCGATATCAAGGTGCTGCTGTGCTGCTGCGATTTTTCGATATCAAGGTGCTTCTGCCACAAAACGAATTCTGGTTCCACCACGTGTTAGAGAAATTTTTCGTTGTCAGCGCCCGGCAATAAGAGTTTTTCAGCAAAAAATTCGCCGTTTACCGGAGCACTGTTACATAACATTCTCTTCTTACGAAGTACCTTCGTAAGGGCAAGCCAGTAAAAAAAAGAGAGTAATTCATGAAAAAAAAAATTTTATCTTCGAATTTCAAATATGACACCTGGGGAATGTTCGTTGAAACAACGTAGGTCACACGGATTTTTGTGAGAATTGTCTGGTAGATAGTGCGTAATCGCAAACGCATACAGTCAAATGTTCAAGTGCTTTTGACAATTAGAAAACGAGTTATGAACAAAAATATTAATTTTCTACGGCCGCGAGCAGGAGCTTCTGCCGAGGTGAAGAGTCAACCTAACCCAGCGACAGCAGCACCTTAACACCTCTAGGGCGAATTCAGATTTCAGCTTTCAGATTAATTGATGAGGAATAAGATCGAATTCGAAATTTGAGTCTACTGCATTTCCGCTTCTTTTTTAATTTTAGTGCCAATTTTACACCCCTTATATGTTCATCTGACTGGAGATCATTTAATAAGAAGAAATATTCAAATGTTATAATTATAACATTAATAAAAATATTTTATCAATATAATTTCTGTTAACATAACATTCATTACAATTAGGGTATGTCGTACCCCCAAAATGTAAAAATTTTAAATATGGTTTAATACCCTTTTCTGATATATTTATTGAATAAATATGTGTACAATGAAAACAAAAACAGTAAGAAAAAATTTTTGAAAATTTAGTTTGAGAGATAACGAAATTTCGTTTACAGAAATGGCCCAGAGCAGTGACATAACTTTAGAACTACTATGTTCCCGTAGAATGTTCTTTTCACCTGGCTCTAAAGATTTTCTTGCAGAACAATTCTTTCTAGACAAAGCCGCCTAGAAGAGTATATAAGAAGGCCTGAGCCAATGTGAATGTCACGTGATCTGACGTCATAATCGGTGGCTGAACATTTTTCGTTTTCCCATGTGCCGTTGTGGATAAACTCAGATGTGAATGGATATTGCGTGCAAGATTTCCTACATAAAAGGAATTTCTTCGTCCAATTTCTTCCAGAAAGCAAGGTAAGTGTTAATTCATGATTTACTTCTGGTATTGAGTGATTTCAGGATGAGGTGCAATTATCAAATATATTTTCAGCATGTGCCTATGCTCACATGCTGTCTTCATAGAAATAAAGTAAATGATTGTGCTTTAAATGATATTATCTGTTAAGAATATCTTGTTTATGAATATTATAGAGGAAAATTGATTGAATATGGTTTGAAATTCAAGGATATGTTTTTATAATAACGTAATTTGGGGTTACGTTGCTCGTGAAATATTTCTGGACTGAAGGCAATATATAGGTAAATTGTGTTTATTTTACGAATTCATTATCTGTGTTTATTAATATTTCTCGTATC
This sequence comes from Acheta domesticus, assembly GCA_031308135.1. Lineage (NCBI taxonomy): Eukaryota > Metazoa > Arthropoda > Insecta > Orthoptera > Gryllidae > Acheta > Acheta domesticus. The sequence goes on along the minus strand of JAHLJT010009419.1, from coordinate 147,697,969 downwards.
ATATTTTAAAGCTGGTGTGAAGTATTCACATCCTATGGTAACTTTAATCCACGCACTTAGAAATTAAATATAAAAGTCACAAGTAAATTTTATGCCGTAGAGTAACATCAATAGATTCTTCTAATACTAAACTAGCTAATAAAATTGTAAAACAATGAAAAATTCTACAATTTTTTAAAAAACTACTTTAGAATAAAACCTCAAAAAGGTGGAGCAAAGTTTCCCCAAGTTACGGTATGTGTTTAATTTTTGTTGCTGGCGCTTGGATGTTTATGTAATACTAATAAAAACCTTCTTTTTTTAGTGAACACCTGGAAACTATTGTGAAGGTAATTTGAAACTGAAGCAGGAGAGATTATAGTAAAATGTCAAGAAAGTGCAGTGTGCCATGCTGTCGGTCAAATTATGACGGAACGACGGAACGTATATCAACTTTCAAGTTTCCAAACGATCCTGCTCTGAGACAGAAGTGGGTGAAATGCATAAATAGGGAAAATTTTGTCCCAACCAAGTACTCTTATGTATGTGTGAAACATTTCGACAAAAAATTTGTTCGCTACGAAGACAAGGCAGTAAGACAAGATGGTGTGGAAATAGTTACGAAACGAATATATCCGACTTTGGTGAAAGATGCATTCCCTTCGATCTTTCCTGATCAGCCTCATTATTTGACAAAGGCGCTTCCAGTGAAGAGGAAGTCTCCTGAAGAAAGGAATCGGGAAATTGAAGAACGCTGCAAAATTAATTTTCAAAAATGGTGTGAAGCAGATACAATAACTAATTTTGAACAATTTCTGAAAATGTTTTCGGAAAAGGTTTCCAGTGAGTGGACATATATTATAAAAAGTACCTATGTATTACTATTAAAAATTGATGATCGTGATTGCCCGCAGATTACTGTATCTTTACGCATTAAGAACAATTTAGAAATTGATGTTTATTACTTGGGATGCAAGATTTCATCGGATAAATTGAAGTGGGTGTTGGGAGATGAGCTTGTTTGCAATAAATGGAGCAAATTTGATTGTATTTTAAGCCACTATAAGAATTACGCACCTGCAGAATTCACCAGTGAAGATAAGGTGAATCACATTGTTACGGCGCTGCAAGAGGTTTGTGATGCAGAAGAAGATAAATCTCGGAAAATGAAATTTTTGTGTGAACAAATTAAGTTGTTGTTCATGAAACATACTATTTACAGACCTGAAACCATAATGTGGGCTTGCTCAATATTTTATAATTCCTCTTCTGTTTATGAAAGGATAAGAGACAGTAATTTTTTAACATTGCCTCATCCTTCTTACTTACGTAAGTTGACATTAAAATTAGGTGGTAAAACAACCTCGGGGCTTCAGTCTTCGCAGAAACATTATTTACGTGAAAAATGTGTCAGCCTACGTAGTGAAGAGAGACTAGTGAACTTGCTTTTGGATGAAATTTATGTTAAACCCAATGTTGCGTACAAAAATGGAAGAATAGTTGGGTTTGCTGATGGCAATGAAAAAAATGAAGCAACTACATTACAGTGTTTCATGATAAGTTCCGTGTGTTCCAAAAACAGAGATCTTGTTGCTGTGTTCCCTGTGAGAAATTTAAGTGCGGATCAGTTACATACACAAACATTAAGTGTCATTGAATTTGTGAAGATGTGTGGATTTGAAATTCTTTCACTTATATCCGATAACAATAGAGTGAACAGAAACATATTTCAAAAAATTTGTGGTGGTAAACTTAATTTATCTTTTGAAAATCCTTTTCAGGAAGGTAAACAAATATTTATTCTTTTTGATACTGTTCACTTATTGAAAGCAATTAGAAACAATTGGCTAAATCAAAGAGATGGAGATCAGACTTTCTTTGTACCTGATTTTGACAATCTTGACAGAATAAACACAGCAAGTATTTCTCACTTGAAGAAATTATATGATCTTGAAAAAAATGATTGTATAAAACTGTGCCCAGCATTGTGCAGGAAGGTTTTGTTTCCCACGTCAATAGAACGCCAAAAGGTTGAAATAGCTGTGAAATTGTTTGATGAGAAAACAATAGCTGGGTTGCAGCATGAAATCTTCAAGAATAAAACTGGTCTTGGTGATGAAGTTAGTGGCACTAAAAATTTTTTGGAGATAATTTTAAAGTGGTGGAAAATAATAAATGTTAAGACCCCTAACAAAGGACTTCGATTTAGGAATTCTTTTCAAAAACCTATTGAGACACTTGAGAGTGAAAACCTGCAGTTTTTGAAACATTTTTGTGTTTGGTTAGAGCACTGGGACAGTATTCCCCAAACAGGTCCTGTTTCCAGAAGCGGTAAACTGACATGTGAAACACATACAGCTTTATTACATACAACAAAATGTCTCATATATATCAGTAAATATTTGTTAAATATCAAAAGACAATCGTATGTTCTTTTGGGAAAGTTTCAAACGGATAATTTGGAAGGAAGATTTGGACAGTTTCGGCAAATGAGCGGTGGAAATTATCATGTATCGCTTTCCCAAATTCTTGAATCAGAAAGAAAGCTGAAGGTAATTAATTTAATAGAGTTGTGTTCAGCTAGTGAAGGTTCCTTCACTTTAAAATCTTTCAATTGTGATTATGATGGCAACATATCAGAGGATGTGAATATTTATAGTCAATTTCAGGATGTTCCGTCTTTGTCTGACAATATTGCTCTTAATAACAAAGACGTAGCCTCACTAATTTATATTGCAGGATACGTTGCGTCATCTATCAGTCGAAGAGTTGTGTGTGAATTCTGTAGAAACATGTTAACAAAAGGAAGAGACTTGGAAATAGAAAATCCTACTGGATTTTATTTCGATTCATTAAATCGAGGCGGTTTAAAATGGCCCACAGAATTTGTGACTAGGGTAGTTATTTGCTGTTTCCAGGTGTTTCAGGTATTAATATCGGAAGATTTTGAAGTTAACTTCCTGAAGCACGAAAATCAAAGAGCTATATTAAAGAGGTTAGTATTAGAGAAATTTGATATTCAAGTAATAGAAAACAAAGTTTGTAATTGTGGAGAAATACTTTCCACATTAATTGAACATTGTGTAATGTGTATGGCGAATATTTTGTTAAATAATTATTGTAAATTAAGGAACGACAAGTGTCATGACTTCAAGGATGCAAGACGAAAGATCAGAAAAGTGAAGGGAAAATAGGAAACATTAAAGCATTGCAAAAATTATTTTTATGTATTTTCATTGTATTTTGTAAATTTTCATGTAGTGTTACATGAGCTGAGAGTACTTTCTGGATAAAATATTGTTTATCTTCCTTTTCCTTATTCCTTCCCTTATTTTTGAGCAACTTTTATTTGATAAGCTTATAGATGAATACAATTTTACTTTTTCTTACAAAAATGTCATATATACTAAATTACTAATATGGTCATCAGAAAAGCAGCTGAAAACCGTGCATTACATAAGGTTTTTCACAATAAATTAATGAAGACAATTTGAAAAAAATAGAGCAGGATAAAACGCAAATTTAATTCTTATCTTGAAGTTACTTAATGTTATCTAAATACTTATCTTATTAGTATCAATGATAACAGCAAATTGTTTTATGAATTTACAAAATTATATACTATAAAAAATTGATTCAATAAACATTCTGATTAATGTATTACTCAATTTAGGTCTTCACAATATTTTAGGCGAAATTTACATGTACAAAAATCGTACAATACCGGAATGCCTTAATAAAAATAACTAAAATAAATTTCCTTGATCGCCAAGAAGGCTTAATGTCTCATTATTTTTTTCTAAATTAAACGAGTACGCGTTTACGTGCGATTTTAAGAAATATATTTATCTGAAACTGCGCAGAGTACTCGGCGGCGCTTGGTCAGCATGCATTTCCTGCCAGCCACCCTTCGTGACGTCATTCGGCGGTGGAGCAGGCCTTCTATTCTAGACGGCCTTGTTCTAGACCCATGGTGATCTCGTACCCTACTATCCCATTCTCATAGCAAACATGGGAATTGAGCAAAATCACTTTGCTGGCCAATAAGCATGCTTGTTATTTTTAAGTGATCACGAATCATCCATCCATGAGTTTATTTTATCTAAAACTACAGAGTTTTCGTAACTTTTCTCCATGTGTACAGAATAAGCAACTGGTAATGATGCGTTGGTGTTACCATTGTTTGATAGAAGTGCTTTTGAACTAGTTTTAGAGGAATCGATAAACAGTCTCAATTCTTCTGTTTTGTATTGAATTCCAAACTCATTCACCAGATCGGCAATATTCGAGCAATATGCTAAATCCTCTTCTTGTTGGAAGAAATGCGCAAATTGCTGATCTCTTCTCCTGTTCCACATTAATTGAGATTCCAGCTGCCAACAAGTTCTTTTCTTTGAGTCTGGAGACAAGCAGTTGATTCTTCTCTTTTGTTAAGCCCAATTCTCTGACCAAATCATTTTCCTCAGTTTGAGTAAACAACTGAGGTTCACACTGTTTACGGGACACAAACTCATTGTCAGCTGGTTATCACAGGGAGATTCAACACTTGACATATTACCAGATTAGCAGTTACAATAGCCACTGGTTGAGGTACATCCGAACTACGGCCTATTGGCCGAATTGCAGATGATAGGTTAGGGTACTGATTAATTTTGTTTTTTGAGTTGAAACCAGTAACATTAATACAACAAAAGTAGCATTATCCGAATGATACTATCCATACCCTTGAAATGGCAAATCCAAAGGATGGTTTCTCCTTTTTGACCATTTTCTAAGGTCCTCTACAGAATATAACATTCTCTATGTAGCGCCCAAGATTTGCCCTGATCACCAAGTTTAATTCCAAAATATGTAAATACACATTTGTAACAAAGTCTGTAATGTTTCGTTGGTGTTTTCTAATCACACATTTGCCACAAATATAACAAAAATCATCAGGACTGTTCTTACTATCATGACTAGCCCCCCGACACTGTCATCAATTCGAGGGCTTCAGTACCAAAGATTTAAATATAACGAATTTCATGATTAGATAACTGTGCCCCCCTCTCCTGCTAACTTGTGACATTGAAGGGACACGTTTTCAATCGGAGTAAAATATTTTCGAAGTGTAATATCTGGAAAGATTGCACATGAGAATAACTTAAAAGTTCAAATTGAAAACTGGTGAATAGCACCCATGAAACCAATGAGCATTTATTCATTGCGAAATTATTAAGTACTGGCAATTTTGAGACATGAGTTTAAACTGTTGATTGATGTTTCTTATAGACTGTCAACCTAAAAAGGAATTAGTCCCTTTGGTGTAGTGAATGATTTCTACACCTGGCGATGGCGGTGTTTCTTTCCCGCTGGATGGTGAGGAACCGACCTCCTTGTCGGCTTGCGGGGAATTTCCCCCTACAGGAACACCTCTTCAGTGGGGTACCACCTCAGCCAGGACAAGCTAAAAGCTCCCAGAATGAGTGATAAGTGGTGGTGTAGTAAGCACGTTAGTGTATGAGTATATATAAGGGGGATGGGAGAAGGAAGAGGAAGGGAATATCGCGCGAACCATGGCTCGAGATACTGCTCTGGCATTCTCTTGGATCGGATCACGAGGTTTGTAGAAACAAAGGAAAACTACCGATCTGAACAGCCAGCCGCTAGAATTCTCCTCCAGAGAGCGTCAATAAGCTATAGGTCGACCACTAACGAAAAAACCATCATGGCGTCGCTTACCTCGGGAGGCGTGGCGAAGCCATCCCCCACTGCCCCCGAGGGGAAGCTCAGGTGAACTCAAGGACCGCCTACAACGATAACTGATTTGCCCTTGCAACTTAGTTCTCAGGCTTCAATACTCTAGGGTTTGGGACGTTCGTCCAGGCCAGGCTGTTTCTCCCCGCCTACACGAGCCAATTTCCAATATCCAACAGGTTTCCTCCTACAGATATTGAAAAAAAGGAACTGTTTAGATTGATGAGTCGTATTCAACCGCTGTCTGGAGGATAATTTTAGCGACCAGCTGCTCTGATTGGTAGTTTTCCGTGCTTTATCCGATCAGTTCCAGTTGAATGCCGGAGCATTCCAAACACGCCACAGATCGCTCACTATCTTTTCTTCTCAACCTCGTCCTTTCCTCATTCCTTACTTACACCCGCATACACTTACATCCACTACGGTGCCACACATGTTGGGAGCTTATAGCATATCCCATCTGGGGCAGTGCCTCGCTGGTGGAAAATAATTAGCTAAATAGGCATGTAAGTAAACAGGCCAGGCCAAGTTTTGCCAGGCAATGCCAGGTAACAAAAAGGCCAGGTTTGTGATTTGTCACATGTGTCAATGCGTTTTGTGTTTACTCATCAAGATATCGCCTTTACCAGTAAAACCTGGCTGCAATGTTTCTATACGCCCCATGTCATTTGTGTTTTAAGTGAGAAATGGAGAATGAACGCATGTTAGATTGGCTACCATAACTCAGAGAGTTATGTCCAACGAGTTGAGACTAAAATCCAAAATCCATTGGGTTGTTTACCACTTGCGAGCGCTTGGTCTGCAATTTTAAAGAAATTTTTACTCAGTCATCTTTTACATGACGTAGTATGTCACTCTGCCGATTTAAGTCATGGTATATGGTTGTTGTGGTGTTAGATGTATGAATGTTCCTCACCACCTGTGAGACAACTCAGGATCCACAGCATGTAGCAGGTATTATGTGAAACGTTGGCAAATAACGATGTAAATTAATTCTGCTCCAATGACCAAGCCCTCTTAACCTGACTCCACGTTCTAAACAATAGTGAACACTGCATTAAAATCCACTCGGTAGTTTCATTTACGACGATTTTTCGACAGCAAATATTGTTATTGCCTGGGTCCTGGTAACAAAACTGTGGATAAATATTGTTCCTGTGTATAGTCAATTATTCTGTCTAACACTTTGCCTAGTCTAGAAGTCATGTTTTGTGAATCCTTAATACCGAAAAATTTATTGACGGCCAAACGTCTGTTTGTCGGTCTATCTACGGTCAACGGTAACGCGTAAAGCGTTCAGACTATTTCCTCCAAAATTGATATTCCTCGTTCTGAACAAATTCAAGACCCTGCGAATTTGGAACGGATATTTTGGTTCTCGGGATATATTACATGAAGCGTCAATTACATTTTCAAATTTTTCTCAAAATTCGCTTCTACTATTTTGATTAAGCTTTGTCCTCGAACAGTCTCGGGTAGTGAAGAGCTTTTAAGAAGTCTGCCTCTAGTCGAAATCTCTGATTTTTCGAAAAAAGCAAAAGTTCTGATTTTTGGGGCGTCCACCTTCCTATTACGATATATTTTTATACGATATATATTTTTTTTGTTTAATGAAATCTGCTCTTCAAAGACAGACGTTGAAATAAGGACATGTAAAATTTTTCGAAAATATTAGTACTTTTCGTGTATTTTTGTGTGAAGTGTAGACAATATTTAAGCAATTATTTTCTCCAAAACGGATCAATTTTTTAAATGATTTTCTCTTATAGGACGGTACAAACATGGGTGCTGATACCATTTTCGGAGAACTGGGTATTTTCGAAACTTCCAAAAAATTAACATTGCCTCATCAATACTGAAAAAAAATATTGTCATTAATGAAATTTGTTCTACAAAAATAGGTCTTTAAAATGGTAATGTGATTTTAAAAATAAACGAGTACTTCAGTAAATCACTGAAAATGAGTGCAGATATTTCCCTTTGTAACTGAGACAAACTTTTCATTAGAAGGCTAGGTGGAACGCATCCGCCTTCCTGAAACCTCGCTGGTTCACTCTCTTCCTAAAATTACCACAAATCCTCCAGAATACAAATAAATAAGTTTTCTACCTAGAATTTTAAAAGTTCTGGAAAAAAATTCACGACGTCAAATTATAAATTACTCAATAGCATAAGTGATCAACAGCTGGGCTTCCAATCAAGCAGAAACACAATAACTGGTTTCACAATACGTTTCAAATCAACAAGTCGTTTCTTCTCGTGAAAAACACTGATTGCCGTTAAAACTTCTAGGGGCATTGCGTAGGTACAGACCTAGGAGCCTTACTATTTTTACTTTCCCGTGTACATACGTATATACGGAGTAATATACGTAGTATAGGGAAAGTTATGTAATGCTGCGGATAATCGAATTTGAAATTTCAACGGAAATACACTTTTTGGGGTCTCGTGATAGCGCAAAAGAGTTTGTTTCTTTTTAAAAATATCCGGCCGGCCGTCTGTCCACCTGTTCGTCTGTACATCAGTCTGTGAACGGCGCCTAAACCATAAGTACGATTTCTTCTAAAAAGGATATTCCCTGGTGTATCTGGCTCCACTCCTGGCGCCGCGATTTTGAAAAACTTTCTGCAAAATTTTGGGGTACTTTACTTGGAACCCCCCGGACATTTTCAAAATTTTCTCAAAAACGGTTCCAAACGTTTTCTTTAAATTCCTTGTTAGAATAGAGTAAAATGCACTTATAAAGGTGGCATAGATCCGATTTTCATGGTTTTAATTTTGAATTTTCGAAAATTGGAAAAGTTTTAATTTTTTTCGCGTCTTCATACAACTACAAAATTGAAGATAGATATTTTTCCTTCATACCAAATTTGTTGTCAATTGTGAGTTCTTTCATTGTCATGTACTACATTTTTTGGAAATTTTAGTACTTTTCGCGCAACATGCGTGCAATATGTGAAATTTTAAAAAGTAACAAAAACATTTTCTCAAAAATGGCTCCAAATTATTTTCTTTAAACTTTTTGTGGGGCTTTTGTTTTTTCAGAAATTACAAAAAAATATTTTACTAGTCTCTCACGTTTTTAATATTTACATTAGCGACGATTTGCTCACATTACATTTATAACTACACGTGCTTTAAATAAACTATTAAGGTGCTCGAAAACTCAACCGTTTTCTATGAAATTAAACCCAAAATTCCATATTTTCAGAAACGCTCAAACGCCATTTTCTCATAAAAGGTTCCAACTATTTTCTTCAAACTTTTCGTACGAATAGTTTTAATTGCACACTTTAATATGACGTAAAATTTATTTTGGGAGTATGTCTTTCTTTTTTTCAAATACTACACAAATGAAATTTTTTTGAAAGATCTCTCACATCTTTTATATGCATATTTGCAGCAATTTGTAAACACTATTGTTTTTGTGAATTACAGTGCTTTAAATGGCTTCTGATGAAGTTTTATGAAAACTCAAAAATTCTCTGTGAAAAAGAGCGTCAAATTTCGAATTTCTATATCAATAGAACCCATATGAGTTAATCTCATTAGCCCAAATAGTACCTTCACCCTTATTAAATCCAATAAAATCGCAAAACGTAGTGATAAGCTCTCGCAATGGTCTGAACCACTTGGGAAAATCCTCCAAACCAGAAATTAATATAGGTAGCTCTCCTATTTCCTGATGCAGCAACGCAAAGAACTTACAATACTACAAAGGAATACATACAGACAGCACACTCACACGCATGTAATAAGACTTCCAAAAATTCTTTGCAGGCCTCCGTTATTTAAAATGTGCCTGTGAAGTACTAAAATTTAACACAAGCCTAGTATATTCGCCTATAATGCGTTATTCCGACTGATTTCTTGCTTGTAGACTTAAAATTCAACTAATACTACCACTACTCCCACTGCTTCCACTACTGCCGCTACTGCAACTACTTCCACTACTATCACAACTTTCCCCACTATTACCACTAATATTACTACTATTATTACCACTACTACTATTATTTCTACGACCATTACTACTCCTACTATCACTACTATAATCTCTTCCTCTATTATCACTACTACTACCACTTCTTCTATTGCTTCTACAACCACTAATACCAAGATCACACTCCTACTACCACTACTATTACGACTACTACCGCTACTACTAATATTACTACGACCACTACAACAACAACTACTACTACTACTACTACTACTACTACTACTACTACTACTACTACTACTACTACTGCCACTACCACCATGCCATTACTACAACTACTAACACTATCACAACTAATACCATTACTCCTACTGCTGGCACTACTACGAACTCTACTACCATTACTTCCACTACTAATATAATTAATATCACCACTACCACTTCTATCACTACTTCCATTACTATCACAATTACTAGCACTACACTACCTACAATACTATTACCACGACTACCACTACTACCATTACTCCCACTGTTACCACCACTATCACTAAGGTGCTGTCTGGAGGTGAATTCTAGTGGCCTGCTGCTCAGATCGGTAGTTTTCTGTGGTTTGACCGATCAAAACCAGGCGAGTGTCGGAGAAATACCCTAACAAACGGGCCACGGAACACGCGCGATCTTTCCTTCCTCTTTCTTGTCCAATCATCTTCCCTTACAGACACACGTATACTGACATACACTACACTACCACATTGAAGACCGGTAAGATGCTGAGAACTAGTCCCGGCTGCGGCGGTGCCTCGCTGGTGGGAGAAACCTGGCTGCGGAAAACTACGCTAGTCGACACTAGGTTGGCACCGGATCTCGCCATCCAGCGGAGGAAGATCACCGCCGCTCAAGAAAAACATACATTACATTTACGGGACTAATTAACTCAATAGTTGGCGCGCCCGAAATCACTAACAATTAATCACTCAACCACAACTACCATCACCGGCAGAGAAGACTCCTAACTTTTTTGCGAAATTAAGGTTATTGACTTAACACGCCTTTCTTATGAATGAGATGCAATAACTCTCTTTATATCGCATTAGTTCTCAACTTCAGGTAAATGACAATGAAAATGCATTCGTACTCGCTGCTCATAAGCCATCCTAGAGGAATGTGCTCCCAAATCGTACCAGTTAGTACGATCATTGCAACGTGAAGATTTATGCATTTCGAATTTTGGGAAGATTGTCCGACTTTGCCGGCCAGCTAACGGTGTTCCCATGCCTAGGCCTAGTTTAATTCTCACACTTGGGGGATACGAGAAACATGTTGCGAACGTGACATATTCACTTCACTGTAACTAGCAAACTCCGCCTGTCTGAGCGTTTCATGGTCAAACAGCAACAGACGATTCGAAACTGAGGGAATCGAACCAAGGACCACATCACGGAAAGCTAGTTCGCTGCTCATAAGCCATCCTAGAGGAATGTCATGTGGAAAGTCATCATTCTTTTCGGCCGGACTCCTTATTCTAATTATGAAAATTTGTTGAGATTTAGGAGGCTTGGCGGAAGAGCAGACCTTATGGCCCGAGGTTCGTCAGAAATAAAGAAGTTATAATTAACTTATTATTACTATTAGTTTTCGAATAGGTACAGCTTCAATTTAATGCAATTTACAAAGCACGAAACCTTTTCTCGAAAAGAAAATGGTGCTGGTCCCATTTTCGAAACTGTTTCGAAAAATTTCCAAAAATTAACACTGGAAAAGTACAATATATAATATAGTTTTTTTTATTGAATGAAATATGTTCTAAAAAACAGTACTTTAAAAAAGTTACGTGTAAGTTTTAAAAAATATGAGTTTGGGCGTAAATTTTCAAATTTCCGAATTTGCAAACTTAAATTTCCTGTACTTTTTTTGTTTTAATATTTCTGGAATTATCACGTTGGAATATAACAATGAAAACGCCGCGACACGGCAGTTGGAAATTCTCAGAGTATCTTCTCAATGTTGGGCTGTGTTTCTGGTCGTATGGAATTAGATGGTCAAATTTGTGTTGAGATTTAAGGGGGTAGCTACAGTTAAAACATACTAATATTTCACAAATTAAAAAGTTTATTTGCTCCAAAACTGTTAATCCTTTCTTAACCAAACTTCGAAAGTGTAAAGATGCACATACAGTAATTCTAAAAATCGATCTATCAAAGAAAAATTCAGTTTTTAAATATGTTAATTTGCCATACAAAATGGCGGCTGCAAAATGTGTAGGCACTTACTGTTTTAATAATAAGTAACAATATTTACAAAATTTTGCTAAAATTCTTATTTACTTCTATGTAAATATACTTGGGCTACAACTTGTAATAAAAATAGCAATGATTGTAAACGAATTTGAATTGTTTGTTTTGTTTTGTTTTTGACAGACGGAATTTTATACATTTTTTATCTATAATTAATTGGTTATTTCTGAAATGTGAAGAGTGACTATGTTGAAAATAGTTGAATCTGTACCTATGGGTAGATGTAAGAGATCCTCAAAATTTGAGAGAGGTAACAACTTTAGAAAAAAGTTATTTGTAAAACCAATATAAACGTTTACTTTTCCAGATAATTAAGTTTGAAGATTTAGTAACATATGTTGCACAAATGTGCAGCGCATAAGTTAAACCCTCATAACTTCTAAACCAAAATAGGTATAAACATACTTTTTTTACTGAAATTAAGATCAAATTATAAACTTTTCAAACAAATAAAAAAAATTCGATTTTTTGAACCCAGATAACTGTAGCAACCCCCTTAAAGGGTCGTTCATAAATTACGTAACGCTAAAGAGGGGGAGGGGACTTAAGGTAGCGATACGCTGCGGTACATAGGGGTAGGGGGTATTAGTTTAATGCTACGTAACATTGATATTTATTCTTTACAGTTTTCAATATTTGCTTAAACAAATCCTTTCTTTGAGCCTTGTACTAAAATACTAACTAATTAGTTTTAAAATACCTAAATCAATTAAAGTTTTGATGTAAATTGTTGCAATAAATGGAAATATTTTTTCCTCAATTTTTTATTGAACTGTATGATTCAGAAGGAAAAAATCAAAACTGATATGTAGCATATTCTAGAATCCATCTAAATTGCCTCAATAGGCTCACGCTCATGCGTCAAGAACGCCGGCGCATGTGCCCTGCTTGTGATCGAAACTTTTCTCACCTATTCGTCCTTCCTTGACTTACAACGTATTCCAATCTTATTGTTAGGTGCAGTCAGCATTGCCAATTAATTTGTATTTTATTGATCATCTATTGAAATATACAACAGAAGTTAAATTGAAAAAAATTGTTTTTGCTGTGCTATTGCTTATTTTCACTTGTTGCATTTACAAAGGGGGGGGTGTCGCAAGCGTTACATAATTATTTAGGGAGGATTCAAGTACGTGTTACAGGTGCGTTACAGGAGCGAGAGTGGTACTGAAAATACTCCAGATTTACGTTAAGTAATTTATGGACGACCTCTAAGGGATTAAATTTTCGCGCATAATGCGTTTCGATTGGTAATGAGTGTTGGAAGTGATATCTGAGATGTGATAATACGGAGAGGAATTACAGTATTACAATTTTACATAACCGTTATTAATGCGAGAATGTAGCTCGTGCTGTTGTAGCATCACTTTTTTCTTATTTCTACCGGTCTCTTCCTTTCAAGGAGATCGACTGCCAGTCATTAATGATAAAGTCCGATAGTTTAGAAATTTACGAATCAGTTTGTTTTGAGATTGCATAAATGCTCTCAATAGAGGCATAATATTCTGCAAGGTGATTCATCTGAGCACTTCGGAGCCAACCAAATCAAAAGGAAAGCCGCGAAGCGTCAATGTGAGATGACGTGTCGTGCGAGTGAAAGGCCGACGAGAGAGAGAGAGAGAGAGATTGTCTGTGTCTGTAGGTCTGTGTGTTTGTTTGTGAATCTGTATCTGTGTTTGTGAGACCGTGTGTCTGTGTTTGCGTGACTGTGCGTGTGTGTGTGTGTGTGTGTGTGTGTGTGTGTGTGTGTGTGGAGGGGGACAGTGCCTTCACTTGCAACGGCACTCGCGCCGAGGGCGATCGATGAACAGCGTAGGAAAATGGAAACTCTAGCAGCTTGCAGCAGCTGCAGCGCTGCTTCTCGAAATCATCTATAACGTCCAAACAAAACTGTTTCCGAAAACTAGCACGCACAACTGCTCAAGAACAACAAATAAAATGTTCTCGTATGGCGCTGCTACAAATTAAATAGTTTAACAAACACAGTGTTCATGAATATTGCAATGATATGGTTCGCGGGCTCTGTGGTATAACGTTTAACCTATAGGGCTGTGGTACCCAAGTTCAAACCCGATCGAAGCCGTGGATTTTTAAGGGCGAAAAAATCCTTCATGCGCCTTCTTTCGGAATGGAAGTAAAGCCGACTGCCCCATGTAGTAGATTTGCTGCATGTAAAAGATCCTGAAACCCCAAAATGCCGCTGAGCTCTGATACAACGCTCTGATACTCGCCCGAGATAAAACCGTTTTTTCGCCGCCAGATGGTGAAAAGAGCGTAGCGAGATTTGCGTGGTCAGACGGAAGAGCGAGCCTGATAGCCCGAGTTTCTCCACGTAAAATAACGTATTAACTATAGCTAAACCGCTCGCCAGAAAACCATCATGGCGAGCGTGCCATTTGAGAAGTCTTGGAGGCTCCTCCCACCCTGCGGCAGCTGTGATTGTCCCTCTCTGCGATAAGGAGACAGGGAGGCGACTGCCGGATCCCAACGATCGCACTGACTGTCACCTGTCATCACTGTCCTCATTGTCAGAGGAGGAACTCGCACTGCCTGGAGTGTCCAAAGAAATGACGAATTTATCAATATGTTGTTCCATTACATTATCTTATTACTGAAACCCTTTTTCAAGACACGGCTTATTTTCTGTTGATCGTTTGGACAACTCCCACTGTAGAAACACGTAAGCTGCCTTTCCTCTGATCCTTCTCACTCATCAGTTTGTTATCGCCAAACTCGCAGGCAGTGTTAAATTATCGCGCGACCCACGAAAGAGATAGAGAGAAAGAGAGGGCTATGATGTGACAAAGAACGCAGGGTGGCGGAGAAATATTTGTAGCTTTGGAGGGGGGGGCCACATTCGGGCATGCGCAGTGGAAGTTTTTTTTGCTGTTGTTTTTTGTTACTCTGGTAGAGCTATAACTATGCAAATATTAATATATACTACAAAAGTTCTTTACTTATCACGAATGTCAAAAACGTTTCCTGTTTCTTCATGCCACACGTAAATAACAAATATGTAATTGCGAAAGGCGTCTTCCTTAAAGCCTTGCCTTCGAATGACTTCAGCTGCGTTATAACCAGTGGCGCCGACGTTTGAGGACTGAGTCGGTATGCGCAGTATGGGAAGAGTCGTAAACCCACATTTCAATATTTGCATTTTTCACTCAAATTTGAAACTGCTTCATTGTTTTTGGATTTTTTCGGAGTTCCTGAATATCGACGGAAATGATAAACGCTTCTCAAAGGGCCGGAGCTGCATAGTTGTAAGTCGCCGTTAAAGAAATGTAAGTATTAGTAACCTCTGGAAATCACTGTCAGTAAAATATAAGAATGTACAGGATGCCTCTTAGGCATTCCTATGTAGCATGTAGTTTGGAAGAAAATTGACGACCGAAAACAACTCGCCACATTCTGGCTGTATATGCAAGGAAATTATAAATCTTGTTACATAAACGATCCCGATATCACTTTCGGAATCGAAGACTAGTTCACCGCACGCAAAATGAACAAGTGCAACCGAAGGGGGCGTGGCTGCGGGGAGCGGGGAGGGGGGAGCGAGGCAGCCGTCGCTGCGACCGGCGGCGGAATCGCGCTCGACTCGACTGCACTGGCACGGACGCCTGCGCATGGCGACACCACTAGCAACGGCAGAGAGGAAAACGCTCGGCGGCATCGTTTGGGCGACGACAGAGCTAGCAACAAAACGGTAGTACCTGCACGGTGGGAGTCTTTTTACGCGGATCACGAAAAGAAACATGCACTGAGAAAAACAGCCTACTTGCTCCGCAGCCCACAGATCGCTGTCTGCTGCGTACAGGCAGTAAGTGGAGAACGGCCCAAACTGGTATTCCGTAGCAACATGGACGTTTGCTGTGTAACTGCACACTACATTCACTTACTCAGGCTTCGGTTCAATCTAAAGACGGCACCACACAGTCGGCATTTGTCGAGCAGCGAGCCACTGCTCGCCCAATCCCGAACCGCTGATGTGTTCGGCGATTGTTCGCTTCCTTTGATGTGTCCAAAGGATCGACACGCGGTGGGTAGAGTGAGCACCGAACGTTCGTCAATCGGCAAATAGGAAGCATCTCATCCACGTTATTTGGGATGCGGCGAGCGTTTGCTTGCTACTCGCCGAATGCGCGAATATGTGGAGCCGCCTTAATATTTGTCTTTCCTGCAAACGTCCATTGGCGCTGCTAGATCCTGGGCCGCGTGCGCGGAGAGCGCGTCCGTGGCCGCGACCGCGACCGCGCCGGCGCGCGCCCGCCCGCGCTCTGGCAGCCTCCGGCGCGGCGCGGCGCCCGCCCCGCCCGCGCCCCGCCACGCCCCCGCCTTCCATCTTGGCGGCGGCGGCGCGCGCGCTCGGCCAATGGCGCGGCGCTCGGCGCGCGGCCTCCACGCCTCATTGGCCGGCGCCGGTGGCGCCGCGCACGGGCCGCGCCCGCCCACCCCTCCCATCGCCGCGCCGCGCATGCACGCTCCCGCGCTTCGCGTACGCGCCGACAGACGGCGCCGTGCGGCGGGGGAGGGGGGAGTCCCCCCCCTCCGCCGACGCGACGCCGCGCGACGCTCTGCGCCGCCGCGCGCGCACACACACACACACACACACACACGCGCGCGCGCGCGCTCACGCACGCACGCGCGCCCGCACCGCGCCGAGCCGAGCCGCACCGCAGCACGGCCCGAAGAATGGGCTCGGCCGGTAAAAAAGCCGGCGGCCGAGTAGTGCTTGTCGCCGCGCTGCCCGGGGCGGCCGCGACGCGAGGCGAGGCGACGCGACCCGACGGCGGTGCAGGAGGTGCGGTGTGGGGTGGGGGCGGCGGCGGGCGAGCGGGGCGGGGACGGGCGCCGGCGCGGGGGCGGGGCGGGGCGACGGACGGCCCGTCCGATTTTGTTCGTGTTTTGCTGATAAAAACGCGCCGGCTCTTATAAACCGCTAATTACTCCAATTACGCAGGGGGCTGGCGGCCGACACTTGTTAGCGCGGACGGACAGGTGTAGCGGCGCCGCGGAGGAGGAGGAGGAGGCGGAAGCGGAGGCGGAGGCGGAGGCGGAGGAGGAGAAGGAGGCGGAGGAGGAGGAGGAGCCTGCTGCTGCGCCGGGCGGGCGCCCCCTGGGCTGCCGGCGGCCGCGGGGTGAGTGCGTGAGGCGGCATGGCGTGCATGCGTGCATGCGAGCATGTGTGGGAGCGGCACGTGTGAGGCAGGGCGTGCGGGTAGGTGCCTTCGCCCCTTTTCACATTCTAGCATGCAGTAGTTACTTCAATAGTTGCTTAATTACATTCTTGTGGACATTCTTACTTAGCAGTACAACAATATACTTACGTAGGAGTATTTTCACTCGTGTGTTTTCATCTCGTATTTCCAAATCCGTGTTAAGCTAAGTAACTATTTTAGTTCACTTTATATTATTTAGCCAGTGGTTACATTATTAATTAATCTGTATAAGAATTTCGGGGAGCCATTCATTTTCTTTTTATGATCTACGTACTTCTTGAATGAAGCATGCAATATGATGAATACTTTTCTGTTTGGAC
The DNA here is from genome assembly GCA_031308135.1 of Acheta domesticus. NCBI lineage: Eukaryota > Metazoa > Arthropoda > Insecta > Orthoptera > Gryllidae > Acheta > Acheta domesticus. The sequence goes on along the minus strand of JAHLJT010009419.1, from coordinate 147,680,475 downwards.
GTTCAATTTGTATTAGTTTATTGTTCATATTTATTTTCAAATCGAGAAATATCACGCCATGCGTCTTTTCAACAGCATCAGGGGCGGATAAAATACGAAATATGGGGAATCTCTCTCTTTCTTTCTCTCTCTCTTTCTCTCTCTTTTCCTCTCTCTCTCTTTCTCCCTCTTTCTCTCTCTTTCTCCCTCTTTCTCTCTCTCTTTCTCCCTCTTTCTCTCTCTCTCTCTCTCCCTTTCTCTCCAATGCCAAATAAACAAAATTTATACATTACTAAATTTAATATTTAACAAGTATTTTGTGTTTTTAAAGAATAAAATTTGTTATTAAAATAGTGGAATTTGCAAAATGTTAAAAAGTTAATCCAATGTATTTTGCGTTCTTTTATACACATGTGAATGAATAGAATTGAAATAAAAACGCAAGACATCGTTGCAAAAATGCTGTTGATCAACACTACATACTTAAAATAGTTTTTTAAAAAGTAGCCACACAATGCGCAAGAAGAAATAAGAAACACTATTATAGCACTGCAATGAATTCAATATTTTATTGTAAAAAGCCTTCATTTGAACTGCGATAACATATGTAGGAGTATGTACTGTACATTAGTTCTTTACACACCAAAATATCAAAAAATTTCAATTTCACGTGACTAGGAAATATTTAATGGCGGATGGTATCTTCCTTGTACTTTTTATTTTCCCGTATACGTACGTATACACGGAGTGATAAACGTAGTATAGGGAAAGTTATGTAATGCTGCGCGAAAAAATGGCCAATATTCATCAGAAAAAAATTCGTTGCCGGGCACTGATAACGAAAAAGTGGATGAAACCAGTTGCTAAATTAAGAAAAAAATCCCCTAACACGTGGTGTAGCCAGAAACCCTCTTTTTCTGTTGTCAGATATGGAGTGCGCAGCAGCGCATTGTGTATAAGAATTCAATCGGTACGCGCCGTATTAGAATGGGTGTAAAAGCATAATCCAATATTTGCATTCATCAGCGAAAATCGAAACTGTTTCATTGGTTTTGGATTTTCAAAAGTCACCTCTCAAAATGCCGGAGGCTGCACATTTTTCAAATTTTGCACGCATTGGAAATAAATATTATAAAATCTATGGTTTCCAAATTTCCGAAAATTGATCCATTCTAATGACTTACGATGTCACGGGGATATGTTATTACGTCCATCAGATTAAAACGTTCAGAGATCACTGGATGAATATCAATCAAATAATAAGCGATGACTCTGGTCTTTTTTATTTAATAATAAACGTTTCAATCTCAAAGTGTGAGATCTCTTTAGAATCTGTAATTATTTAAGATCATGCCACACATGCTGATTTTTGCCATAGATGTTAAAATTAACATTTCGAAAAACAGACTCTTAAACCAGTTTAATTCATGGTCTCAAATATCTACCAATAGATTTGCTTGTGTGATTTCAGTACCTCTGGCATATTGTTTTTATCGAGTTAAATGTTCTGTGAGTGATACACAAAAGGACTATTGGCCGAATGCTACTTAATAAAGTTTAGGCAGAATACGAGTTTCTTCGTTTTAATGATCATCGGGAAATAGTTTTTACTTGAAATTTCGTGGAAAGAGAAAAAATATTGTTACAAAAAATATATTAATTTTTTGCTGAGAGGGGGGACGATTTCACTCATCCCCCCCCCCCTGATCACCACTCTCGTACCGGCATGCGTTTCTACACGCTGATGTCTCGCGCAGGACGAGCTGCTTTTTGGAGAAACATTTCGGCAATTACAACGCTAAAGTTATAAATATCGTTCCCACTGCCCTTTATTTAAAACAACTCGCGTCCTGTGTCATATTATGATGAAAATAACAATTAGAACAAACTCAGAACAATTGGAACAGATAAAACAATTAGAACCGAAAGCGCCATTCCGACACCCGGATATCACGAATGGGAAACGTAAGGGGAGGGTTAATGGCCTTAGCATAAATTGCAAAGAAATTCAAGGGAAAATGTACACGTTTGAAAGCAATTCTATATTCATTTAGCAATACATTACATTTTTTCAAATGATTGTTAAAATAGATTTAGATGTATGGCAAAGGCATACATTTTTTGAACATTTTTCAATGCTTTGGTCCCGAGGACACAGATGGCCACGTCTTTTTTTCTTAACTACTAGTTTAACATTCACTATTTATCTCCAAATTCTCACCGGTTCTCCATATCGAGAGATTCTAAAATAAAAGAGTTTATGCGCTGTGTGAGAAGCCCGCAGTTTCCAGGAAGTGATAATGCATGGCGAAATTCTTGTTTGCTATACGAATACATACGAAAATGTTGGATGACGAAACTATCTGTTCTAATTATAAAGGTTCTAATTATAAAAGTTTTAAACGATGAAACTAACTCGTTAGTATCTAAAAAGGATTGATCAAATAATTTCGCTGGAGAACCTTGGTGACTACTGACATGCGAATTTTAAGAATCAAAACCACTTCCTTTTCCTCTTCATGGGAGTGAAATTCAAGTACTTCCACCTCATACTCTTAATCCACAAGTTTTCTTTGTAGTACCGTTCCCAGAATTTCAAACTATACTGCTTATAAAACGCAGAAAATAAAGAAGTCAATAACTAAATATATACTAAATAAAATTAAAGAAATAAACTACTGTATTTGATGACCAACTAAGTCGTCATGACTATTCAAGTAGGACATCTGTTCCGGAGTTGAGATCAATTCAGAAAAAAATACGTGAGTTCGCAATCTGTACTGAAAAGAGACGCCAGCTGAACAACATGTAGGGAACAGAAGTTGCGAATGGATGAAACACATTGATTGTATAAGGTGATACACCCCAATCACAATTTCAAAGGACTGAAGGGAAAAACGTAATAAAAACAAATCGTAACATTTATAACTATTTTGTAAAAATAATTATTCTTCCATTTAAAGTATTACAGTCATTTGTTATAAATTTTTATAGAATTTCGAAAAGAAAAAGAAATATATTTTCACTCATTCAAAGCATTTTCCTTCAAAAACTTTTCTTACTTGTATGGCGAATCATGTTTGAAATTAGACTATTCTAGTGTTTTGAGTCAATACTTTAACCAATACAAAACTATGCAAAATGTAAGGTTTCTCCCTTTTGTTTTAGAATTTAAGGAATACACTGGAGTTTCTTATTTTTCGAATTTTAGTATTGTACAATTTTGGCCTCGTGTTCTAACTAGTTTTCTATTGAAATGCTATGGACACAAATTTGGCTGAAGTCCAACACGTTAAAGAAAGACAATCCTTTAGTTTGCAAGGAAGCAGATTCAAATTTTATTTCCAGTTGATTCACATGGTCATGTAAAACGAATGAGGTTTACATGGAGATAAATACATTTCGTAATGTTAAAAACGTTTTGTGATTGTAATATTGAACATTTGCCTTTCGCCTCTCCCTGTGTCGTTAACAGATTTTTTCTGAAAGCATCTAGTACATTATACTACCAGAGATTAATGCCATGTGGCATCTTGATTTCATTTTTAAGTATAAGTGCCTTTTTCAGCTTCATGATTTTATCAACTTGTTACTACATTTCAAAGTGTTTATTTTATTTACTTTTACAGGTTTTTCTTTTGTTATCCTGTTGTGGAGATGTCTTAAACATAGAGACAGTGGCGTTAAAATGTCCGTGGGCAAAGTTATGACAGGAAAATAAAACAGTAAAATAAATTGAAATCCTATTGCTTTGCATCTGTCTGTGCTTAAAATTAAATGTATGGCTTGTTAAAAATTATTTTACTTTAAAAAATCCGTTAGAATCATCTGAAAAACTGTAATTTTGATTCGACAACTGAGAAAATATAAAAAGTGTTAAAACGCATTATCAAAACTCCCTATGGTTTCTTCAAAAGAAAGAGCAAAGAGATTTCGAAAGAAGTCGATTAACGACAACCTCTTCGCATCCTCGTACCTGTTGTAAAGTAACACCATATCATTTTCGTTTCGAAACATATCTGTAGTATAAGATCGGGAGACAATCAAATTATGCTGCAAAGAAAACAAAAACAAATAAAAATATCCTTTCGTCATTAGCAATGCGTTTAATTTAAAGGGAATATCCGTAATATTTCCGAAACCATCTAAACACGTCGCTTTCCTCCGTTTTCGTAATGCGTGCGGGCAACCGAGCACCCGTAGATTATCGGGCAGATAAGGCTGCGGCGAGAGGCAGAGTAGTAGTACAATGTGCGGCGGGCGTGTGAGCGCGATAGGCCACCGCGGCTTCCTGCGGATTTCCGAGGCCCATTCAACACCAGCGGCCTCTTATCGCCCGCGCACGCCCTCCCGTGCCGACGGCCACCTGCAGCCCGGGCCCAGCGGCGCGCGGCACGGAGGGCGGCTGGCTCACGCACGCTCTCGGCGCTTCTCGCTTGGCCGGGGGATCTTCTCAAATCACTTCCACAGCGCTCTTCTTCATTTACGATCTTCATCTTTTTTTAATGTCATTTTTCATGCAATGAACATTTGAAATACGTGGATAGTCAGTATTATGGTTCACGTACAACATTTGCATCCAAACAACCCTCGGGTTTGGAAGAAAAATTTTGTACAATGAAGGATCAAGAACGTTATGCAGGGGACTTGTGTCCAAACAGAAAATTAGGAAAGAATTTGGGGAGTATTTGTTGACGGCGAGGGACTCTACGGCTTAATCGCAGGCACTTTTACGTTAGGCGCCTTTAGGTGGCAGGCACCTTTACATTAGAAGAACTATGAAACATTCAAAGGCCTATTCGCCGAAATGCTTGCGGAATAATATGGATATAAAGAAGGTATGAATATTGCACGTTCCCATTCCTTATCTATCTACGTATCTATCTATCTATATGTCTATCTATCTGTCTGTATGTATGTCTATCTGTCGAGAAAGAGAGAGAGAGAGAGAGAGATGTGTGGGTGTGTGTCTGTGTTTGTGTAATGCTTTATAATATGTAGCAATATGATCGTATTCAGACAGATTATTCTCATTATCCTACACGCAATTAATTGATAACATTATTTATCTGCTCTCGCAGTGCATGGAATTTACTCAATGACTTGTGTGTAAATATAAATTCATCAACGTGTAAAAGTAAGAAGTTCTGAAAAAACAACAAATTGCTGGTAAATAATAGGTCCGGGTGGTTCTTTTTGAAGAAAGTGCAATTTGTTTTTAAAAAATAAAAAAAAATCTGCACAGAAATTTGTTTAATGTGTTGAAACTTTCCTCAAATTTTAAAGAATATATTTCGAATGAAATGAGATAGAAATTGAAAATGCATTTTCATAATTCAGAGAGGGACGGAAACGAACGCCAATTTATATGTGCGTGAATGATTTTCTGTTGTATTTCCTTGAAACACGAGTCATGAAGACTTTTAAAAGAGTGATAAGCAAAGAAGTAGAACTCGTCAGTCCTCTGCAAATGATCTTGGCTGACCGGGTGACGCCGCGTCAAAGGCTGTGGTGCCGATGATGTGGTCTTCCTCAGGACTGATCTGCCGGAGGTCTGGGCTGGCCCTCTCGACACTGAATCACACGGAGAGCCAAGATTATTTGCATGACTCTGGCCAGGAAAACCTACGACTTCATTCGGAGTGCTCTGTAGGGAAGGGCCTTTGGCACACGCGCCAACGCAGCTGCTCTGAAGGCCGCGGCATGTCCGGCGTCGTCGTGCCCGCCCCGTGTGTGACCAAAGGGGCGGTGGCCGGCGTGCCGTGTCCGTCGTGCCCGCCCCGTGTGTGGCCGAGGGTGGCGGCGCGGGGGGCGGGGGCGGGGTGCCCGCCGTGACGTGGCGGCGCGCGTGCTGCCCAGGGCTGCGGCGATGCGGCTCCCGGCGCTGCTGCGGCGGCGGCTGCGGCGGCTGCAGCGGCGGCGGCGGCGGGGGCGGTGCTGGCGGCGGTGGCCATGCTGAAGGACCGCGACGGGCTGGGGGCGGCGGCGGCGAGCCCCGGGCCGGGCCCCGGGCCGGCCCCGTGCCCCACGGGGGCGGCGGCGGGCGGCGGCGCCGGCGGCGGCGGCGGTGGCGGCGGGCCGGCGGGCGCCGTGGCGGAGCCGGCCGTGTGCGGCGGCTGCGGAGGCCGCATCACGGACCGCTTCTACCTGCAGGCGGTGGACCGGCGCTGGCACGCCGCCTGCCTCAAGTGCTGCGAGTGCAAGCTGCCGCTCGACTCAGAGCTCACCTGCTTCGCGCGCGACGGCAACATCTACTGCAAGGACGACTACTATCGGTGAGCGTTCGCCCGCTCCGCCCGGAGACGCTGCCGCGAAACACAGTCCGTCAGGGCACTCAATTGACACGAGGTGGCTGAAAATGAAGGAAATGACAATCGTTCTCTAAAAATTACGGGGAACTTTACTCAATTAAATGCGTAGACTGATTTTTGTTACTTAAATTTGGCATTGTGCTGATTGGCATGAAGAAAGTTTAGTTACAGAATGCCTTGTCTTTAAGAATTTTTACATAGTTCCCCCAATTACTACTTACTTTGTCATTACGTTTACAACATAATTATTTTTAAACTAAATCAGTATAAAATTAGGTTTTTCTTCTGATACAAATTCATTTTTTCAAAGCCATTTTTTTAGTAATGTGATGTATCGTTTTGCATTTAATTTTACTTTCTCGTATACATATAAATGTATTCGTATACAGTGTGAAAATACTTCAGTAATGTACTTAGTAATGGAGAAAATTTTAATGCTGCGGAAAATTGATTTCGTAGTTGAAGTCTCATAAAAACTGCCCTAATAGCGTAACGTCGGTCATAGGACATACCGGTTGCAGATTAACTTGTTAAAAATTTTGTATCAATAATAATTGATTCCGATAATAATGATCGATCATTTTTATCTACAATAATGATTCCGTCAGTGTAGGGAGTCACTTGTCTGGAGTATATGGCGGTTTTACCGTCGCGTTTCAACTGTCAGTGCAAACATGAGAGTCTATAACCACTAGGATCTGGAATGACAAGTCATATTTTTTCTGAACTTTTGGATGAATTTTACAACAATTAATATATGAATCCAGGTCTTATCGTGTGTAAAATGTGTTTTTATTCAGCCTATAAAGTCATATTAACACTTTTTTTGTAAAATATCCGGTTTTGGTCAACTTTGGTCATAAATACATATATTTGTTATATTTTAGGGACAAAATAAGAAGTTTAAATTGCTTCTCAGTGACATTATCACATGAGATACTGTCACAAATAAGCGTAACAATTACACTACTACATTTTATTTGAAACGTGGACAAGGAGCGAAACACACCAGTAGGTTTGGTGACATAACCCGTTGTCTGGACACTCTCGGGGCTGATAAAGAGGGCTTCTGAGGTAAACATTGTACACGCGGTTACACTAATAAGTTTGAAGAAGTAAGTACTATACTCACAATTTGTTCTGTTGTGAATTTTGCACTTATGTTGTATCAGAAAATCAAGGATTAAAAAAAATTATATAAAGCCCATATTTTATTTTAAGTTTTAAGGTCATAAATGCTTGCAAATTTCGCTGATATCTAGATCATTAAAACCCAACTCTAGAAATGACAAGCCGGCTGCTAAAACTGTGTGAAACGAAATACCCGGCTCGAGGATTCATGATAGTCAGCATTGAGGCATGGAGTAGACGTCTTGTACTCGCAATGCTGGATACTTGTGCGCGTAATCATGTTTCGGACGCTGTCCTCCAGAGCGCAGGCAGCGTCGCGAACTCGCCCAGACAAAGGCGCGCGCCCTCCCCGGGACGAAGGCGAGCGGCAGTTGGAGAGGGGGAGGGGGGAGAAACTGGACGTGTGTGGGCGCTCTCAGGAGGTGGTTGAGCACGGGACGCGTAACACGCGTGCGTCATACTGACAGATATCCGAACGTACCGTTTTACACGCGGAGTCCTTCAGAATAGGGGCACGTATGAGTACATATTTCGAAGAAAATGATGAATTGGAAGAATAATCAAAAGGAATAGAAACACTGTTACATTTTTGCCAGTAAGACATGTCGGATTTATTTCTGTCATTTTTCTAACTAGTCCTCTTGATTGATTGAGTTCTAGATTTGATTGATTGATTAGTGATGCCAGGCGACGTCAACTGCTAAGGTCATTAGTCCAGTAAGTGTAGTGCGTGTTTTTCCTCCAGAGGAGGCGGTGATGTTTCCTCGCTAGATGGTGGGATCCGGCGCCAACCTACCTGTCGACTAGCGGGGTTTTCTCAACCAGGTATCTCCCACCAAGCGGGGTGTCGACCCGGTCGGGACAAGCTCTAAACTCCCGACCGGTCTTCCGGCGTATGTAGTAGCGTAGTGCATATTAGGCATGTATACGTAAGGGGTGAAGATAGGACAAGGAAAGGGAAGGGAAGGAAAGATCGCGCACAGTCCGTGGCCCATTTGTTAGGGTATTGCCCTCGCATTTGCCAGATATTGATCGGAGAAACCACGGGAAACTATGGATCAGAGCAGCGGGCCGCTATAATTAGCCTCCAGACTGCGACGGAATTCGACCTAGCTATCAAGCTAGTGTCGAAAATCCTGCCACCGTCGGGTGTGGAACCTAAGGACCTCGTGGTCAAAAGCCCTGCATTGACATCAGTTGATGCCTTGGACCTCTCCTCCGTTCTGGATCCGTAAGGGAACAGATTTCATCCCCCCACCACCACCTGAAAGTCGGGGTCGGGGAACTAAGATCGCGCGACCTTAGTCCCCCTTGAGGGAGATGATAGGCAATGGAGAAAGGAAATAGGAAGGGCGATTGCGCGCGATCCGTATCCCGTTGTATAAGTAGCTGTTCCGGTATTCGTATGTTTGTATTGTCACGGACGATAGGTGTCCTCTTCAAATTGAAAAACCTCATCGACATACATTACAAAGGAGTCGACTTACATAGAGGAAAGATTGACTCTGGAATTCGACAGGAGTGAGCTGGAAACATTTAAGTGATACAGGCAAGTGGGAAAGGAGAATTAAAATTATTTATGGAACAGAAGATATGGGAAGAAGGAGGACGAAATAAGCGTCACGTGCTGAAAAGGGGCACGAGAGATCAAGTCAGCGCCTGCAGAGCGGGGACCTGCGTGTCTGACACGTATATTCGGTGGCCTATGCAGAAGGCGCGAGTAACCCAGAACAAAGTAATGAAAATGCTTACGTGCACTTTGTGCATACATCAATCACGACTTCAGACGAATTATGGGTTTCCGACGTTTGTTAAAAGGAAGTAAGATGTATTTCGTTTTATGTGAGAACGGGAGAAGAACAAACGGCCGAAGAAAAAACATATTGAGGTAGTGTAGTTTAAACGTTACCTATTAACTTTACCTGACTGAAGACTATCCAGATACTAATAATAATTATAAAAGTATACTAATAATAATAGTAAGGGGATTTATTACGCAGATTTGAGTAAGAACTTGGCTTAACTCGCAGGTCATTCAAAAGACAGGAAAGTGGAAGACATTGCTTTATTGGTAACAGCCACATTTTGCGCAAAGTATCGAAGAGGCACCGACAGTGCCTAGACCTACTGCTTAGGACGCGTTGCAACCGGAAGTAGATTTTATATTCAACCGACTATTTGTAGCTGTGAAATAGAAGAATAAAAATAATAATAATATCATAATTTGATATGATTGAAGATCTTGATCCAGGTAAAACTTTAAATATTTCGGCATTGAAGAATTTGAGACCATCTGAAGTGATACAATGAAAGAGAGAATTCGCGGGGAGTATTACAGAAGAGTGAGGCTTGAACTGCAGTCCACTCTGAACTCCAGGAATAAAATATCAGCAATAGGTAGTTTGGCGGTGCCTATAGCCGAATATAGTTTTGGACTAGTGGATAGGACTGAGCAAGAAGTTCGCATCAAGGATCGATAAACTAGAAACCTACTTATAATGCATCATGTCGCTCACCCTCGAGCTGATATATATGCACTTCAGTATTCCTTTAACCTCTTTAAATTTTCAACGTCGAGAGCTTGTTGACTACTCTGAGATATAGGAGATCATTGTGAACAAATCTTACAAAAGAATTAAATTCATAGAAGTTGGATATTTATTAATGAACTCAGTGTTACTATTGTTTAGTGTTTCTACTTTCCCAAATAATAAAATGTCTAAATTATAATCGAGCATGTAAGGTAATATTTTGTCGGCCTCAGGTAAACACGTGCAGAGAAGTTTTCCACGTTCGAAAAACCATAAAAAATAATATTTTTATTGAAATTAAAATTGGAATCCTATATTTTGTAGTGTTGTGAAGTCATGGAATATAATATCGCATTGAAACCTTCACAATTTTTTTTTCAAATTATGTCTATTTACCAACAACATTGATAATAAATACCCGTTGAACGATACTCCAGCATAGAAGTAAAGCGATTCCTTCTACTTTCTCCTATTGGTCGTTGAGACATCTTTGAGAGGTTAAAAACACTACAGTTTTTTAAATTTACTTTATTTTGAATCCAAGTATTTATTGTAAATTGAAAATTACAGCTTCGCTTATAAAACGCAGAGCTGTGAACTATTTTCGAGTGTTTCCATCAATGCACCGTGCGAAATACCCACCCGCAACACCAAGTCCAAGAGGTGTGTTAGAATCCCTAGATACAGAGAGTAGCGCATTCCATTGTTCCACCGATCCCTGCATTTTATATCCAGTTGTCAGGAGAATTGAAACTGTATGATATTTTATTAGTTGAGGACCATGAATCTACCCCAAATCAGTATTAATATTTATCAAAATCTCTATAATGACACCAATTGTTATAATTTTCCTTCAGTTCCTGATTGCTGCTTGGCGGGGATAATGGGTAAGATGATATTAAATGGCGGCGGTTGCGCTACTGTCTGTATCTAGGGACTCTAAGGTGCCAGTCTCAAACGCCTCCTGCGGGAGGGAAGCCAAGTCAGAGTCGTCTCTCGGTAGAGCACCAGACACAGTGGATCGAAGAATCAACATGTACGTTAGAGAGCCTAGTGTGAAGTCGTCATGAGATGAGGAAGAACACAGACACGAAGTTTACGGAACATATTTATTTACAATAGTTTATTACAGTATGTACACTCTTAAGGAACGCTCCTAAGGAACGCTGCACTCAATAGCACTCCGACTCCTGAGGCGAGCTGCCTCAGTCTTTTCCAAGAGAACCCCAGCTCGCTAACACTAGCGCCGCCCCTGGCCTCTTGTCCCGTGGCGAAAAGCCACGCCTCGCAAGACGCTGCTCGCGATTACATCCGCACCTCGATCCGGTCAACCTCGAATGCCAGGCAGCTTTTCCTACCCGCCTCTCTTGCGAGGCATCACGTGACCGACCTTCCTCGCACAAAGCGTCATTTCCTACTCGAGATTTGGGCCGGCAGCACATGGGGCCTGCCGTCCATCTGCAGCCAATTTCTGTTGTCACACAACACTTGTGCGAACGGACAGCCGCCTTCTCAGACACGCCCCCAGCTGAGAGACCTCGGGGGTCCAGCCGCCGCCAGCAAGGCACGAGAGGACCAACCCCTCCCCCTTGCACGACTTGTGCGGTTGGTCGAGCCCAGTGCTATGACGCTACAGTAGGCTTCCAAAGCCGCAGTCAGTAGCTAATTGGCTGTCCAGAAGACACAGGTGCCAACGTTTGGGACGCCATTCTGTGATCTTCGTCAGGCATTTAGCCCTGAGGAAGGACGCAGAATGGCGGCTGAAACGTTGGCACCTACGCATAGACGCGGCGCCTGCCGGACAGCCAAGTAGCTACAACAACTACATTGTGATCCTCAGTAGCTAAGACTTTTCGGCTACACTTGAGGGGTGGAGGTGATGCCTTCAATGATGATAGGCTCGGTGTAACATTGGCTGAAGAATTGTCATCTACATTGTGATTATCAGTAGCTAATACTTTTCGGTTCCTCCTGAGGGAATGAGGGAGAGATGACTTCAATGATGATTGAGTACAAAGGAATGAGATGCAAGGAAACCTGCCATGAACGGGAATTGCCTTGTGTAAATTATTCTTGGATTGACCGAGATTTTAAACGCGGTTCCCGGAGACGGCGAGTGCTCTTATCGCAACACCACGGGAACGAACTTTGCTTCTTAGGCACTGAAAACTTTGGAAGATTGTTATTTCCTTAAGGGCCCTAACACAATTCACCATGCTTGTTAAGCTTTGGAAGCTCATAACATCCATCACCGACCATTACTGCTAAATTGTTTTGCATGGCGGGGTATGGTAGGAAATAAAAAATAAAACATTTCAAATCCACATACTTATATTTTTTTCAAAAATTACATTAAGTCACAATTAGTTGCTTTGTAAAGGAACTATTTAAATTTCTAGTTAATGTGGTGTATGTATCCGTTTCATTTAGCTTCTTCAAAAAGTGGCGTAGCCAGGTAATATTTTCTGGGTAGGCTCTAGAGCTGTTTTACTTTTTACTTATTGCAATATCTCAAAATGACAATTATTGTCTTATGTCTCGCCGTGCACTTATTATTATTATTATTATTATTTTGGTCTCACACAAATACCACACAGAAACAATATCGAAGCATGGTAACACTGACATATTTAAAATCTACAAAACAAATTAAGACTTTCTAACACATTAACATAAAATAACATTTTCCCCAATTAATAAAAAAAATATAGTAGCCCACTATTTGTTGTCACCTCTTCCTAAGTTTCAATAAGAGGTTAGTCGTTCCGGTAAACTGAGTTTGTGTGTGAGTGTTGCGCGCCTGTCGTATTCTTGTTGGAGTGTGGGCTCGCCACACACCACGAACGAATTCGAGGATTCCCGAAGGCTAGCCTTCGGCTCGCTGTAGCCGACTGTAGAAACAGCGTATCTGCGTCTCGCGAGCATACGAACTGCGCATGCGTTGCAGGCTCTAAATCCCAGAGCTTTCCTCCAATGACGGGTAAGTTCGCAATTAAGCGGGAAGTTCAAGACGCAAAACGTACGTGAAACGTGGTAATTGTGAATTGAAAAATTATCAATAAGCACATTATGAAGTAATGAGAACGGTTTTTGTTTTTCATTAAATGTTTGGGTAGGCTCCGCCTTGCAGCCTAATTGGTAGCCACGCCACTGGTTGAACATCTCCTTGATATGACATCTCCTTGGCGTTGCCCACCGAACATCCGTGCATACAGGGTTGCCGCTGAATCAGGGGCAAATGCCTCATGTACAATACATGTAACTCCGTTATATGCAACCTACTGTATTTTCATTGCAGAGAAAGGTGTTATTTTCGAACCCTCTACATTTCCTATCAGATATTGATTGATGTGAATCTAAACTCATTACTTGTACAAAGAGTGTATCAGTTCTCACATTCTGTAACTTTGCACTAATCCCGACGCTCTGTTTGCTTGATGCATTTCAAATATTCAGTGTGGTATTAATACGCTCTGTTTGCTTGATACATTTCAAATACTCAGTGTGGTATTAATGCGCTCTGTTTGCTTGATGCATTTCAAATACTCAGTGTGGTATTAATACGCTCTGTTTGCTTGATGCATTTCAAATATTCAGTGTGGTATTAATACGCTCTGTTTGCTTGATGCATTTCAAATACTCAGTGTGGTATTAATACGCTCTGATTGCTTGATGCATTTCAAATACTCAGTGTGGTATTAATACGCTCTGTTTGCTTGATGCATTTCAAATATTCAGTGTGGTATTAATACGCTCTGTTTGCTTGATGCATTTCAAATATTCAGTGTGGTATTAATACGCTCTGTTTGCTTGATGCATTTCAAATATTCAGTGTGGTATTAATACGCTCTGCTTGCTTGATGCATTTCAAATATTCAGTGTGGTATTAATACGCTCTGTTTGCTTTATGCATTTCAAATACTCAGTGTGGTAATAATATTATTGATATTCTTGATCAGCATCATTTCCTCAAAGAGCAGAAAGGAAAAACCCACAACTTCGCCAAGAGTTCTCTATGAATAAAAAAAAAACTGCGGCCGGCGTCGGCGAGCGCGCTCGCCGCGTCCGGGGTCTCAGCGAACAATGGCGCGGCGCTTTGTCCTGCGCCAGACTTCCGGCGACGCCAAGGCGCGCGCGCAGCTTCCAGGAACCAATTCATCGCAGCCACTGCGCTCGCCGCGCCCGCCGACGCCGACGCAGACACCGACGCCCGCCAGAGACCCCGACGCCTTCGCGGAATCCAGTGGCAGCCGGCGACCAAGCAGGTGGACACATCGCGTCGGGGCGACAGTCACGAAAGACTTAGAGGCGAGAAGGTTGAAAATGTTGAATACGCCGTGAACGCCGTGCGACGTTTGGTGATAGATGATGAGGTAATACATTGAGATGGGAATAGAAACTGTGGGTTTAGTTGTAAGGTGTGAATGGAAGTGGGCACTTTACCACAGTTATATAGATGACGTCCAATGCCCATTCTGGGGACAGCGACTTTATTTGGAGCGAAGAAACTGTTTGTTAGTTATAACTGAACTGTTAGTGTGTTTTAGCACTGACGGCGGTTTCAGGTTGCGTTTAAAGCAGATTATTACGTTCCATTTTTTTGTTAACAGTTCATGATAGAGCCTGGCACCAAAACACTCAGACCGTCCCAAATCGCACCAAATAAGGCTTTCGAAGAGCGGGCCTTGTCGGTACTCGGAACAAACGCGGGGCGCAGAAGCTGCTGACCTTTGCAACGACATCGACGTCACCAGCTGCGAATACAAAGGGTAGAAGGGAACCACGTAAATAAGAAAATGTGACTAAAATAGGCTCCGAAATTTATCTTAAGAGAAAGATATGAGAATATTTGCAAAAGAAGGTGACCATATTCACTTATGGTCGTATGTTCGTTCTGAATCTTCCAAGAAAGGCAAAGTTATGACCGCGAAGCCAGATGGAAGGGGAAGCAGAGGCTGCTGAATCGCAGCTAGGTGGAGTGGGAGGAGGGAGCTACTGAAAAGAATCCAAGTGAAGAGAGACGAGGAAGCTGTCGAAATGAAACCAGGTGAAGGGAGAGGAGGGAACTGCTGCAACGAAGAGGAGAAGAAGGGAGCTGTTGAAACGAAGCCAAGTGAAGGGGGAAGACGGAGCTGCTGAAACGAAGTTAGATGGTGGGGGAGTAGAGAACTGCTGAAACGAATCCAGGTGGAGGGGGAGGAGGGAGCTCCTGAAACGAAGACAAGTCGAGGGAGAGGAGAGAGCTGCTGAAGTGAAGCCAGGTGGTAGAGGAGAGACCTGGTGAGAAGAAGCCCGGTGGAAAGGGAGGAAGGAGCTGCTGAAACGAAGCCAGATGGAGGACGAGGAGGAAGCTGCTAAATCGAATCAGGTGGAGGTGGAAGAGAGAGCTGCTGAAAAGAAGCCAGGTGGAGGAGGAGGAGGATAATGCTGCTGAAGCTAAGCCAGGTGAAGGAGGAGGGGGCTACTGAAACGAATCCAAGTGGAGGGGAGGAGGGTGCTGCTGAAACAAAGCTAGGTGAAGGGGGGAGCTTCTGAAATGAAGCCAGGTGGAAGAGGAGGAGGAGGAGTGTGCTTCTTAAAAAAATCCAGATGGAGGATGAGGAGCGAGCTCCTCTAACGAAGACAGATGGAGGAGAGGAGGGAGCTGCTAAATCGAAGCTAGGTAGAGGTGGAGGAGGGAGCTGCTGAAAAGAAGCCCGATGAAGAGGGAGAAAGGAGATGGTGAAACGAAGTCAGATGAAGGGGAAGGAGGGAGGAACTGAAACGAAGCCAGGTGAAGGAGAGGAGAGCTATTGAAACGAACCAGTTGGAGGGGGAAGAGGGAATTGCTGAAACAAAGCCAGGTGGAGAGGGAGGACGGAGCAACTGAAACGAATCCAGGTGGAGGGGGAAAACGGAGCTGCTAAAATGATATGTAGAGGAGGAGGAGGGAACTACTGAAACGTAGCCAGTGAAGGAGAAGGGAGCTACTGAAACGAAGCCAGGTGGAGGAAGAGGAGAGAGCAACTGGAAGTAACCCGGGTGGAGGGGAGGAGGGAGCTGCTGAAACGAATCCAGGAGAAGGGGGAGTAAGAGTCGGCTGAAACGAAGCGAAATGACGACAGTAGGAAAGCGGCCCAAGGCGATAAAGATGCCTTATGGAACCTTTGAAGGAAATCAATAAAAGGACAGTGTGAGAGATGAGGACGAGGGTATAGGGGAGAGACGTCGAATGGATGTGTGGGGGGCTGCGCAGAATGGGAAAGAGGTTGTGCTGGAGATGGTGATTCGCCGGTAGCTTTACGGCCTGTGGCGCGCGATGCAAGAAGCCGCCTCTAATTGGAGGGGGCGCGAGGTGTGAGGCGGCGGATGTGAACAGCGAGCGCCAATTGCGCGTGACGACAAAGAAACTGACGCTGCACACGCAACAGACCTCCGGCTGCGCTCTCGGAAGACTCCTGCAATTAAGTCCTCGCTATTCACCTTACGATAACTTTTTGTCAGATTTTATAAATTTCCAATTTTTTCCAGTACATAAATAATAAATTAATAATTTACAATTTTTTCATCTTATAAATTAACCATAAATTTGCCCATTATCATTACCCGCCCTAGACCCAAATAGGGCCGCATAATAAATATGAAATATTTCTACACAAGTTCGAAATTTTATTTATAAATATTACTTTTCATTTGAATTTGATGACAATGCAATGTTTTTTTTGTCAATTTCTTCTGTTCTAATGTCTGATAATGCCTCGTGTGATGTGTTCTGCTCTTCCTCTCCTGCCCTACTTCTCATATTTCCCTCCTCTCTTCAACTCTTCTCTCCTCTACCCGCACTCTCCTCGACCTCTCATCCTTTTTCCCTGATTCTCTCCTCCGCCTCTTCCATCCTCCATTTCATCTCCCCGTGTCTTACACTCCTTCTGATCGAGCTTGCAATGTTTATCTAACGAGACAAACGACTTCACTTCAACAAAAATGGGACTTTTGATTTGTTGCTGTTAAATATGTGCGAAAAGTTTAGGACACAAACGCATTAGGAGACATGAAGTAAAATACAAAACCGAACCCATTTAACTCAAAACCAAAATTAAAACGAATTACCCATGTACCATAAAAATGTATGTGATTGTTGTAACAATCACAAATTTTGAGGGTAAATGGTAAAAATAATTTGAATATTTTGAACTGGAATTGAAATATTCTCAGTAAAGGCAGATAACAAACAACTTACCTGAATATTTAACTATTTTTTAAAATATTTAATAAATTATTTCAAATACCTAACTTCGGTGTGTTTTCAAAATTAGCATTTTTAAAAAAGCAATACTTTGATTTCTCACTCTGTTTTGACTGTTAGTTCAGCTACAATTTGATCATGATCAAAATTCATTTATGCCAAATTTACGCTTTAAACAACCTAAACATTCTCAATAAAACTGATTTCTCTCTTTTTTGACATTACAAAGCTTTCATTACTCGAGTATTTTTTTCACAAATACCGTCATTAATATGTTTACGTTTATATATGCATACGTTTTTTGATATCTTTATCTCGTATTTCGTAACACGTTAATAAGTTTGCAAAATGCTCTTGACTGCTACCCATTCTAGCAGAACGTAGCTGCTTTAATATAACACCACTGGAATAAATCATTATATCCGTACTGTTATTTTAACGAGATTGTTGACAAAAGCGATGAAGAACCGTAACAGAAACATAAAAGTTACGAAGAACATTTTCTTTATTCAATACGTTGGTGTGATCATTCATTAGAATGATCCCACACGTGTTCCAAAGTAGTCACAAAAGTTAACAAGTTTTCTGTATATAATTTTACTTGCCAGCAGCAAATGCAGTACAGAACTTAGGTTTTATTATCAATTACAGTAAGGAACCCTGTTGTCGAAAAAATTATTTATGTCAAAAACCGCCCGTTCATCTGCACGTTCATCCGGCCATCCGTAAACAAACAGATCCTAGCATGTACCTCTCAAACAGATCCTAGCGTTTGTACTAATTAGGATCATCCTTATCTATCCCGAGAATTTACTTCTACTTGAGGCCCTTCAAATTGGAAATGATTTTTTTTTATTTAAAAGAAGTATATGCTATATCCAAACCCTCCTATTCCAAATGTTTATTTAAAGGTTTTGCTCGAATACACCAGTTCTTGCCAACTGAATGCTCTGTGACGTCACAGAAATCAGCTCTGTTGCTTCGAACCGAGCCGCGGAGCAGACGTAATGTCAGACGCGGCGACGAGTACACAGTGTTCCAATGATGCTACGGAAACGGGGGAGGGGTAAGGTTCGCTTGGAAAATAATTACGTTTTTTTAAATGGTAGTGAATCAAAGCAATATAACTCAAAGCAATGCTTTTACGAACTCTTTGTCATAACCAATAGTGTAATTTCACTTCCATTCTTCTATTATATAACATTTTTGGAAAAAACAATTTTAATATTTTAGTATAATAATATCTGATACAATAGTATATTATATAATGAATTAGTTCGTTCTGAAACAATAATTAATGTTAACAAATAGGTACCCGGGGGTCACATGAGAGAATTTTGTCCCCAAGTTTGATTATTTTTTTAATGTACAATTTTGTTTGAGAAAGTTGTAAATTCTCGTGATTTTCAGTATCTTTTCCATAATCTTCAATCTACAAATTTGTTTACTCGCGCCATGCGAGCTATGTCAATTCTCAGAATTTGTTTTCATCTCGCAGATTTCTCTGGGTTGAAAAGCTATGTAATGAATCTGCAGATTGGACTTTTTAACATACTGCTGTTATTTCGAACACACTAAACACTTCGCCATTGTTCCAGAATCGACAAAAAAATTTCTTCCTTAACAGAAACTATTGGTGCTACAGAACGGCACAGACTTTCCCGTATTAGTTTTCTATTTTCCTGGGTCTTCGCTAGCTATTCGGAATTGCCACATACTCTTTCTTGCCAGCTACCATCTATCATCGCCAAAAGTACATTTTTTTGTCATTTTCTGAATTTTTCGGTTTCCTATTGGTAGAACAGAAACATTAATTTTAGAATATTAAAGAACACAAAAACCTAGCCGTAAATGCAACAAATCATGGATTTTGACCACACCACGAGATAGAGGATTTTTTTTCTTAATTTAGCAACTGGTTTTATCCACTTATTCGTTTTCACGGCCCGGCAATTAATTTTTTTCCGCCAAAAATTGGCCATTTTTTCGCGCAGCATTACATAACTTTCCCTATACTACGTATATCACTCCGTGTATACGTACGTATACGGGAAAGTAAAAAGATAACGGGCGTAGATGATTTCGCACCGGCAAAGGCCCGCTGCCAGGGTTTTCGGTTTCGGCGACCGCCGTCTGCCCCTCCCTCCATTCCTTTGCTCGCATTGCTTCACCGAGCGCCAGTTCTAGGAGGGGAAAAGGCTCCGAGAATTGGACAAGAAAAAATCATTACTTGTTCAATTCGCAATCGTTGGAAATAGAACAATAACCGCATCAAATCAAAGGAAAAGTGTCATTCTAAAGTCATACTACGGTCATTTTGCTCCAAACCTCTTATTCACTTCAACAATATCACACCAGGATATTCCGGACTCTGGAAAACACGAACGGGGCTCTACACAATAAGCAATTTGCATTTTCATTTGTATAGTTGAAAATATCGCTCAAATTTTGAGAGATCAAATTATATCAACGTTTTTTTTTAAATTATTATACGTTTCTAAACATAAGAATCTGTCAATTGTATGTTTGTTTATGTAAGAGAAAAAAGAATTGCATCCTTTTGCGTAAAAGATGCCTTGTATACAGACATCCACAACAAATAAAAATCTATATTTCGAAACATCCGAATCTATATTCCGTTCCGAAAGAGAGTGTACTGCATATGGGATATGTTGAGAAAAGCTACCTTCATCGAATTGCTTAAAACAATGCCCACCAAGTTTTTTCTAGGATTTTTTAAATTTCACTTTAGAATAAAATTCATCTTTTTGTTCAGTGGATGAACAATAATACCCTAGCAAACCTGAATATATTTTGTATTATCGCAATGACAATTAGACTGACAGATCTTCAAATTATTTCATGTATAGTTTTTCGAAAAAATGAGTAGCTTTTTTCAATTTTGGGTGATATAAAGACAATTTTTAAACAATTATTTTCTTAAAACAGCTCCATTTTTTTCTTTCAATTTTGTCCTCGTAAAGGACGGCATAAAAATTGGGCTCCATTCTCATTTTCGACAAACTCCCTCTATTTCTGGAATTTTCAAAAAAGTGAACACTGCAAAACTACAAATTTGAATATTTTTGTCTTAAATGAAGTTTGTCCTAAGAACTCATATATTTAAAAATGTTTCATGTGCATTTTTTTGAAAAACCGAGTATTTTTTGCGCACTTTCTACTTGATTTTATTGCCAATTATCTAAAAAGGCATTGAAAATCACTACCATTTTTCTCTTAATTTGTTTTAGGTATAGAACAAAGTCTGCTTAAGATAATAGTGTAGGTCTCATTTTCGTTAAATCCTGAAATATAGAAAACTGTAAAAGTTAGAAATAATGCAAGAAAGTATCTGCTGTTGCATCTCCACTAATTTCTCTTTTCGATCCCCTAATAGCTTAATTAAAAGTCTTTCACAGTATCAGAGAAGGGCAAAACTTCTTTTTATATGAAAAGTTTAAAAGTAAATGGAGCAGATTAAAAAAATCGTTTGAACGTTGTTTGAAACTAGATGAACCCTCGCTCAGAACGAAGACCTGTAGAAAATTTACTACAGAAAAGTTTTACATATGCACTCTTCGAAAAATCGAAAAATAATAATTATAGTTTCATAACGACTAATACATTTTATCCAAAAATAATGAAATGAGAGAGGTTAAAAATGCTTAATACAAACTCTATTCATTGTATACGGAGTGTTAAATATGTTTCTGAAAATTTAATTGAAACGTTTCGTATTCTACAAGATCTGTAATGTATCTGATAATCTGTATCTGTTAATTGAATGTTTGTTTATGTAAAAGAAAAAAGAATTGCATCCTTTTGCGTATAAGATGCAATTCTTTTCCAAGTTTAGTTTAGTTGGCAATATTAGGATATCCTACCTAGTTTGAAAATATAATGTTCATATTAGTTTCAAAACATAATGCATGACATAATTATAATTACTGATTTTTTACGGGACACAGCTGTCAGCCGATTGTTGAACATTGCGTTTATTCACATGCCCGAATCTTTACGCTTGAAAACAATCAATTTCGAATCAATGCCTCGCTATATTTCTTTGCCAAACATAACTTCATCTTTATATGGTCACTCGACGACGAAACTTCGAGTGCTTCGAAAGAATGTAGTAATGCAAAACCAAACAACCAAGGCTAACATTACTTGTATTGCGAATAAATGACCGTATATGCTTATTTTTATTAATTAATTTTATAGGTATTATAAAAGCTAGTGGTACTACAACAGCACGTACATTATTTCTAACTTTAGCCTTTATCAAAAATTCACAATTCGACAAAAAATGACGCGTGCGCCATTGTATTAAGAGCCCCTTGTTAGAACAACTGAGCAAAAAAATAAAAAATTGGAGCCGTTTTTGAAGAAAGTTTTCTTCATTAATTGCATTAACTTCAAGAAAAAATTGCGCAAAACTACAAGTTATTTTCAAAAACGTGCACAGAAACATCTTGAAAGATATGATTTTTAGAACATATTTTGTTGAACAAAAAATATTATCTTCAGTATTGCAGTTTTGGAATGTCATTTTTTGCAATTACTTGCTATTTTCCAAAAATACATAGTTTGCCGGAAATACGACTATCCAGTGTTTTACGTTCTTTGATACACACGAAGAGAAATTTTAATGAAAAAAGTGGAGCCGGTTTTAAGAAAAATAGTTGTTATAAAAAAAATAAAAATTGTCTATATTTGACGCAAAATTATGCACAAACCCCTCCTATTTCCAAAAGATTGTTCAAAACGTGTCACAATCTGTCTTCGAACTACAGATTTTATTAATGAAAACATTTTATCTTAAATATTGTAGACATGGAAGATGCCGAAAAAGTTTTAGAACCACTAATCATTAAGTGTCCTTTAACTATCGGAGAACAACGTGTAATAAAAAAACTTGGATCCATTTTTGAGAAAAAATTGAAAGTGTTGAGTCTTTATGTATAGTTCGTTTCTTTGCACTTGGCGCGTCGGCCCGTGTACGGGCCATGGCTTACCAGCAACGTGCCGCTCTCGTGGCCATGGGTTAAGGGGGTACGTGTGGTTAGCTCGAAGACATCCCCACGCCGAATTCTGGTCTTCTCAACCTGAGAAGTGAATTTTCGCATCGTCACACATCAGCATACACAAGGCCATTGCAAGGAAAACGCACTTTATAATCTTTCCCGATCGGGAATCGAACTCGGGGGTCGGGGAATATCAATTTTAAAGAAAATCGTGTGAACGGTATAGGGCAATGGTGTTGATCACAGACAGACGGACAGATATTCATACAGACGGACGGACATTCAGACAGACATTCAGACAGACATTCAGACAGACGTTTTTTCTCAATATCGATTGATTGATTGTTCGTGATTCCGGGCGCGTCAAATACTTAAGTCATTAGTCCCGTAAGTTAATGTGTGTTTTCCCTCGGGCAATGGCGGTGGATGGCGAGATATGGCGCTGCCCTACCGTCGACTAGCGGGGTTTCCTGCAACTAGGTATCTCCCATCAGCGGGGCACCGCCCAAGCCGGGACAAGCTCCAAGCTCCCGACCAGTCTCTCGGCATGTGTTGAAGTTAGTGCATGTTAGTGTGTATAAAGGGTGAGAATAGAACAAGGAAGAGGGATGAAAGATCGCACGTAGTCCGTGGCCCGTTTGTTATGGTACTGCTCCGGCATTCGCCTAGTGTTGATCGGAGAAACCACGGAAAACTACCGATCAGTAGAGCCGGTCGCTAGAATTCTCCTCCAGACAGCGACTGAATTCGACCTAGCTGTAAAGCTAGTGTCGAAAATACTGCCGCCGTCGGGACTCGAACCTAGGACCTCCCGGTCAGCGGGACTGCGATTTCTCAATATCAATGACCCACAAACTACATAACTGTTACACGATTCTGATTACATAACGTGTTAGAGGGAGTAATTTTCTACATATAGGGGCAAAATTTATTCACATTTTCTTTGCCAGGGCCAAACAATAAGGGTTTGTGACGAAAGTCGCTGTTTTTAGCATACGATTAGAATACTTTCTCTTCTTACGAAATAACGCGAGAAAGTGAAAGAAACTTTATACGAAATATTTTGAAAATTTAATATTGAATGGTAGTCTTCATTGAAAAATAACCAATAAATATGCAGGAGTGATTCGAAAAAAAAATTTTAATTCAGATGTTTTAGGGGAAATAGGACTGACACCAAATTTATACAGAATCCAAACAAAAATTATATTGCAAATTTGGATCCGTTTTGGGAAACATTTAAAACCTGTCCCAGAGGCTTAACATAAACTAAAAGTTTATTTTAATATTCGGCCAGATCGGTAGAGCAACATACATTTGAGGAAAGTCCTATTGACGATTTACGTTTATGTTCTTCACAGAGAGACAGACTAACAGACAGACGTACGGTGAGACATATTTTTTTCAAAAAGTCGGTAACAAGGATCTCCAAAAAAATATCTTTCATTCAAAAGGTCCAAAGCAAGGTTTTATACTCTTACGTAGTTTTGTTCTCCTTATACACTGGTACACAAGAAAGTTAAACGGCACCTTCTTGCGAAGGAACCATTTTGGAAAGATGTGGACTGAATAGTCTGCGCGTCTCTCGCTGCGCAGCGCTGCCGTCGCCGCGCGATTCAGAGAATCGTCGCGCAGGCTGCCACCGCGCGCATTGTTCACGGATCATTTCCTCCCGGCGCGGCGAGCCACACAAATTACTGTCGAAGCGTTCGAGGAATCCAAGATGGCGCGCGTAATTTACAGACACCCGACAGGTGCGCTGGAATGCGTTGCGTTGCTGGCAGAAGCTTCTAGACGACAATTGACGGTCGACACCTCTTGACGGCCATCATAGAGGTTGTATGTGTAGTTGTTGAAGACATCGCTTCTCCTGCTGGTTTCAGTTTCTCGTTCATTTCCGTAAAAAATCTTCAATCTGAATTCGACTTGTTCTTTTTTATCAAAATCAAAAGTATGCTTCGAATGATATCAGGTCTGCCCAATTTATCTGCCGGATTCAGAGCATCGTGATCCAAAAAATGGTTTGGGAATCGAGAGAGCCACAGGTAAAGGTGACACAGGGCATCAACTGATACCAGTGCCTCTGACCGGGAGATCCTAGGTTCGAGTCTCGACGGTGGCAGGATACTAGATACTAGCTACATAGCTATGTCGAATTCAACCGCTGTCTGAAGTAGAATTCTAACGACCGGAAGTTCTGATCGATAATTTCTCGGTTTAATACCAGGCGAATGCCGGATCAGTACCCTACAAAACGGGCCATGGACCGAGCGCGATCTCTCCTTCCTCTTCCTTGTCATATCCTCACCCCTTTCTTACACCCACACTTTCATGCACTACACTACCACACATGCCGGGAGACCGGCTCAGAACTTGCCCTGGCTGGTGGGAGATACTCGGTTGGAGAAAACACTGCTCACCTACGATAGGTGGGCGCTGGATCTCGTCATCCAATGAGGGAAGATCGCCGCCACCTCCCGAAAAAACATGCATTACTTACGTGGTTAATGACCTGAGCAATTGGCACTCCTATAATCACTAATAATCAATCAATCGAGTCAGCGCCTACCTTCAATCCCCTCCTCCTTTCTGCAGGTGGCCCACCCCGCCACACGAAACTCCAAGAGAGCATTCGGCGAGCGCTCTGCACGTGGTCCCGAAAAGAAGCTACGAAGAAAACGAAACTAGCAGAGACAGGAGAAAGCTTCGTTGGCTGGATACATTATACCTCTCGCGAAATTCTATTATAATTAGTAAAACGGAAAAAGAAAGAAATGGGAATTCTTCGCGTGGACAACTAAGCGTTGGACGCACCGCAGGGGGGGGGGGGTCTGACTGTGTAGGTGGACACGACCTCCGGTGGAGATTTTTAGGCGACCATCCGGGTCCTTGTTTTCATGGCGGCACACACGTCATTCGCTCCAAGGTGGGGGCAGTGAGTAAGCGATGCTCCTGATTACTGGGTTCTGCCTGGTAACCCACCAGTTGGGCCCCTGGCGCGTCGACCTTGGGGCAGATTTGGTTGCAGGAGATCCTTCGGAGCGCTCTGGAATCCACTAATCCGGCGGGAAAATGATACCTACCGTGAGGTTGCCCTGGTTCTGATGATACTCCCGTAAATAGCCTAAAGGTGTAGACAGTGAGGAGACGGGAAGGGGGCCCCAAGCCGCCCGAGTCTTAGTTCGGGTGGTCCCCTGTTAGGCTCTCGACTTCGTCGTGGCAGTGGCCCGATACTTTGGGCAAAGACTGGACTTGACCCGGCGCAAGAGAGTGGCGCAGTGATTCGGCTTCGGAACTAGCCTGGATAGCTAGTAACTCTGAGCTGGCAGGGCAGACTTAAACCGTTGTATGAGGAGCAGGCGTTGTATGTGGAGGTTGCCGCGAAGGCAAACTGCGTTCCGGCGGGATCCGGATATCAGCCCAAGGGTGTACTTGTAAGCCTGCGTGGGGTGCGGATAGAAGCTGGCGCCTAGGTGACCACCCGGGTGAGTTCCCCCTGCTAAAAGACAAGTGCAAGGAGTAGACGAACGGGATTCAGGTCTTTAGGTCCCCGGACAAAAGGCCTAATACTCATTACGTCTAATGAACAGGACGTCTATTGCGAACTAGGTGTAATGCGACATATGGTCTAAGCGACAGAGGATCTAATACCAAAAGAGGTTTACAATTAGAAGGTTCGGTTAATAAGATCTAATAGGCATAATCATCAAAGGTCTAATAGATATACAAAGGTATAATAGCAACTTTTCTATTTCTTCATTTTTAAACGTCTGAAAACCACAATTCTGTATTTTAACAATGTCAATTAAATTTTCAAAATTTTCACTTGGTAGCAAATTACCAAAATTATAAAGATCGTGGTGATATCGACTTATACCTTCAGTCTTTGAGGTATAGACTGAATATTTTGACACCTGTATCATTTGATGCACATTACGTACTTCCTGAATTAAAGTGTATCGTTCCTATTGTGATTTCATTTCAGACAATAGCATAGTGACGTACTGATATGTGATCCACATATTTTTACGTATTTCTATTAGAGCATAATAAATACAACATGCGTGTCCAATAGACCGAAGCTTATTAGATTTTGTTGACAATTACACCAAATATTATTCGACATTTTTAAAAATTAGACAAAATTTTCATTAGGTGTGTTTTCATAGACCTTTTGACATTAGACTTAAAAAATGAGACCTAATATCATTAGACCTAACGTCCTCTAACCGATCACGGTATGCATAACTCTGAGCGTTGGAGGCAATTCGCGTCGTGATCGCCGGTTGGGGGCGAACCTGCTCGGCATTGTGCTATGACTGCAGCCGAGAATATCCATAGCTTTCCGTGACCGGGCTTCAAGTCCACCAATAAATTTCAAACTTTCTTTTTTACGTTTCTGTACAAAGTACATGAAGTTACTCAAAATTTATTGTTGTCAAGAACTATCTCTAAAGAAAAAGGCATTTATTTTTCGTTGGTTTTGAAATAAAACTCACGAAGTGTGGTGGATAGTGGAGTTTATTTTATAAATATATAACCATATTTTCAGAATTATAAATAACGAAACAATACAAAGAGAATGTTAATTTACAAACAAGGAAGAGGTGACTTCAGAAAAATACAATTACCACCTATAACGGAAATACGTTACTCCAGGATACATTGCACAACTTTTCACTCTAAATATTTCTAAATGCATTGTACCACTACACATGTCGGAAGACCAGTCGGGAACTTAGAGATTGTTCAGGCTGAGGCAGTTCACCGCTGATGTGAGGTACTTGGATGGGAAACCCTGCAAGACAATGTGTCGATCGGCGCCGAATCTTGTCATCAAGCGGGGGAAAAATCACCACCTCCCGCGATGGAAACATGCATTAGAAAGAACATTAGAACATGCATTATGGGAATAATGAAGTTGGCGCGCACGAAAACACTAATCAATGAATCAATCCTAGAGAATGTCGAAGCCGCTTCGTGTTGAACAGGACTGCACGCAATCTTCGCTCCCATTCTTCTCGTTTTCATCCGCACTTCGGCGTTGAAGAGTGGAGTGTGTCCTATTGCTGTAGTGGTTTCATTCGAGAGGGAAGAGAGCAAAGTCTTCGTCTCATTTCATTCTTTTGAATGCAATTACCAATTCAAATACTGACTTTGATTTTTAATGAAAAATGTGTGATTTTTGTATTGATTGCTGTGCGGAAATTTCCTTTGATGGGCTTATAAACTACGGGCACTTTTAAACGATGCGATAACGATCGAAACCCTTCTAAAAAGCAACTCCCGGGGTTTCCTCCTCTCGTTTTGTAATCGTACCCTCCCATATCTCAACGCTCCGGCGGCCAGGAGGCCAGAAGAGAAATACCTTTTTACTGGAGTCAGACGACCTGAGATGTTTTAACTGTTATCTACTGTCCTCTTTCAAGTGAACGCGTTGCCGGGCACTTCGCACCCTCTCGCGAGTGTGGCGTCATGTCAGTCGCCTTGTACAAAATTAATTACGTGCATTTCAGAGACTTGAATTGCACATGGGAAATAGTTGCCGGCGCGTGCTGAAGGGACGCTTCGCAAAACAAATGGCTATATTTGGGCGACGAGGAAACATCCGGACGTGCGCTGCCACGGGGGCAGGCTTGTGAACCTCGAAATTCAGCTGGCGGAAGCTGCATTACGACGCAGTTCCGGAGCCAGGCCAGAAGGTATATAAGACGGCCCCGGACGAAAACTCCTTCTGTTTCTTGGGCTCGTCCGTAGGTTGTCGTGGCTGTTGCGGCTCCTGGCACGTCGATGTGCTGGCTACGGAGGCAAGGGGATAAAGCCGGCGCTCATGCATCGTGACGTGAGGCAAGCGGTCATGGTGACCGCTAAAGTTCCTTCTAGTAACTGTAGCTTATAATATCCATTGTAAAATGTGTAAATAGGGAATTCAGGTGTCGGTGCACATTGTCAATAAATATTCAATATTTTACAACCATTCACGTCTGTGTACTTTTGTAACGGCCCCGGCCATGACGCCACACGAGGGCCAGAGTTCAGTAGAGTCTGGCGCGCGATGTCATCTAAGCCCGGGAGAAGGGGAAACCCAACGGGTAGCACGGAACACGGGTTCGATCACCACCCTGTCCACGTCCACCGTGTGGTGTGAAGCTGTCGGCAGCTCTTCTTGAAATTCTTCCGTTTCCCCTGCCTGTCATTCATCCACCTCGACATTCACCTCATTGTAATTTCCGGTCGCATCTACTCATTACATCAGAACCCGTAGTCTCACTGACATTAGTTTGTTTTCCAACGGCCACCCTTGGCATGTTAGCCATTTGGTGACGCGCTGACCTGTAGAGATGTGCAATTTCCCCTCAGCGTGTGGGGAGTCACTGTTGTGGAGGTCAAACGCGAAGGTGGCGAATCACTGTTGCTCATTTGGCGTTACCCGGGGGACAGGTGTGGTAGACCATGGACGGGAACAACTTTGTCCTCGCTGTGAATTATTATTATTATTATTATTATTATTATTATTATTATTATTATTATTATTATTATTTTCGCGTATGGGCCTCTACTGACCACGCAACACGTTTCTCTCGGGAAGTATTCGTGGGCTTTTGAAACATCTCAGCATTCGCCTTATGACCAAGGGAAACCATGAAAATCCCGGTGAGGATGGCTGGCCCGGGGATCGAACCCGAATCTCCCGATTGCGAATTCAGCGTGTTACGCATTAGTAGTTAAATAACCCCAAAAAAGTCATTAAATAATTCTACAAACACGCGCGGAAAGCAAAGTAATAAGCCCGTGAAAGAAGTCCGGGAATGAAATTTCTACGTCCGTGAATTTTATTCTCACCAGAGTCGCCCTAAACTCTCTTAGACCACTCAATTTATTGTTAGGTTACATCTAAGGGAAAAAATTCCCTCGAGCTGAATTTTTTCTGACACCTTTGTAATGACGTTTTATAAAAGGGGTGAAAAGTTTGAATCGATATAAGGGGTGCGTTCTAAAATATTAGAGGTCATAGGTCACAAAACCTGTTTGTTTGTTTTCCCAAATGTTTCGGTTCCCACGTATTTAACGTTGAATAACATTGTTACAAGATTTATACGGAATAAAATCTCCCACAAAATTTGTTCTAAACATTTTATTCTACCGCCAATGGTTCTCGAGATATTTAAGACCTCAGAAATTCAAAAAATAGATTTTTGTAAATATCTTAATTCCTATGCATTGTATGTCAAATGGGATTAGCATCAACCTTGTAAGACTTTAAATCTGCTACAAAACGGAATATTCTTTGATGAGATGTGCAATTGAGAATATCGCACTGAATGCATCTGTAAATATTGGACCTGTGCAAAACCCGCCCATTAGCACATTATTGCTCCCAGCAGCACTTGGCTGACAGTTCCATACATGTTTTCCAGCTTCATTTTTTTCTCTTAATACACCAACTCTCATGTCTATGCCTAGAAGAAAAGGAGAAGAAGAATATGATAACGATGATTATTCTTCACAACGGTTTCTTTTATTTCACGGGATACGTATGTATTAAGTACAAATATGTATTAAGTACGTATGTATTAAGTGCATATTTGACATGCTGAAATTCTTTTTCTTCATTTTCCACTTCATAATGCCCTCAGGTTCAGCGTATAGCTTGTGTTTTGTTAGCACAGTATTCTTCATAAATTCTTCAATATTTCTTTAAACGCAGGTATCATTTCTGAAACAAGAGAAAAATAATTACATCTCGGAATATAACGCCACTCTTTTGAGTAATACATACGATTTATTTTATTTCTTGAAACAAAATACACAGTATTTCATCATTATACACACACACATAGCAATACACAGTAAAATTTTAAGGAAATAAAAAAGGAATAGGGAATCCTTTGTGTGAGAAAACCCTGTTTGATGGTGTAGGAGAATAGAATTAGTATCGTTTTCTTCACTATGATAATACATTTATTAACACACATAAATAAGAACAGTAAACACGAATACAAAAAATACCAAAAAATGAGCATTTAGATAACAAAACATTATTAAAGCTATTTCCAAATAAATTAATAAACTTACATCACTACGATACATTTATCTTCCTAATCAATGAATGCTTCCTGCATCATTATTGTAGATATTTTGGCTTCCTGCATCATTACCCTTTTTACTCGTTACTAAAAATCCAGGAAATATTTTGACCATTTTTTATAATAATCATAAACCACTCATTTGTAATGAATAAACACATCCTGCAATCGTCGTAGCTAATCCAGTATGAATGTTAAATGACTCCCTCGTACACGAGCGTTCATACCACAGCATGCGGCTAACATGCTCCAATCTTTCATAGCATCTACGGTACCATTTGAATATTTACACTTAAAAAGTATCTTACAGAACAATATTATTATTTACCACATACTCTTCGATTAATTTTCCTACATCACTGTTTTCCCTATTAAATTACTAGTATTATAGTTGTCTCATATCTAACCTTCCCACATCTTCCCTTAAAATGATTATCTCGAAATGTACTTAAGTCCGAACTCAGACCTCGTTGGCACCTCACTCGCCTGGGAGCCTTCGGATGGACCCGTTTCTATCCGTCGCCGCTCGGTGTCGGGTAGAGCAGTGTTGTGAAGGTCGATGTCACGAGCGGGAGTCCGTGGCACGAGTGCCAAGACGAAATCGCCCCTTCACGCAGCAGTTCGTCATCCCGCCACCAGAGACAACGCCATCCCTATTGTAAAACGGCGGGGTTACTAATAGTTTCCTTTTCCGACGCTAGTTGCGCAGAGAAGCTCGTGGCATACTACGGAGCCAACGACACGTCCCACTGCCACCAGTAGAAGACCTTGTCATCACTGGGGTAGAGTAAAATGGCCGTGGACACCGCTTCACCACCAACGCTTCTACTCACTCCAGTTCCCTCCACGCCGCTCGCCGCCCTGCGCCGTGGTAAACTCGTTCACTGCCCTAAGATTTCTTCACCCTCTCCGTGGAGTCATGGGATTACCCCTCTACCATCAATGTCCACTCTGATGATACCAATATCTGGGCCCTTCGGAATGATGAAATGTTAATCACTGTCCTCACGAACATGGTCCTAGAATGTGGCGGCAGCACATAGCCAAACTAGGGGAGGTAGCTCAGAGCATCAACTGATGGCAATGCAGTACCTCTGACCGGGAGGTCCTAGGTTCGAGTGCCAACGGCAGCGGGATTTTCGACGCTAGTTTGTCAGTCGAATTCAGTCACTGCCTGGAGGAGAATTCTAGCGGCCTGCTGCTCTGAACGGTAGTTTTCCTTGGTTTGTCCGATCAACACCAGGCAATATCCTAACAAACGGGCCACCGACCACGCACGATCTTTCCTTCCTCTTCCTTGTCCTATCCTCACCGCTTACACTTACACTTACACTAACATGCACTACACTACCACACATGCCGGAGACCGGTCGAGGGCTTAGAGTTTGTCCCGGTTGGGGCGGTCCACCGCTGGTGGGAGATACCTGTTGGGAAAATCGACGGTGGGTCGGCGCCGTATCTCGCCATCCAGCGGGTAAGATCACTGCCACCTCACAATGAAAAAGCATACACTACAATTACGGAACTAATGACCTCAGTAGTTGACGCGCTCGGAATCACCAAAAAGCAATCAAACAATTACCACTTAGACAAGCCACGTGGTCGTTACCTGTTTCTTCCAAACATGGATCATTGACAAACACTCCACAGTGCCGATCTGTCCAGCCTCAAGTACTCCGTTGCAACCAGTCTTTAAATCGCGTGTTCCATGCCGCGGAATAACTCCGCGCGTCCGCTCCAACAACGGTCCTCTGACAAAATTTCCAATGGTTTCCTTATACTTTCCAAAGAAAAACTAACTCGAAAACAATTTCATCTTAGTTTTTCCTCACTCTGTAATCATTTAACACTTGGCAAAATCGAGTTCGTCATAACCACTGACTCATCGATTGTCCAACTATTCTGTGAACTTTACTAACGAAAGTCCAGTATCCTTTACCAGTTGCCACACAATCGGCCGACTCATTGTCTTGGCACTCACCGCCTTCTCCTCCTGCAGTGCTATATGTTCGTGTCTGAAGAGCTCTGTTGATGGCCGACTCGCGTCGTTTCGGCAGCCGATTTTCGTTCACCGCCGATTTTCTGTCGTTTTTCATCGTATTAATTAATTAATTAATTAAAGAAAAGATCTTTAGGTCTTTTATGCAGGATGTTCCACCAACTACGGTCCACTTCCATAACTTCTAAAGGATTTACGATTTATAAGTTTTCGCTCAACAATGCGGAATTATGGGGCAAGTAATATGCTCTAGAAATATTGTTTGAAATATTTTTCGTTTTCGAGAAATTTAATCATCTTTGATTTTTAAATGGAACTATATATTTTTCTCATCAGTAATGGATGGATCGTAAAAATTGGAATACAATTATCTGTCCCTACAATTACTCTCTAGAAGAGAATTCTAACGGCTGGTTGCGCAGATCGGTAGTCTTCCATTGTTTCTTCGATCAACACCAGGGGAATGCCGGAGCATTTCTCCAAAAACGGGCCATGGACCGCGTGCGATCTTTCCTTCCTCTTCCTTTTCTTATCCTCTCCCTTAACCTACAGACACTTACATGCACTGCACTGCCACACGTGCCAGGAGACCGTTCGGAAGCTTAAGAGGTAATCCCGGCTGGAATGGTGGCGGCGCTGTTGGGAGATACCTTGTTGGGAAAAACGCGCTAGCTGACGGTCTGTGGTCTGTGGGTCTGTGGTCTAGGTCTGTGCCAGATCTCATCATCCAGCAGAGGAAGATCAACGCCACCTCCCGAGGAGAAAACATGCAACACACTTTCGGGGCTAATTACCTTAACAGTTGATGCGCCCGGAATCATTTATCTATCAAAACTGAGAGACAGACGGAACTGAGAACAGATGGACCAATGTTTTAAAAAACACTTTTTTGGTATCGAAGACCCTCAAAACGTGTATTTCTGCTGAAATATAGAAATCGATTTTCCACAGCATTATATAAAATTCTCTGAACTTCGTATATTATTCCCTAAATATATATGTATACGAAAATGTAAAAGAAATTCAGTGATTGCGGGAGAATGGTTCCTGTACAGATGCAGGTGAGGTGTAAGGGATGATATGAAATAAACGCTGAAGAACTCGAAGCAATTGTACTACCAGGGAGACATTTAAGTCTTATAGATCATAGAGTGAAATTTCTAAGAATGCATTCTCGGTTGTCACACTAGATAACATTATTTTTAAAAGTATCTCTTGAACAAAAAGTACTTTAAAAAACGAACTCGAAAACAATACTTAAAAATCTATCGTTATTGCTACACTTCTGCCGTACAAACGCAGTTTGAGCCTAAAACGTATTTTAAGCTCCAACGTTTGAAATGTTTTCGCCGTATTGTTAGCAAGGAGGCTTATAAGCGAAAATACCGACAACATACTTTGTAAAAAGAATGCTATTAAAAGGAAGGAAAGATATTTACAGGATGCCTCTTGGGCACATTGGTTTTCAGTAAGGAGTGGAGACTAGCTTATGAATTCTTGAAGCTTGAAATCTAAAATCTAAAATAAATTGCTTAAGGGGAGACAGTATGCACCGTATTTCCCTATGCTACCAATGCTAATTTTGGACACTTTAAGGAACATTTTTTAGAAAAACTATAAAGGATACAACTCTCAAATTTTTACTGCAAGTAAACACTATATTAATTAACAATTACTGGTAGATTTGACTAGTTACAAAGAATAGAATCAGAGAAATAATTTTTTTTTAAATTTTCAGTACCGTAACTCGGGGTTACTTGAGCCCTGGGGGGTTACTTGGACCCGAATGAAAGAAATGTTTGAAATGAATCTGGGTTCAACAACCTTGACTGCACGGATATGATTCACAATTTCTCCAATAGATAGCAGCTCAGGGCTCTGCCGGAGATGCCTTTGCCTGCACTGTGATTCCCGCCTTTTTGTATATGAGGTTATGTGTCTTGTGTCAACGACAACGTGTTTTTTGTGGCCTGTGTACTTCCACTCTCACGTCTTTGAGTATTGCGGTTAAACGCAAGGTAAGGTGAAAATTATATTTCGTACGTATTCCTTAAGATAAGAACAATATAATATTAGTTAAATGAGAACTGCTGAATATGGTAAATTAAGATGTTAAGGGTAGTGTGTTAATGACCCAAAAATGGGGTTACTTGGACTCAGCATGGAAGTGGGTCCAAGTAACCCCCTTCCTCATGATTTAATATTTCTTTATGTAAGTATTATTTTATTAATATTTAGCCACCATTCATGTGCATTTCTTTACAGCTCTGAAACCAAAAATGCCTCGAAAGTACAAGCGGCTTCCAGGTAGCCGGACGTATGCCGATTTTACCGCTGAACAAATAGAGAAATGTTTAATTGCCATAAGGTCGGGAGAAATGTCGCAGAGAGATGCATCAGCCCATTTTAAAATAAGTAGATCAACGATTAAGAGGAGGCTGAAAAGTACTGGAGTGTTAAAAAGTCCTGGGCATCCTCTCGTCTTCAGCAGTGATGAAGAGCTGGCCTTTGCTAGCCACTTGGACAAAATATGTGAATTCGGCTTTCCTGTGGATGAAACAGATTTTAGATTTATTGTTAAGTCTTATCTTTCAATGCAGGGAAGAACAGTAAAATGTTTCGCTGACAACCTTCCTGGTCGTGACTGGGTTAAATTATTTTTTAAGCGCCATCCGCAGTTGTCAATCAGACTGGCCACCAACATCAAAAGAGCTCGTGCCGCCATTGATGATAAGGTAATTACGGAGTATATTGAGAACTTGAGTGTTCTCACGAGAGATGTACCACCAGAAAATATTTATAATTATGATGAGACCAGTATTTCAGACGATCCTGGTAGAAGCAAGATAATTTGCCGTCGAGGTTGCAAATATCCTGAGAGAGTAATTAATTCCTCAAAGTCTAATGTGACTGTCATGTTTTGCGGCAATGCAGCAGGTTTAGCTGTTCCACCATATATAATTTACAAAGCTGAACACCTTTGGACAACGTGGACGGAAAATGGGCCACCAGGTGCGAGATACAATCGAAGTAGGCATGGTTGGATTGACCTTGCAACATTTGAGGAGTGGTTCACCGCCCATCTTCTGCCTGTCCTCAAGAAACAAAAGGGAACGAAGATCTTGATTGGAGATAATTTATCATCCCACATGAGCATAAATGTTGTTAGGTTGTGTGATGAAAATGAAATAAAATTTGTCTGCCTGCCACCAAATTCCTCACACTTAACTCAGCCCCTCGATGTTGCCTATTTTAGACCCCTAAAGGCTAAGTGGAGGGATGTTCTGACAAAATGGAAGCAGTCTGAAGCTGGAAAGAGGTTAGCATGTTTACCAAAAGATCAGTTCCCTATGCTACTTAAGAGGGCATTAAATGAGATGGAACCTAATTTGGTAACCAACCATAAAGCAGGTTTTAAAAAATCAGGCATTTTTCCAACAGATGTAAATCAAATTTTATCTCGTTTACCAAAACAAGACAGATCAGTAGACCTAGGTCTTGTTGGAGACGCATTCCTGGCTCACCTTGATCAGACGAGGCGTGAATTTGTAAAGCCACAGGCTAGAAGAAAAAAGGTTCAAGTTGCACCAGGTAAAAGCATCCATGCTTCTGACATCCAGACGGAAATAGAAGCTTCCACATCGGGTGAAAAGACAGTGAAACCAGTCAAATTAGTGGCAAAGAAGAAAGGTCCCCCAAAGAAAATACTCAGGAAGCAAGATTATAATGCTTCTACATCTGAGGATGATGATGCCTATACTACACGAGATTCTGGAGATAGTGATATGGTTTTTTCTGAAGTATCCGAGGATGATATACGTGTGTCTACGAATGATATATTTGACACTCAGTCACTGTCTCCACCCTCACATGCACTCTCCATAAATCATGCAGGAAAGAAAGAAATGGCAAATGAAGCCACTTTAAAAGGTCGCATACATGAAGGACATTTTGTTCTGGTGTCATGGCGTAACAAGTTGTTTCCAGGCGTAGTACAAAAGGTCGATGAAAACGGTGCTATTGTTGACTGCATGGAACCGACCAAAAAGGCATGGAAATGGCCAGAAGAAAAAGACATTTTGTTCTACAAATGGTGCGATATTAAGAAGAAAATTGATCCACCTACACCAATAAAAAGAGGGTTT
Source organism: Acheta domesticus (assembly GCA_031308135.1). Taxonomy (NCBI): domain Eukaryota; kingdom Metazoa; phylum Arthropoda; class Insecta; order Orthoptera; family Gryllidae; genus Acheta; species Acheta domesticus. The sequence continues at coordinate 147,644,043 of JAHLJT010009419.1, read as the reverse complement.
TTTTCAATTTCCATGTGAAGTATAGCATATTTATATATTTACATAATTTATTGTGCTTCTTCAATAAAGTTCTAAAAATTTAGTAATGGGTTTTTTCAAGAATTGGGAATTTGTAATGTAATTTGCAATTTTGTGTTGAAATATTAAATGATTGTGTAACTTCAAAGATCTGTTAGGTGTTTCATTTCCAGATCCTACGATTTACTTGTGCCCACTGCCGCTTAAAAATGCATCTGCCACTGAGAAAGTAGCATGGGTCCAAGTAACACTTCCTGGGGGTTACTTGACCCCAAATTGCAGTTTTGTGTTATGTATAAACAAATGCTATATTTTGGTTTAAAAATCATCTAACGTTGAAGAAAACTATCACAAAATCATATTTCAAATCAGGTTATTTGGAAATTATTATTATTATGTCTATCACTGAAATTTAGGGTAAAAAAACTCTAGTTTAGGGTCCAAGTAACCCCAAATTACGGTATTAAAAAAAATTTTTTAAGTGTTTCACATATCATAAAATAATTAATTCAAAACTAAATTTTCTCAAACAAGCTGTGAATACTTGTTGATATACTGTTAATGCACTGTCCAAATTTCAATTTTCTTTGACTTCTAGTTTCTACACAAAATGTTCCTGAAAGCAAAAAAATGTAGTTTTGAGAAAATCAGGTTTAAAGTTAATAATTATATTTTACTGAAAAAAACCTTTAAAACACTTACAGTTAATATTTTCCTGCACCATACTGAGCATCATCTGAATCATCCTGGTCTTTTTTCCTTCTTTTCATAGTTTTCTTCTTTTGTCTTGCTTCTTTTGTGCAACTTAATGCAGCAATGTCTGCTTTTCGTATTCTGTCTCTGTCTATTTCTAACAAGGATTGTCTTGTATATTCCCCACAATCTACACCCAGAACTTTTAAAACCTCTTGTTTTTTTGAAACTCTATCATTGAAACACAAGATGGCATTGTATACACCAAATCTTAAAGTACTGATTTGCACAAATACAGTTTTGGGTAATCGTGTCCAAATTACTGAATTCACAGATTCATTCAAATTCTGGTTAACAGTAACAAAACAATAACAAACTTCATAAATACGTATGAATTCGGCACCTATCGATAGTAAATGCAGGTTAGCAAACATTCACGTAAAAAAACTACGACACCACGCCAACAAATACGAGAGATTTCCAAATTTATTTCAAATTTGACGTAAAGGAGGCGTGGCATTTAAATGTATTTCCTACGAAGAGTTTCAGGAAAAAAATTCTAGAGTCTGAACTACAGGGCGGATTGAAATGAAACAAAAAGCATTTTACACACAAATGAACGGGCTTTTCAAATAAAATAAAAAATAAAAATCGAATTTTTGAAGCCATTTACCTACTGTCTCCCCTTAAAAAATTCTATTCTTTATTGAAACGGTCCCTTACAATACGAATTCAACGCTTAGATACAAAGAAAATCAGCATTGGAATTCATTTGACCAACCGGTTCCATCTGCCACTCTAATGAATCGTTCAACACACGGCGTGCATCAAGTGTTGCATTGTTCCTCCATTACAGGCAGTTAAGCATGCAAAACTTGTACGCAAGACCGTGAGTCGTAGAACAAGTAACAGCGCGTTCATATATTAAGCCGCGTTCGCTCCGTCTCCCAAGGGCCTTCGAACGCTAGGTGATAGGCAGCCAGCGTTGCTTCGCGGAGTTGCGATAAGGACCCTCCCGAGTGACAGTGGCAGAGTTTACATTTAAGGCAATATTAGAGCCGTTAGAAGTTACATCTTTATCTTTATAATCTTTATACGGCGAGGAAAGACAAGGAGCAGACGGCGGGAACAAGGCGATGGTAAACCGGTACCGATCCCGTGGGGCTGTCAGGAGGCCTTGGTCGCAGGGGGAGGCGATGTCAGCGCGCGCAGCGGCCGCCAGGGAAGCAGCGCAGACAGCCGACCACCAACAACGCCCAACTTAACACACGGCGCGGGCGTCGCTCTACACGCACGAGAATCGTCCAGGCCCGGCACCATGGTAGCACAGGCAGCTATGGAAACACGCTGTGTGTGGGTCGTTGTAGCTTTCTACGGTATTTTAATAAATGCATTTGCATTTCATAACATTAAGATAAAACAAGGCACGAACAATTGTTTACACCCAGAAGTCACGATAGCAAGTTCTCTTTACAATTAAGCTTTGGATTTTTGGGCACAAAAAACAAAACAAATATGCATTAAAATTCTAAAATATGCATTTACCTATGCAGATAAATTCTTAATATATGTTATAGGTAACGGGTGCAAACAATTTATTAAGTTCATTTAAAAATACAATAGGAGAAGGATTTCACAACAGGAATATTTTCAAAGAAAAGTTGGCGTTTTCGAGAAGCTTTATTAAGCATCGTTTGAAGCACTTACTCTAACAAATGTAGTAATGGATACAAATCTCCAGTAATGTAAATGATAACGACGTGAAAGATACAAAAACATTACATTTCTGTAATTTTTGAAAAAAATCAAACAAAAGAATACAGGAAAATGTTATCTTATTTGACACAATGGGTTTAACACTTTCCCCTTAAAGGATTTAAGAAAAACTTTTGAGTCGTTTTTGAGAAAATATTTTTTTTACATTTGAGTCTTTTTTAATATTGCCCAAATTTCACTTAAAACTATGGGAAAACTTCTAAAATTTACCTGACATTAATTAAAAACCTGATTTTGGGGAACAAAATTAATTTAAAGAAAAAACATTGCTATCTTCAATATTGTACTTTTAGAAAGACGCCAAAAGAAATAAAACATCTGTAATTTCAAATATTCAATGTTAACAGATAATATCGGACGTACACCATCTATACGTCCGATACGCAGTAGCTAAGTAAATATACCTGGGATCCCTTGAATTTAGTTACTATTTATGAGTTTGTTATGAATCATTTGGTATAAAGTATTTTTTAGTTGATATATTAAGATTTTATTGGGCTATTAAATTTAATTTTGTTTTATGTAATAATGATGTAATTAGTAAATACTTACAATAGTGTGAAACAATAGAGAGAAAGTTATGCAATGCTGCGCAAACGAACAGAGAATTTTCGGCAGAAAAACTCTTATTGCAGGGATGTCTATTCAGTGAGAAAAGATTATGTAAATATGTTTCTTAGAGATATAAAGATATTTCGCTGTATTCCAGGGATGTCCAACTTGCAAGGCCTCAAGGTCCATAACTAAGACCTTTAATGTGGCTGCGGGTCGTATTTGCATTACCCTGGCGATCCACATCCGACATCCACGTATTATTGATCTCGGAATTTGGCCGGCTGCTCTGAAACGTGGGGTTGGGGTAGGAGGAGAAGAAGAATGGAATCATTCGTGATATCAGGTCGTACCATGCATAACGCAGGGAAACACATGAGCTGATTTTGAATGTCTGAATTTACTGGAAAAAGTCTTAAATCTAAACTTAATCTATTTTTACTTTCTCACAACCGCATGCGCAGTAGAGAGAAAGTTATGTAATGCTGCGCGAACGAACGGAGAATTTTCGAAAGAAAAACTCTTATTGCAGGGCTCTGGTAACGAACAAGTGGATAAATACAATTGCTACATTCAGAAGAATAACAGTTTTTGTGGGTCCTTGATACCGAAAAATCGAATGTCGGCAAAACCCCTTCCGTCTGTCTGTGAACAACACTAACTTGTTTTTCTCCAAAATTGATATTTCCCAATCGATCTGACTGGAGTTGCGATCCCTTGAATTTGAAACCCATATTTAATTTTGTGACGTACTTTACATGAATCCACTGAAATATTTTCCAAATTTAAAAAACAATGACTTGATCGTTTTTGATTCAATTTTGTTGAAGGATATTGTGAAAGGAACAAGAATTATCCACTTTTTTCGGTATCATGGATCCACAGTACGAATTTTTCTGTCGGACAATTGCTGTTTTTTGCTGCAGGATTACGTCATTTTCTCTATACTATGTATGTGTTGTGTCCTCGGCTAAGTTTCCGGTGTATTTTTTTGGCACGCGCATCTTTTGGTGATCGTCAATTGTCGTTGTGTTGGCGTTACCATTACAACGTACCATTACAACATTCCATTACAACGTTGATACCTAAAATTACGTGTCTGTTCAAATGTGTGTTTCATGTATCGCCGATTGACATAATAAATTGGTTGTATTGTGATACAATATTAATCGGTTGTATTTATTTATTTATTTATTTGTCAAAAAAACAGTAAAAACTGTATATGACGTGTGGGGAAAGAAATTTATTTTAAAATTATATTGAGAGATAATAGTATGTACTGTGCGAAAAAGTAATAATAAATCGATGACCCTCTAAGTCATTTTCTGAATTCTTGTGAAGTCATTCCTAACCGTCTGTACAATTGAATTGTTCGCAATGTAACGTAATAATAAATATGGTTTCATTAATTACATTCACTTCAATTCATAATTGTTAATACTCAAGACATAAGAATAAATCGACTATTAGGAAGTGTTGATTGTCTACTTGGGAATGAAATTGATGTGTGTGTGAAACTGTCTGTGCGAATAATTTTGAAATATAATCGACAAGACATTTTAATTTAGAACACGGTACTATGTAAATATCGTGGCACATATAGTTTTATTTGGAGACTATTTGAGTTTTATTGCATCTCTTTGGTTTAAACATCTCTTTAGTTTTATTGCATGACATGGAAATAAGAGTTACCAGTACCAAGTTATAGCAAGTTAGCATATAACTATTACATCATTTTGGTATCAGAATCATCCTGACGATATTGAGTTTTACATTCATCATCAGTCACTTTTAAATTTTTTGACATCTTCGTCATCTCCGTCGTCATCTTCCTCGTCATCTTTGTCGCTGTTACATTTCTATTCATGAATATAACGATCACATGTGCTCTGTTAGTAATAGCTTATTATCTTTGTCAACTGAATTGTGAGTTATGATGATTAATGAGCCCTATATCCCTTGCCGTGAAGATCTCGACTGTCATTTAAGTGTGCGAATCTCAGTTGACTTGAGATAATGAAATTGTCCATTGGCTCAAGTTGAGAATAGTAATAACTAATTAGGTAATTTCTCAGTTGTCATCTCAAAGTTCCATCTACTAGATATAAATGGATTCCCACAACTCGAACTTCAATATTACTTTTTCTTTAGATATTAATGTGAGTAAGAAACTCAAAATGAATATATTATTGTAATGAAATTAAAAATATCAAAAGTAGTGTATAACAGATTGTTTGCATGTCATGTAATGTAACTTAAAGGGAGTGTACCATACAAATAATCACCAAGTAAAGCTAGTTGTGTGACAACGTAGTACAGATTTTCTCGTACTATTTGTAATGGTTAAGAAATATTATAATTATTTTGCCTGATAAATTATTTTGCCTTTTATACAGGTGTATCACTAATATTTCAGTAATCTTTTCGAGAACTCTCTTCATTAAAACTGCTTGAAATACAACTTACTTGATCAATTTCCTAACATAATATAATATTCACATCCAAAGAAAACATGTTCGTTTTACGGAATATAGACCGACAATTCGTCAATCACAGCTTAATGCACACATCTAAATGACATTCAACAGATTTTGTTGCCTTGTTATTGCTTCAAAGCTTCTCCAGTTTTAAATACTTGAAACTTGAAATTTGGAAACGATGCAAAAATGTATTATACACATTTTTTTCGAGAACATGAAATGTTCTTTGTTCAAATAACATTCACATCACAACAACATAAATGCCCACATTTTATGAGTATCCGCCGTTCTCACACATTATGATTATTTTTTGTTACTGCAATATTCAGATTTTAGACACTAACACTAGCAGTGAAACAGTTCATTGTTCATGTTTTCTTAAATTTTCAAACCCTTAAAGGTAAAATAAAAATGAGATGACCTGAACAATATGAAGAGGTTTTACGTTATCAGTGGTGGGCAAAACGTGTATTTCATTTAGATTTTTACGCCATTACGTAACTTCATCTACACCAAGTTCAATCAGTAATTGCATATTCAGAAGTGGTACTCAAAATATGGATATCGAGTGAAGCACATTACCCTGAGATCGTGGATGTGGTGTTTATATTTATATGTTTAAGGAAACGGTGGTGCTGATTTAGTTTATTGTGATGATGTCACGAGAAGTGGTAAAATGGTGACGAAGGTCTGACGCATTGGTACTGGTGAGAGTCTTGAAGTGTCGCAGTGCCGATGAGAAGAATCCGAGGATTTTGGGCGCGGCTCAAGGACTGTCGCGTGGTGGGGCAGTCGTGCGTCGATATAGATGACGGTGGCAAATATTCCTATAGAGCGATGGCAGAGTGCAGCTGGCGGTTCCCCGCTGGTTGCGTTGGCGCTGCCGCTGCCGCTGGCCAGTGGCAGCGCTGTTGGTGGCGGCTTTCGATGCTGTCGAGTGCGCCGTCGGCAGGTTGTTCGGGAGCCGGGGGCGGGGCGGGATGGGGTGGGGAGTGCCGCTAACAAGGTGGCGGCGGACAGGCCCCGCGCGCGGGAACTGACAGGTGGCGGTGGCGGTGGCGGGTGGCGGGAGAAGGGAGAGGTAGGAGCGATGATGAGGCGACGCGACGGTGGAAATCGAACGACGCAAATGTCGGAGGGGAGCTGGATATCGATGGACGCGCTTGCGATCATTTACTGTGCCAAATAATTCCCTCTATGTTACGGCCATGCAAAAATGTAGAAGAGTTTTAAAAAACTAATCACAAAGTATGGTTCACTCGAAGATATTTTGCCTATTTGTACAGAATAAACCAACTTTCCAGATAAAGCATAAAAGTGAATGCGTCTGGAAATATGTTCACCAAATAAATGTAGGCAAATTGTAGGCGTTATCATATCACATTGTAAAAGAACAACCAAGCTGCAATGACTTTAAATAAACGAAATAAAATGAATCCGGACCGTTGTTGGTAATAAAATATTGACTATATAAATGAAAAACAATTTAAAACAATAAAATTGTTATTTTAATGAAGTAAAGACAATGATTATAAATAGTTACATGCAATTGCCTTCAGTACTTCTAGAATCATAAATTGACTTATTGTAATTGGAGAACGTGAGAAATACAGGGGGAGATCAATAAAAATGGAATGAGCTTGTCAATTGCCAGAATTGACATGATTGTTCTAGAGAAAATTACATCTGGCCTGTCGCATTCACGTACAAGCACCGGCTAAGTATCTTGCACAATGGACGCTGGCGACGCCGTTGTGAGTGCACCAATATTCGAAACCGAGCAAATGTTTTTGAAACGGGTGCAGTGGGCGCTTCTGAAACGAGGGTAGCACAAGTATTTGGTGATTCCATCTCGTTCATTTCGTCCGGAAAAACCGCATTCACTAAACCGACGCGGGATCGGAAGAGTGTTGCGAGATCGAAACCGACTGAGTGGGATTGATCAGAACACTTCGACCGCAGCGTTATCTGCTTAAGTGACTGCTCAACGCGCTCGCAAACTGTCAGCACAAAACAGAACGAAGAGAGCTCCTTCATCGGGGTATTCGTGGGCGAGCTACACTTTTTAGGCCACTAATTATTTCCACATTTTTTGAACCATCTTCATTCATCTGTGGTATTTGTTCACTAGATTTGCCCTGCTTAACACTTTAAGATATCAAAAAATATGTATACTTATTAACAGCATGGGGAATGAAAGTGATGTGTTACAACATAGTATTTTATTAATACTCCTGTTCGGAATCGTTGGGTTTAATGTATTTATTGAATAAAGACTACAAAAGAACTGAGGCATGTCATCCCCTCGCCTGTCGCTAGGGATTTGAAGGGCGCGCCCTGGCGAGTACAGCGGCAGAGGCGGGGCGGGGGCGGAGAGGAGGGGGTGGAAGGCCGGGGGCGGGGGGGCGCAGGCGGTGCTCGTTAGGCGCCGATCGATGAGACTGCGCCGCGGGGGCGCGGAGCACACAAGGCCCCAAAGCAGCCCTCGCCCTCGCCCTCATCCGCGACCCTCGCCTTCGTCTGCTGCGCTCGCGACAATTTTGTAAAAGAGAGGATTCACATAAAAAACAAATATATATGAAATGTTCGCGGAATGTGTGTAATGAAGAAAGTATTACCGTTGAAAAATATTTTAATAAAGAATGTTACATCATTTGAATACGGTGGCACAATCGTAAACACATAGAACGACATCTAAAAAGAAATAAAAGAAAGAATGGCATCTGGCAACAGAAAATGTTTCATAAAACCATTTTACATCCAAAATACTGTCCAAAAGATTCAAAATGCAGCTTTTTTCTTCCATTATAAAACGAGTAGTGATGTACGGTGTTGCTACATTTGGACTTAAAAATCAAATTGAGCATAAAGATAAAAGCAATATTTGAGACAAAAGTCTTAGAAAAATTCTTATAAAAATGTTCAGCCCCACCAAAACAAATGTACAAAGTTGAGAAACAGAGGCAGGAGGTGTACAATGTGGTTAGTAATAAAGACAGACCTCGTCTGAAATGGAATGTTCTCCTCTGAAGGCGACAAAATATCCAGGTCCTATTCTCCACGCCCGGCGGCTGGAAGGGAGGCACGCAAAACCCGATACATAGATATCACTGCACAAGGCATAGCATGTATCTCACTAGAAAATACTGTACAAGTACGAATCACATGTCTAGGACAGTGACATTAAACCAAGCATGGTTTCAGTGGAGCATGCTCATCAGATATTCAAATTAAGAAGAGTACGCATTCACATTCCTGCAGCAAGAACTTTCATTTCACCCTCATATTCCACATTGGGGACCGTCTTCATAAACACACAATCGAGACAAAATCTCGATTTTCATTTAATTTATCGATAATATATCACTTCAAAATTATGAAACTACTGAGTTTGTGTAATGAAACTGTTTATTATTATTTGAAACAAGTTTATGTTCTTTTCTGTATTTATAGTATTTGAAACAAGTTTATGCCCTTTTCTATCTTCATATTTAATGAATTTAATTTTACACTTCCCAAAATACCACAAAATCTCATCAATAATGTAATATTCACAGTTGCCCCGCGAGGCGTGAATCTGAGGCCAATGAGCCAATGCACTTAGCCACGGTCTCTTCATTTACGAATTCCCTCCAAACCCCTCGCCGTGGCTTCCCGAAGACTTCTACATTCACTAGCGTCCACTGAATTTCACAATATTGTAATAAAAAGTCCCTCATGACCTCCGCGATCTGTGATTGTAACATCTGGCTAAAGTTTTCGTTTGGTGCAGAATCGGGAGTAAAGTAATTCAGATATTTTTCCTTTTGAAAAATCGTGGAGAGCGGACATGAGGGTATCTGCAATTCCATTGTGGCAGCTCCATTGTGGGGCACCTGTTGAAATCACGCACTGAAGACAAATCGCGAGGCTGTAGCATAGCGTGATGAAACAACGTTGGGCTACGAATATTTGGCACTGAGTTTATTAACATTTCTCCTTTAAAACATTCATTATTGTTTGTATGAAAGGGTTGGAAAAACAACAAGAGAATCCACACCAACAAGTCTCTCATTATTTGTAAATGTTCGTATTTGATTCCGATTGAAGTGTTCTCATCCAGTTAATTTTCAATCCTTCGTAAATACGAACAAGCAATACTCAGATGTCTCAGAGTAAATGTCACAAGCTAATAGAACTTCCAAGGGATCGAAGATGATGACTTTCTTTAAATGAACATGGCGGTGGGAAATATCAGATATCGAAATTACATATGTAACATTTGCCCGTTGGTATGCAGGCAACTCATCATACTCATCAACTCATCAACTCATCATCGTGTTTGTCGGTGACCAAAAACCTCATTGACTGCGACCGAACTGACCCAACTAACACTCGCCCTGCATGATGGGTTGTTTACTGATTAGGGGAAAGTACAACACACATACGTAACTTCGTTATTTTAAATTTCGCTCATTGTCAAAATAGTAGTGCTAAAATAGCACGTACTTTCTCGCCCGTATTTTGACGCAAAGTTACGCGAAAAGTTCTCGAATTTTCAAAAAGTTGTGCATGACCTTATTTTAAAATCTATAGTTAAGAAACAGATTTCATTGACGTAAAAATCGTTATCTTCGTAATTGTGGTTGAAGGAAGACGCAAAGACGAAAAAATTTGAATTTTTGCAATTTTCGAAAATTCAGAGTTTTCAACGAATATTAGACCTGTACTATTAAACAACACACTATTAAAACAAACCTTCACACTATTAAACAACAAATTAATAAATACAATGGAGCCATTTTTTTGATAATTTTGAAAATGTCCCAGGGGCTTGATATAAAGTAACCCCCGAATTTAAAACTTCCGTTTCAAATTAAAAGAGCCGCGACATCAGCTCAATTGGAGAATATCAATTTTAGAGAAACTCGAATGATTTAGCCGCTAGCTCTGTTCGCAGACAAATGGACGGACGGGCGGACGGACAGACGGATGGACTGACAGACGGACGGACAGAGAGACGGACGGACGGACTTTTCGCCGTCATTCGATTTTTCGTTATCAAAGACCCACAAAACATGACTTCTAGCTACACTATGTGTTATAGGATTATTTTCTAAATTAGTAACGGGATTTATCCCTTTTTCGGTACTAGGATCCTGTAATAAGAGTTTTTCGGTCAAAAATTCGCCGTTTTGTTGTGCAGCATTACATAACTTTATCTCCTCTGAGTAATCGGTAGCAAGAAATTAAAAGTGGTCATGATCGACCCCGTACATGCCCCACAAGTTTGTGACATTTCCTCTGATCACCTGTGTGTTTCTTGCTTGTATTTAGGATGGCTTGAAATAGTAACGAGATCAGAACACTTGGACCAGAATCAAAAACCAGTAGAACCCTCTCATCTGAACTGCGCAAATTCGAAATTTCGGATAATCCGAACAATATTCCAGAAGAATAAAAAATTAACTAAACGTCTGATTTGTATGAACGTAATGTATTAACAAAAAAACATGAACACCGTATAAGTCAACCCAATTCTAAATACATTACGGAGTATCCATTAACATAAGCGACACAAACAGTGCTTCAACTCTTTTAAACAATGTAGCAACTACTACCGCATGCAATCGGTTATATACGTACTGTACTCCACTGTTCGCAACATTGCCATTTTTCATGTCGCTATGCTACGTGGCCATTTGCGCACATCGCACTTTCTATTATGTCTGGTAATCCTACAGGTGTATTGTATATGTAATATACTTTTTCGGATAATCCGAACATTTCCGAATCCAAATAGCTCACACTCGCAGTTCGTTGGGAATTCTGGGGTTCTACTGTACGGACATTTCCGACCAGTGGGAGACTTGTGGGTGCGGCTTGTGTTGTGCGTGCTCCAAGAGGCGCTGCGCGGTGGCAGGCTGTACGCGGTGAAGCGGTGCGGGCGCTGCGGGGCGGGCATCTCGGCGTCGGAGCTGGTGATGCGCGCGCGCGACCTGGTCTACCACCTGCACTGCTTCACGTGCGCCTCGTGCAACGCGGCGCTGGCCAAGGGCGACCTGTTCGGCGTGCGCGACGGGAAGGTGTATTGCCGGCCGCACTTCGAGCTGCTGCTGCTGGGCCACGGGGCGGTGCCCGACCCCGCGCTGGCCGGCCCCGCCCCCGGCGCCGCCCCCGGCCTGCCCCCGCCGCCCGCGCACCCGCTGCCGCACCCGCACCCGCACCTGGCGGCGGCCGGCAGCGCGGCCGGCGGCGCCGGCACCCCGCTGCTGCCCGCCGCCCTCGCGCCCTTCTGCAGCGTCGACCTCGAGGCCGTCTTCAGGTGAGCCACAAGGGCCGCTCCCGGAACCATTACGCTCGTTAGAGAGCTTTTGCGCTTAATCGGAACGGCTAACGTTAACTGTTATTAAGAGGGGCGAATTTTCATGACATAAAAAATCGCGAAAACTGTCAATAAAATGCTCTTAAAATTGTTTAAAATGCTTATAAATTTAAAATGTTTCAAAACGTTACAAAATCGAAGAAAAATGACTTAAAACATTTTATAAAAACCAGTTCAGATGAACAATTCAAGCTGTTGGATATGTTACTGATGTAATCGAGGCTTCTTCCTTTTGTTCAAGTGATCTCTGCTTGCAAAATCTTATTTTGGACCAGAAAATCTGTATCTTTAGTTATCCCGAAATTGGCCCAACTGACAATGGCGGCGAAAGACGTCACAGGAAACTTTGATCACATTTTCACAACGGCTGACACTACAATTTCTGAGCGAAGAAATGGAATAAGCTATTGAGTAATTCTGTGGAGAACATTTGTTGCATCCCGTAAATATTATTTCTATCAAGTTCCATTAAAATGGTATTTAAAAACATCAAATCAACGAAAATGCTTGAAAAACGACGAGAAAAGGTAAAAGAGAACTTGGTCGAAATCGACGAAAAATGCAAAACTTTGCCATATAAAATGGGTCATTAGCTTTTGTCATAACATAAAATTGTTATCTACACTAAAAGACGTTGTAAAGTTAAAAGAGAAAAATGACATTTCATTAAAATCCGCCCCTAGTTATAAATAAGGTCGAATCTTGCGTGAAACTCTGAGAGTTTTTACACAACGCTTACGCTTATATGATACTGATATCTGGTAGCATTAGTATTGAGTTACACGTAAGCTTGACGCCTTTCCGATTTCGTTTCGTTTCGAGTTATCTATTTTGTATACTGCAGTTTAGATTTAGTTAGTTAGATTTTTAGATCGTAATGATTTGTTTCCGAAAAAACAAACACCAAGAAGAGATTGCCAAGTGTGGCTAGTTGTTTACTTGTTTTACTCTCTGGATGTGTTGCTCCCTGCTATGGAAGACTTAATCGAAGCATGTGTTCTTGAGAATATTGATATTGACGACGTAGAAAAGGCAATTCTGCACGAAATTTTAGAACAACATGGACCTGGAATTATAAGCCTGTACAATTTGGACAATGAATTGCTTCTAATTTTAAGGATAGATGCGTAAAGGATGAATGTGTAAAGAGCTTCCCCATGGCGTTTTTCTATGGCTTTCTCAATTACGAAACCACAAAAATTTCAATGTTCTTCCTCACTCAATTACATCCTCATATAGAGTGTAAGCAAACACTTCCTTCAGTGACACACATCATGTATTGCAGAAAACCGCAGTCGGCATTTATCCACGTTTTTAGTGTACCAAGAACCCAAACAAGTATAACGGGCAACCGATTCCTTACACATTATTAAGCCTCATTTACCGAACCGAGCCCGGTTAACGCTTACGTTTACTAGTGAGACAGTGATTGGTGTTCCAGGCGCCACGTGACAATAACCGGATCCGCTTATCATTAAGCGTCTATGTGCAAAATCTCCCTATTACTCCGCATGTCATAGGACTTCCTCTCCCATTGGAACTGATATCTGGCGCCGAACTACAAGTTGGCTTATGGGCTTTCCCCTAGCCAGGTGTCTCCCACCAGCGGGGCACTGCGCATACTTGATACACCCGACTGGTCTTCCAGCATGTGGTAATATAATGCATTAAACTGTGTAAGTAAGAGTAAAGGAGGGAACAAGTATAAGGAAGGAAAGATCGCACGCGATTCGTGGCTCCTTTTTTAGGATATTGCTGCGGCGTTCGCCTGGTATTGATCTGAGAAACCGTGGAAAACTACCTTTCGTAACAGTTGGCTGTCATAACTCTCTTCCAGACAGTCTTTCATTTCAACTTTACTATTTACCTAAGGTCCAAAATCCGACACGACAGTACACAACGACACAACACAACACAACGACAGTTCGACTCGAACCCTCGTACCTCCAGAAAACCAAATGCAACGGCACCGGTAATAATGCCACTGACCCGCGCCAGCTGGTTAGAAACAGGAAGAGGGAAAGAGACAGTAATTATGAAATATGGATGGGAAAGCTATCCAGCAGAAAATTCTCGGAAAGTTTATAGGGGGAGAAATCATGAGAGGGGCTGACGTGAGTCAAACTCCGGAACCACTTGTCTTCATAATTGTGATTGTCTTCATAATGAGAATGTATGATCAACCTGCGTAGTCGCAATAAGAGCCCTTTAATTCACAGTGCAGGAATTACATATGACAGTCACTCAGAGCGTTTGCCATTTGATTCCTGACACGAGTCTGTTGCCCAACAGTGAACACGGTTACGTTTTTTTTGTAATTTTGCGCTTCGCTGAAAATCATCGATACATTTTAAGTAGATGAAAATGTTAATTCCAAGATTAAAGCAAGAATTTCGGTATACTGTATTACTCCTCACGACAAACAGACAACAGCAGTTCAAGAGCAAATACAACATACAGCTCTCATCACAAACTGAAACCTAGAAAACGAATGCTGAAGGCAAGACAACTAGGAGTATACACGCGTCCCCACTTAAATAGTTCAAATGGTTGGGGAGAATAGCAACGTCGGAGCTCGAATACCAAGTAAGGCAATGATGTTTGCACTTGGTGCGAGTCAGGATATACAATCGCAAATCACAACATATTCAATATGAACATCTACATTCATAATTTCACAATTTACCCAACATGTTTCAGTTCTCCGCACCGGTAACCAACATAATTAAACATACAACTAATTTCACAGCTGTTTATGAAAAAAATTGTCTTCGCTCCTATTTGATTTATACTCGTACATTTACGCACTAAATATAATTAATGTGTTAATACCTCGTATGAGGGTTGTTATTTAACACAATCTTATTTACACGTTGATACTTTCAAATGTCCTGCTTTTCTAACCCCAACTCTATAACTTCTTCCCTCTCACGACCATCTGTTACTATTCACATCACGCCCGCTGCCATAGCACGCGCTACGCATTGTAGAGTTAAGTAGCCATTGTGCGCGGCACCGCATATTGTGCAAGAGATAATGATGATCGCACTGGAAACTCAGAGGCGAACTGACGGTCGAATGAATACGTGTTTCGCTTCGCTTGAATGCAACGAAACATCACCATGTCGATGTCAGTTGCGATTTAGTTAACAGACGCAAAATTACGACCCTAGCATTCAGGATTCGATCGTCTCCCTTCTTTAAAACACGACTTGCGAATCTAAATCCTTGTTTGTCCCTGTAATTACTCAACTGACATACCGTATACGTACCAGCCAGTAGCACACAATCCTGACTGCCTTCTCGTGTTGTATATTATTTTAAAGGCATTATATCGAACTCATAGGTTGTAATCTATTGTTTTTGCATCGAAATTTTGATCTTACGAGAAAATCGAGTTCAAAATCAGTCTAATATTAATTTAATGATTCTTAGATTCTAGTCTTGGAGCGAACGCGCATGCGCAATTGCTTCTAGAATTCCTGAAGCCACAGTGCGCATGTGTCTTTTTTTAAATCTCGGCAATCGTACACCAAAGGGTACGAACGTAAAAACGGGTAAAAATCGTAAAAACGGGTTTTAGGATTCATTGATGACACTTTAAGAACTTGCGAAGCTCAGTTTAACGACTTAAAAAACTCATTTGTCATATCTTCAAGATTAGCTCACAAGATGTGTAGCTTTGCATCTGACTCTTCTCTAGCACCGACTGTTCATATTTCATTTGTTTTCTGACTATTAAAAACATTCCTCTGCAATTTTTCCGTGTTAAATCAATTAAAACGGTCGATGGAAGATTAATTCAACTGCTTTTCATGGTAACGAGATCTGCACTGATACCGTTAACTATTATTAAATTAAAAAATGTAAACATTAAAAATACTTTTTTTTATTTTTAAATATAATTATCAATCAAATTAACAAGCAGAATGACATGAACGCCATTTAATCGTTTTCTTATTCACATATTCGAGTCATATCTTTTATTCGAACTGTAGAGAAAACCTTCGGTACAAGTTACGAGTGCAAAAACGAGTACATTGCTTTGAAACATAATGTTGTTTTAAAAAGAAATAATCGAAATCAAGCGTTCATGATTGAACAGTTCATTAAAACAAGATTTGTTGTGTTTATTTTTCTTGCTAAATTTTGAAACTAGTTTTGTAACTGATGTGACTCTGGTTCATACAGGAAAACATTCAGTTGACAACTAAGTGTCTTGTCCACAGCATTTATGTTATTCAAATAGTGATATATCACTAGGACTAAATACTACGAAAATCAAAAGTCAAAACTAAATTAGTCAGAAAAAGTCCTTTGCAATTAGATATACTTTTTATCTTACCTTTGCTTGATCTTTGAAAACTATTCATTTCTTTTCAGATAAACTTGGAATAACATCCGTATGGGGTCAGAGAAATGTTCCATTGGGATAAGATGTTTGCGATTAATTTATTAATTTTAATCTTTCACAACGAGAAATTCTCAATATTTCTTTCTTAATTTCATACATTCATTTACATTGCTTTACAGGGTGTGCAATTCACACAGTCCTTTATCTTTCTTTACATGAATATTTTTTAAAATAAATCTCTGCGTAAACGTCTCAGCTTTTGTACCATCTCAAAGCAACTCGGAATACAAACAGAGAAACTCACGGTTTTCGTACCAGATAGGTTATTCTCCTCTCTTTCAGTCCCTTCCTTGGTTGATCATCAGGGAATATTCTCCCGCTCTTAGAAACCAGAAGAACCTCAGTATCAAAATGAATCCTTTCCTTGTGTAATCCCTTCTATTCAGAATTCAGAGCAAAACCTACGTAAAACTTTCCAACTCCGCGTGTCCTCCGCCTCCGTCGAGGCAGATCAAAGCGCTGGCTGCTCCGGGTTCTCTTCCTTCCCTTCAAAGCTTCTCCTGCGGACGAGCGAGCGCCTCGCGGAGGCCTCCAAGGACCACGTCGCGGGCGCGGGCGCGGGCGGAGGCGGGCCAGCCTCCACATCGATCGCTGGTACCACCCCGCCCCGCCCGCGCCCCGTCCCCGCCCCGCTCCTGCCCCGCCTGCCTCCTCGCCCCCGCTGCTGACGCCGCCCCGCCCCCATCTCGCCGCGCCCACGCCCCCGCCCGCGCCCCGTCCTCGCCCCGCTCCAGCCCCCGCTGCTGACGCCGTCCCGCCCTCATCTCACACCGCCCAGCCCCCATCCCGCCCCGCCCCGTCCTCGCCTCGCCCCAGCCCCCGCCGCCTCCTCACCCCCGCTGCTGACGCCGTCCCCCCTCATCCCGCCCCGCCCCGCCTAGCCTCCTCCCACCCCCGCTGCTGACGCCGCTCGACGACTGGAGCGCTCTCCGCACTCTTTCCCCTCCACCTCCCCGGCGCCGGCAGCCCCTCGCGTTCTGACGCATCTCGCCCAGGAGGTCCAAGATTCTCTGCAGTCGCGCCCTTCCCTCGTACCTCGTCTCATTTCTCTGCGATGGGTGCGTTCCTCTCCGGCACTGGAACTGACACCACAGACTTGGCAAAGAACTCTTTACAAATCAACTACAGGCTTTCAACTGCGATTTGACCAAATCTCTTTCTCTTATCATCCACTTCGTCTTCATCACACATAAATCATCTCACTTTACATTAAAAATATCAATACATAGTCATTTTTGTCACCGTGCATTAAAAGTCCGATAACATGTATTGAAAAATGCAGTTATTGATAATTTTCTGTAATAAGCAAAGACATTCAATATCTCAATAGTATATATAATAAATAACTGCAGGTAAACAAATAAAAACAAATTGTATCTACAGCACAAATGAAACAGTATTCCTGCCATCGCTACACCTGTTCCTTTCTCTCAGACCCAGGAAGCATACCTATAAAAATCATGCTTTCCTATTGTTAGAGATAATAGCAATAAATAACAGGAATAATAATTATGGTGATAATGATTAAATAATAACATAATAATAATAAAAAGAGGAAGAAGAATGTACCCAAAAGAAATATTAAGGTATTTGTAATAGTCACATTTGCATTAACACCTTTCGTTTCAAAACCCAAACTTAATATTAATAATTTGTTTATGATTGCATGGAGGTTTGTAAAATATTCCCAAAAAAAGTTGTGAGGTAAAATGTCTCCCCTATTACCATCAAAAACACTCCTGATTCTAAGAGTCGCAATCAAAACACCAACGTCAATATTCAGAATTAATTCGATGTAAACGGTCCGTCTTTTTGTTCCATCTTTACTCCGTGAACTTGGAGGTGCTGCGACTTGTGACTCGTTGACGCGGCGGCCGGCGCCGCGGCGCCATCGCTCTCGCCCCTCGCCGCGTCGCGACGCCACGCGACGCCTCACCCCGCGCCGCGTCGCGACGCCACGCGACGCCCCTCGCGCCCTAACGAGGGCTCCCCTCCGGCGCCCGAGCTGCGCCCCCCTCGCACCGCCAGCCATTGGCTCAGACGTCGTAATACACCTAAGAAAGCATACGAGGGTTGGGGCAGAAGTCATGGCAACTATTTTTTTTCCTAAAAGAAATGGGGAATGGATGCCTTATTTTACGTGGCGAGACTCATACCATGAGGCCTGCTCTTCCGTCTGACTACGCAAATTCCGCTACGCTCCTTTCAACGAGCGGAGAAAGAAGGTATTACTTGAGCGACGAAACAGGCGATTTGAATTTTGCTCAGAGGCTTCATTTAGGCTTGAGGATCTTTTACATGCAGTAAGTCTACTAAAATGGGACAGACAACTTTACTCCCCTCCGAAAGAAGACGTACGAAGAACATTTTTGCCCTTAAAAATCCAATTTTGATAGGGTTTGAACCCACGTCCTTGGGTAGAAGTCCGTTTCGCTAACCGACGATGCAAAATATACGTTTTTGGATCGCATGTTATCGGATCACCCAATTTTATTTATCGGGCGAAAGAAATGCTGTATGTGTGAAATGCTGATGTGTGTTCACTACAACAGATGGCTCTGTGAGTGTTTCTATTAACACAGAGAGCAATGTGAAATCAGTTGTCTGACTGCCGCCATGCGAGATTAATGCAACCCGTTTCGACCAGCGCTCAAAAGCAAAGTTAGCCGTTCTCCATGGGAGAAAAGCCCGAGAATGTCACAAGAAATTGGTAGAAGCTATTGGGAATAATGATCCTACATACCTGAGAGTTGCAGATGGGCAGGAAGGTTTCTACGGAGACGCTTAGAAACCAGTGATTAGCGACGCACGCGACGATCTGTAAGTGTGCCGATCGATGTGGCACGTGCGGTAATCCAGCATCTACCTAACCGGAACTTTAAAACGGATATGAACTGCTTGTGGAATGTTGTAAATGTATATGCTATAATGCTTTGAAAAATGAAACAAGTAATGTCATTGCAAATACCTTAATTAATGAAGAAACACAATTTTGGTGTGTCATTAAATGTCCATGAATTTGTTCCTTTGATATGAGTATTTCTCATTTTCCATCCGTGCTCATATTCTCAAAAAAATATAGTTACCATGACTTACTTACCAACCCCCGTATATATTCGTTATTTTGAACCCACTTTAATTTTCCGCACACGCCCTTTTATACTGATTTGGCGATGATTTTACTTCCGGATGCCCTTCCTGACGCCAACCACAGGGAACATTCAAGCACATTACACATAGACAACACACACAATCACAAAACACACACAACCGTGTCCGAGGCAGGATTCGAACTCACGATCCTTCGGTCCGAGATCGCCACGGCACCACGGCCTTAGCGACAACAGCTATCCGGATCGGAAATACGAGATACATTGCAGGGTCTAATTCAACCACTGTCTGGAGGAACATTTTAGCGGGCGTCCTCTCTATTAGGCAGTGCTCTGTGGTGCCCCTAATCAATATCAGGCGAATGCCGACCTTAACAAACGAAACACGGACCGTTCGCGATCTTTCTTTCCTCATCCTCGTCTTCTCCCTTCCCCTTACACATACATACATTTTCATGAACTACACTACCACACACGTCGGGAAATCACTCTGGTGCTCAAAGATTGTCCCCCCAGGGTCAGTAGCACACTGGGGGGCAGACGCATGAAAGAGGAAAACCTCGCAGTCCGACGTGTAGTTCGGCGCCAGATCTCGGGAGAAAAAATTGAGCCTTAATGTGGAAAAATACTTCTAATAAGCGTATTTCCTGCGCATATTAGACAGATTACTTGTGCCGGGAGTATTGTTACACTAATAAAAATATTACCTAACAATTAACTCAATTTGAATTTCTTGCCCACCATTGCATAATCATTTGTTAATGCTTCAATACATGCATATTGAGGATTTCCGTCAATACGTTCTACTTAACTATATTTTCTTGTAAAATCATGAAATGTATCTTTAATATAATTTTAACAATCGGCAGAATTTTTCAGGAACATGCACGGTTAAATAATAAATTAACTATTGTACAGTAATTTTCAAACGTGCACAATTTCGTGCAGGATTGTACATTTTTTAAGGAATACTCTCTGTAAAGATATTAGAACATTATCTCCCAGCGATTTAACAATACTCTAAAAACACTTGAAATTATTTGTTTTATTAATATTTTATTTATAAGCATGAAATTAAAAATGGGCACATAAAGTGATTTAATATTTTAAAATGGTGCACCACTGTAGGAAATTTCCGGAGCAATGTGAAGTTGAAGAGAGACGAAGTGTGTGTGCGCAGGGCTGGTGACGGCGCGGCGTCGCCGTTCTTCGCCGGGGGCGGCGCGGGCGGCGCGGGCGCGGGCGGCGGCGCGGGGGCGGCGCAGAAGGGGCGGCCGCGCAAGCGCAAGCTGCCCCCGGGCGCCCCCACCCCCGACGGCGGCGGCGGCGGCGGTGGCGGGGACCTGCCCGTGGCCATGCGCCTCCCGGCCGCGGCGCTCGGTGAGTGCAAAGCCCCAGCAAACTGGACCTACTTGCGTTTTGTAGGATAAGCTCGGTGGGTAGCGTAAAAATACAGTGGAAATCCATGTGTATAACTAAATAGAAGTAATATCTCACATTGTTTTAATTTCATATTTTGGCGGTTCCACACATTCGGCACTTGCCGAACAGCGAGCTACTGCACGCCCAATCCCGAACAGCTAATGTGTTTGGCGAATGTTCGCTTCCTTTGACGTGTGCAAAAGACCGATAGGCGGTGGGTAGGGAGAGCACCGAATGTTCGTCACTCGGCAAATAGTAAGCAAGTCATCCACATTACGAATTCGGGGTTCGGCGAGCGGTTACTCGCTGTTTGCTGAATAACGAATTGTTTGCGACGCCTTTACATGAAGATGTTACGGGCCTAGCAAACATATTTCGAGAGAATAATTTTTGAAATGTTTTGAGCTGAATTTTTCCTCTTCGGTGTTTCCTATTAGTATATTATGTGAGGAAACATAGGATAAATAACCAGAATAAATAATCACATGAGAGGGAGGCAGAGGGATAAAATATGAAATTCTACAATAAAACAAAATTCTGTACGTTTTCGTATTTCATCAGCGATATGCTGATACCGAAATTGGAACAATACTCTAACCTCAACATAGCAATTGTGAAATGTAGCATTACCACACAGTCTCTTCTGTCTTAAGGACATTGATATGCATAATAACAGAATAATCGAAATATTTTTCATGGATTTTTTAGAATATTTATTTCTTGTATTACAATGTACAAAAATTTGGGCATGAAAATAGCCAAAAAGCAGGGCGTAGTTTGCAACGTTAAAGACCTCGTCATAATTGAACAACGGCAGTAGGTGATTATGAAATCAACACGGGTGAGTAAATTCATAAAACGTAAACGACTACAAGGAAGTACTTGCGTACTGTTCAATAATGACACCACGTTGCCAAGTTGTAAAGTAGAACACGATTATTCGAATTCTCTCTTTTGTATAATCACTTGGAACCTGTGGCTGTGTAATATCTAGGGCTGTGTTAAAGAACCTCAGTTTTAGGACACTGTTTATGGTATAAAGTTCATTACGCAACTCAAGTTTTTAACAGTATCAACATTTTATTTTAAAATCTGGGTCACAAAAAATAATTAAGGATGTAAAGAAACGCCAGAAGTATGGATTGCAAGGGGAAGTCATTTCCTCCTAGAAGCAAAAGGGGAAGTAAACCCCATTCGTAAATTTTGATTATCGAACACTTAAAAAATGATTTTATATTGTGGAACACTATTTGTTAGAACGATAATGTTGACATTTATCTTTTTTATTTTAATGTTTATCTCTGATGAGAAAGAGCTTTGCCTTAATACTTTGAGATATCTGACATCTGAAAAACTGCTCATTTCATCAAGCTAAATATTTCGCGACTTACATTTGAATAGAAAAGTATGCTTATTGTATCTGGTAGTTAATTTTCTTCACCGTTCTGCGGAGCACAAGACGCCTTTCGGCCATTTGCAAACACAGAAGGACCAGACGGTCGGAAGGCGAGGGAGAGGGAGAAGAAGAGATTGAGGACGAGGGCGAAGACGAAGGAAGAAGAGAACATTTAGGACGAGGGCAAAGGCGAGGGCAAGGGAGAAGAGAAGATGGAGGACAAGGGCAAAGACGAGGGCGAGAGAGGAGAGAAGATTGAGGACGAGGGCGAAGGCGAAGGAGAAGAGAAGATTGAGGACGAGGGCGAGGGAGAAGAGAACATTAAGGACGAGGGCGAGGGAGAAGAGAAGATTGAGGAGGGGAGCGAATGCAGGGGCGAGGGTGGAAACGAACACGAGGGCGAAGGCGAGGGTGAGACGGACAGCGAGGATGAGAGCGAAGACGAGAGAGAGGCGAGATCCAGGAGAATTCCAGGACGGCTCAAGCTTCCAAGCAGGCTCTCTGTATAATTTTCATAGATTAAAAGATTGATCAATTCCAACAAGAATATGGTACAGAAGTTTTTTTTTAAAAAAACAATATTTTTTTCTACTTATTCAAAAGTTGTAAGATTTCACGATTTTTTGTATAAATGTTGGATTGCTCTTTTAATTTCAATGATCTTGGTTGTCGTTTTTGTTGAGGTTTGTCTTCGAGCTTTTAATTCCCATTGTTTTCCAAAATTACCTCGTTGTATAATGCATTGTCGAGAAGCCATCTCTGTCTTGATTTCGAAAACCGAGATTCACTGTTATGTTGAGGTTAACGCAAATCAAGCAGGGAGTGAGTAACAACAAAAGATTGTATTTTCGGTGTCTTGACCGAGAGATCATCGTTTGGGGCGCCGATGCGTAACAGCAGAGATGCGGAGGGCGGAAATGCCAGGGGCGGGGGGGAGGGGAAGGAGGGGAGGGAGAGGAAGGAGGGAAGCGAGGGAAGGGGAAGGAGGGTATGGGAGGGATGGAGATGGGAGGGATGGGGATGGGAGGAAGGGAATGGGTAGGGTGGGAATGGGAGGGAGGGGATGGGTAGGATGGGGATAGGAGGGAGGGGATGGGAGGCCAGGGATGGGAGGTTGCGGCGCCAGCGACTGCGGTGGTTCCTCGTGCGCGCCTCGGAGCGTTTCGCCTGCGGCCACCAGCCGAGCGATTCCAAGGAAGCGGCCAAAGTAACACAATTCTGCAAAACCCGTCATGAACTAGTGCTAAAAAAAGCACGAACTTTCTTGCCCGTACTGTCATGCAAGGTTACACGAAAAATACTCAAATTTTTGAAAAACTGTACATGACCTTACTTCAAAACCTATGTTTAAGGTTAAATTCATTAAGAGAAAAAAATCTCTATCTTCATAGTTGTAGTTGTTGGAAGACTCCGAAAAAAGTTTGAACTTTCGAGAAATCAGAGTTTTCAATGAACATTAGACCTGCACCATTCTCTTAAACGTCCTTCACACTATCTGACAACTAAATTAAATCAAAAGCGATGGAGTCATTTTTTGAAAATTTGGAAAATTACCCAGGGACTTCATGTAAAGATCACCCCGACCCCAAAATTAAAAAATTGATTTGAAATACAAAGGGCCGTGATATCTGTCAAATCGATTGGGGAATATCAATTTTAGAGAAAATCGGTTAAACAGTTTAGCCGCTAGCAATGTGCACAGACGGACGGACAGTCACGTTTTGCCATCATTCGATTTTTCCGTATCAAGGATCCACAAAACAGATTCCGTCTACACCCCATGTTACAGGATTTTTTCTGAATTTAGCAACTTGATTTATCCACTTTTTCCTTATTAGGGCCCTGTAATACGCGTTTTTCTGCTAAAAATTTCCTGTTTTTTCGTGCATTATTACCTAACTTTCTCTCTACTACGTAAACGGTAACGAGAAAGTAAAATCATAAGAAGAAACAGTAAATTTTGTAGAGTAGATCAGGATTTCGTTATCGTTTTCATTCATCGACCTCTTATCTGCCACAGGTCAGAGACAGCTTAGTTTTCTTTTAATTTTTGCGTCATTGGAAATTAGTAAAACAGACGTTCAATTAAGTTAATTAAACAGGGTAAGTAAATTAAATCCTCACTTCAAAATCTGTATTTGGCAGAACATTTATGCGCCACAAAGGTGAGCTTTGGCGGCTTAGACCATGAATGAAATTTAGAGGACGATTAACATGGCAACGTCAAGTAAACAAGACAATGTGCAAATGACTGTTCATACATTGGCAAAGAATATTTATAATTTTTCGAATACAGAATGTTTCTAATTGAATATTTACTCCATAATGTTGACGGTTTCACTGTCTGGGACTATTGTACTAATAAAGTTAGTTATCTCACTCAATTAAATTAGCTTTACTTATGAAAGTGTACCTTTTCATAAGCCAGCATAGTTGTTTCATTTACCACGGTTACATGTTTCTCTCTTTTCCATTTTAAAAAGAGTTCATACTCTCTTTCGTATGAATCCTTTGATTTTTGAGGAAGTAAACTCTCAGTGGCAACTTTAGCTTCCTCAATTATAATCTGTGGAATATCGCACTCCATACTTACGAACAAATCGTCAAAACCAGTCGTAAATTCTACACGCTTTAACAATTGTGACAGTACTGACAACTTCAGAGGCGATAATGTACAAGAACATCTGCATCTGTACGAAACCGCATGGTATAAATGAGATATCTCTAAAAATTCTAACGTAAAATTCGGAGGTGAGTATACAAAAAATATTTGTATGCACCTCGACCAAAACTGATTGGTTTTGGACTCGGTTAGTTTACCTCAGCTCCGCCTCGATTGGTAAATACATCCAGAATCATTCCTTTTTCGGCCTTGATATTTAAATAACCATTGTTTTAACAGTTTATATAAGGACAGTAATGATTGCAGTTGAAAAGAGACATAGTAAGAAGTAAAGTTGTAGTTGAAAAGGGACAATAAGTATGTAAATCCATACATAAATTGCTTTCAATTCGTCTTCAATTCCTTTTCATGAAATTTTTGGTCTTGAACAATGCTATAATCAGCAAATTTGTGACCACAAAGTTTAGTAAAACATCGATACATCAGTACGTTGATGCATCCTTAAAAGGTTTTCGGTATCGATGAAAAAAACATCGATGTTTTAAATATAATGAAACATTTCGAAGTAAAATATCTTGATTATGTTATACATAACACGTCAGCGTTAGTTTAAAGTATAATATACATACAATAAATCAGGATATATATCAAGAAAACATCGAAAACAACTCATCAATGTTATAATATTGGTGTTTATGCTCGAAAATATCAATGTTTGAAAACATCGTTGGTTTCATGCCGTCCCTAGATACCTTACCTATCAGCACTTAATAATACTGTTTGGTTATGTGTGTTATTGGTGGGTATGATTCTCGTCCGCAGCGAGGGAGCGGCTGGGCAAGCGGGGTTGTTGAGGGGCGGGCAGCGCAGGGGATGAGGGATGAGGTACGAGGGAATGAGAGCGCGGCGCTTGGCGCAGCCCTCTCCGTCTCCTCCTCGCGAACGCAAATATTTTTTTTCCGCCCGGGTGGAGATCGAGGGCGATTAACAGGCACCGTGGGAGAAGAGCGGAGGTGGGCGGGGCCGAGGCATTGGCTTGAAGAGGACGAACCCTGAGGCAGGGGTTGGGGTTGGCAGACGAGGAAACGGAAGGAACAAGAGTTCGTAGTACCCGAGAAGCGAAAATGCCTAGGGAAATGACCTGTTTATCGTGCGCAATTGAGGAGGGCGTATAGTCGAGTGCAAACAGAGGAAAGGAGATGACTATTTTGATTCGAGTGTGGGAGTGAGTATTTCGGGTTCGAGTGGCGTGCAACTTTCCTCATTTCCGAGAGTGAAGTACGTGTTATAAGGCGGGAAGTGGCCGGGTTCCTTTCCCGCTGAAACACGAATTCAGAATGAATCTGAATTGTCAGGTGCAGTCTGATTCAGATGCTGTCAAATTCAGACATCATCTGAACTTGACAGACCTACGTAGCTAGTATAGAAAACCCGCTACCGTCGGGACTCGATCCTCGCACCTACCAGTGACACTGAGGCGGCAGCTGAGCCATCCCTGCCGGAGTCTTCTGGCAGGAGGGGCGTGTGGCGCGAGAAGACGGCAGAAGCGGTGGCAGCGCCGGGGAGAGCAAAAACGCGTGGCAATAAAGAGATGAGCAAACAGCCTAATCTTTTGACGGCGCCTGGGGGCGGCGCGGCGGCGGACAATCAGTTTAACGGCGGCGCCGGCGGCGGCGGCGGCGGCGGCCGCGGCCGAGGCAAACAGATCAGGAGGTTGTTTGCGCTGAGGTTAGGAGGGCGGCCACCGCTCGGGCCGCGTGGCGCTGTTGACTCGCGCGCGGAAGAGGAGGGGGCCGTGTTGGCGGAGGATGCTGCAGGCCGTGGCGCAGGTTAAAGCGGCGCGCGGACGGAAAGATCCTGTGCACCTACGTTTTTCCTGGCAAAGAGGCGAAAATACGGGAAAGTTATGGGGTAGTTTTGAAATTTGTTTCCTATATGTTTTTTGTGTCTCTGAAAATCAGGTTTGGCAACAAAAATGTTGCCCGAAACGCATTTTTTAGCAAACGCCTCTTTTAGTTGTTTTTTTAAGAATTCAAAAGCCATTCATTTTTCATAAATAATGGTCCTATATGAAATAAAAGATAAAATTACCTTCTTTTAATGATATTGATCCTAGAAGAAAATCTTGTACTCATAAATTGAAATCAATTTTATTCTCTTTCTTTTCATATCAGGTTAATATTTACTAAGAATTGTTAGTTTTTAAGTTATATTGAGATAAAGTGGGATGATTCCTTTTTTTCATTTGTTTGGCCAAATTTCGAGTTGCTCTCATGGTTGAACCGTTAATTGGACAAAAAGCCAATGGCATTAAATGTAGTTAATCTCTGCTATACGTCCTTTAGAGCACCATTTGACTGGACTACGTGGTGAGATAGCATCTTTCGTAGCGTGAAGATGCGGCCAAAGAAAATAATTTCTCTGAGCAGGCGAAGACAGTGGCTCTCCGCAGTAGAGGGGGCCAGTGTTTCGATCATACGGCCTTCTTCAGAGCTTATGTATCTTCAATTTATTCTTGTCACGAAATTCTACATTTTCTATTCCTTTGGCGTCGCCGATGAGTGAATGAGAGGAACGTAAAGAGAAATAACGAATAATTAATGAAGTACCAACGGAAATGAAACGACGCCTGAAATCAGAAGATATTTTTCAATATAAACATAGATAAAATTAGAATGACATCCATTCCGTGATGTTCGTTGATGAATAAAATATGTAATAGTTTCACTTGATAAAGAAATGGACAAGGTAACGATAATGGCATTAGTTTAGTTAGAAAAAAACTATATTAAATAAGATTTATTAGTAATACATTTCTGAAATAACAATTAAGAAAAGAGGAAGAGGTGATATGAGGGATTCTTAATGGTAAGGGACAGACAGGTGTATGTAAACGCTTCACTTTCAAGCACAAACGAATGCACTTGCAGTTTACCCTTGCATGATACCCATGCAAGTAAGAAGTCTTAGAGCTGTGAAATGGTAATGAAAGCTGAGAAATGATTGTAAGGAAGGGATTGTAAAGTAGGGAGTGACAAAATAATTGATACAATACATAAAAAATAAGACTCGTCGAAAGCATGAAAGAAAAAATTCAAGGATTATAAGTAACTGTAAAATAAACTACGCAGATAAACATAAGGAAAAAGAGTATAGTGTAAATACGAGCAAGAAGAGAGAAAATAACTGTTGATAATTGACTATATGCACTGGTAAAGTCAAAATAAACAGGTGAATATAAAAGCTATGCACGAAGTCATTATAACTTGTATTAGTACAAAGAAAAGTTTGAGGTGCAAAACTAGATAAGAGTCGGGGTTGAAGCAGAGAAAGTTCACAAAAACCGTAGCAAGGAAAGTAAAATTGGTCGTGGGGGGAAAGAAGGGGAATATGTTGGAGGGCGAGGTGGTGAGCTGTCTGCAGCTATAATGAGGTGATTGAGTGAATAAAAATTAAAAACGGTATTAGAGTCTGACAAAATGAACCAGGAGAGATGGCTCAGGGCATCAAGTGATGTAACTTCAATGTCTCTGACCGGGAGGTCCTGGGTGTCCTTCGAGTCCCGACGGTGGCAGTATTTTCAACACTGGCTGGTCAGCTAGGTCGAATTCAGTCGCTGTCTGAAGGAGAAATCTAGCGGCTGACTGCTCTGAACGATCAGTGGTTTCTACCATTAATATCAGACCAATTCCGGAGCAGTACCCTACCAAACCGGGCCACGGACTGCGCGTGATCTTTCCTTCCCTCCTCTTTCTTGTCCGCCCTCACTCCTTACTTACACACACACACACACTTACATGCACTACACTACCACACATACCGGGATACCGGTTGGGAGCTAGAGCTCGTCCCGACTGGCCATTTAGTGGGAGATAACCGGTTGGGGGAAATTCCGTCAATCAACGGTAGGTCGGCGCCATATCTCACCATCCAGCAGGGGGTGATCTCCTCCAACTCTCAAGAAAACACACGAACTACACTTATGGGAATAGCTTCTTTAGCCGTTACTCGCCCGGAATCACTAATCAAACAAACTGACAAAATGGAGCACGCGGAACCTCAAGCTTTCGAGGGATAAACTGGAAGTAAACGACTGAGGAAAACGCAAAACGAAGGGAAAGGGGAAGGGCTGAGACAGATAAACGCGAGCCCTCGAGGCCGCGCGCGCGCATGCAACCGAAGAGCCCAAACGGCGCCTTCCGCCTCGCGGCTCCTCAAACACGCGCCGCCAAGCATCAAACAGCGCGCGTATTTGAGCTGCTCCCAACCCCCGGCCCCTGCGTCACCGCTATCACCACCGCCCCAGCCTCTCCCTCCGCCTATGACCCTCCGCCCCTGCGAACACGATCACTCGTTTCGAAGACATGCACCGGGAGAGGTGGCTCAGTGCCTCAACTGATGTTACTGCAGGGCCTCTGACCGGGAGGTCCTAGGTTCTAGTACCGACGGCGGCAGGATTTTCGACACTAGTTCATCAGCTAGGTCGAATTTAGTCGCTGTCTGGAGGGGAATTCTAGCGACCGGCTGCTCTGACCGGTGGGTTTCCGTGGTTTCTCCGATCAACACCAGGCGAATGCCGGAGCAGTACCCTAACAAACGGGCCACGGACCGCGCGCGATCTTTCCTTCCTCTTCCTTGTTCTATCCTCTCCTCTTATACACACACACTTACACTAACATGCACTAAACTACCACACATGCCGGGAGACCGGTCGGGAGCTTACAGCTTGTCCCGACTGGGGCAGTGCCCCGCTGGTGGTAGATATCTGGTTGAGGGGAAACCCCGCTAGTCGACGGTAGGTCGACGCCAGATCTCGCCATCCAGCGGGGAAAAGATAATCGCTACCTCCCGAGAAAAACACGCACTACACTTATGGGACTAATGACCAAAGTAGTTGACGCGCCCGGAAACACGAATCAATCAATCAATCAACCGTAGATGGTTTATGACCAGCACATGGTAGCCCCTGAGAGCGGGCGAGGGTTGGAACGCATTGCGTTTTCGTCATTCATGCAAAGACAGCGAAGACACTTTCCGACAGATGGTTGTGCGTCCTTGCGACAACACAGGTACATTCGCCCCAGGCGAATGAAACGCTATAAATGCTTTGTATTTCGAACCAAGCTATCCTTGTACATCCTTGTAAATAAATGTACATATGTTACGCTATCCTGTTGTCGTATTTCATCAGGATGCTACAACGTGTGCCGTTTCAGAAAAGCCTGTGTTTGGCGGTCCAGGAGCCCATTTCGCAGCATTTTTGCTGCCGCAGGCGCTCGTCAGCCCTTCTTCCCGGCGCCGCACGGGTTTGCACGCCCTCCGCGCCGTATTGATTGAGGCTCTGTGGCCGCCCCCTCCCCCCCCCGCTCGCGAGCAAATAGTGCAGCGCCGGAGATCGGCCACCGGGGACCGTTTGCCGCGTTCGCTCCTGCAAGGATTGGGGCGCACACTCTCATCAAGAGGGCCATGAGCACACTCTGCTTGGAGGTTTTCCCAAATACGAAAGAACGACCCGACCAAAATGCGTATTTGCATCGAAAATCCCAGGTCAAAACGTGCAAGTCAGTCAGATACCTTGGAGTAAGTCTTTCCTCAAATGGAGGATGTGCTGACCATGTGTCTAATAAAATAAGGCAAGCAAATAGAGCGATCCGGCAATTAAAATCTCTACTTTGCAGAACAAAAATAATGGACCGTAAACCAGACGTCCCCCCAAATCTCACATACCAAAATCAAAACATCATCTGGCTTCCTTACAACAAAACTGTCAAATATCTTGGAGTTCTGTTCGATAAAAGACTTACATGGCGGCAAAATATTACTCACCGAATAGCTTTAGCGACTAGTAGAGTCCACCAATTATATCCAATTCTCAAATACTCATTCCCCCTACTCACATGTGGCTACTTACCTATGTAAAGCAATGATACGACCCATACTTTCCTATGCTTCCCCAGTCTGGGCTGCCGCTCCCAAAACAAACATCAACAAAATGCAAATTTATCAAAATAGATTCCTACGGACCATCACAAAAGCCATTACACCCATTCTCGTCCTCTTCTCCCTCTTAGCCACAAAATTCTATGCCAAAATATTAAAGATCCCTTCCGCCATTCACTTTCATTTAGGTAAGCAAAATCCTCATCGCAAAAGATTAAAAAGAAAGCTACCAAGAGAATTTTTCGATTCCCCGTAAACTAGAACTGATGAGTCTTTTCTCATGATAAATCATATAAGCACGATATTGTATATATCTAAAACTAGAATATTGTCTATGTATATATCTACTACTAATATATTTATCCTATGCGGCTGCAGAGGGCCAATGGCCAAGCTAGAATAAATTTTAAAAAAAGAACAAAAATAAAAAAGACTAACATATTATTTATAAAATAATAGTAGAGAGCATATGTATATACGAAGTAGAAACGTGGGAATTAAGTAAGAGAGATAGAGCTCGGTTGATGTCCCTTGAAAGCGAAAGAGAAGGATCTGCCGTGTCCCAAAATTAGATCTAATGCGAAACGAAGACATCTGACTAAGGATGGATGTAGAAGGATCAATTTTAGACACGGTTGAAACCAAGCGATTGAGTTGGCATGGGCATCTCCAACGAATGGGTCACATAAGGTGGCCAAAGGAAGTGTGGTTGTAGACACCTACAATACGAAAGATGCAGGGCAGGCCACCCAGATCATGGACGTAAAGTTTCTCCTCAATTTTTTTAAATTCATTTATTATGAATAGAGTCTGAGAAATGGAAAAACTAAATCCGTCACATTAACATGAGAGGGATATGGCCTTCCGGGGAAGGTGAATTCGCGTTTCCCAAGAAATAGTGCTCGCAGGATACGATAGTTCCTACATAATTTTGTCTCTAATCCCAGATTGGGAAACTCCAGTGTGTGTGTGTGTGTTTATTCCATCATTCATACCTCTAATGTTCGTAATTAATATCTCTAGAACGCGAGAACAATTTTAAATAAATTTTCATGAATATCTTTAAGTAGGAAAAAACAAATACGGTACAAAATCTAACTCTAATATCTCCTGATAATTCATCAGATTTTAGATACTACGTAGACATTTTATTATTATTAACTGTATTTTCCAAATTTACAACTGTAAGTCGCAGATAACTGTAGAAAAACAGAAAACAAATCCGTTCATTAATTATTTACACTTATGCTCTGCCATCTCCATCGACAGAAATTCACTTCCTCAGACTCGTGTTCAACGGCCGGCGAACTGACTGAAATGGCTCTCTGAATCGATGCTTTGTAATTTCAACATCTAGAAGACATGTTCAATTTTGATGAATCAATAGAAGAAAAGCTTTCATTCTGATGGTTAATACTGTTATTTCTTCCTGTGTCCATCGTGACATCATGGATTGCTGTATTTACGCCTCTATCTCTCATTGACATCCCTTAGACTCCCCTCTCCCCGTAAGTCTCGGCGACGCGAAGGCCACGTTCCCCAAAGGCGACAGTTGCAAGAGCTGCTACAGAAAATACTGTCCGTTTCACAAATCAAGAATTACAATTTTATAGTTAAATGACTAACGAAACATTAACAAATGATACATCATTAAATTCCTCTTTTTATGATCTATCTATCCGACGCTAGGGAGAAAAATATATGTTCCATTTAAAAAATCAAAAATGAATACATTTCTCGAAAACTAAAAGTATTCCGAAATATCTCTACAACATATTACTTACCTCATCAATCCGCATTGTTGAGGGAAAAATTCCATTTCGATATCCTAAACCGTTTAGAAATTATCATGGTTTGTGAGACACTCGCTAAAGCGCTGTTCCGTTTAATCAAAGATTGTTTGATCTCTCCAAAAACTAAATTTTGAACTACATACAATCTGCAGAATATTACTTGCTACATGATTGTATATTATTGGGAGGAAACTTCATTTTATAAACGACATAGAAGTTGTGGGGATGGTCTATTCCCTCAGCATTATTGTTGCATATTTATAACTATAATAAGTATTGTTGGAATTTCAATTGTAAATACGTGAATAAGGAATGAACACCCAACAACAAGGCAACCCTTTATAATTTAATTTTCCTGTATTAGGAGGCCAATTGCACCTTTAATGCCTAAAAATGGCTAAAAATAAAAAAATATAACTATAATATTGCATAAAGAAATAAATTACTTTGACATATTCTTGTATTATAATGGTTTATTTTTTTGAAATTGTTACAAAATTGTGATACATCTATTTAATGATTAAAACGTTTTCTGTGCACAATGCAATTCAATCTAAATGCAACACAATGCAATCTAAAGAATAACATTTTTTATTCTTGCACTTCGCAAGTAGTCGTATTATGCAAATACGCGGACGTAATAAATGACTTTCGAGGATGCTACACAGTCTTTTGATTATGTCGCGTACTTTAATACATTATTAAAACGTGGTGAGCAGAACTGACAATGGATACTATACATTTGGTACACCTACCAGAAAAGTAATACAACAGTTTGAAGAAACTAGTACTAGATCCTAGTCGAATTTTTATGACTTCAATATCTTTATTTACGTTTGACTTAATAGCAGAGATGTCATTAATTGTTGACCATAAGTCTAGATATAACATTGTTTTCTTCTTGCAGAAAGGAGTTGGTAGAAAAGAACTGCAAATTTTATATATATATATATATATATATATATATATATATATATATATATATAAAATTACACATTAGTGTATTCCTTTCCACAATGTTTCTGTGGAATTCCGTGTAATGTATACAATATGTAATAAGTATTGGCTAAAGCATAAAAGGTAATGAAGGAATACTTTGTAAAGAGATGAAACTGGAGTGAAAATTCATCAAAATCGTTACCACGTATTCCTATCCGTCTTCGTATATATCCATTGTACCGGATTTAGAAATGTCAATCAAAATATTTGATGCAGAAAATATGCTTTTGTATCTAATTTTCTTTGTGGGTCTTGCAACCATATTGCGATAATGCTTCTATTCCCTCTTTTATTATTTATTAAATTTAATTGATTATTCATTTCTGTTTTCTTAACTACGAACCATTATTTTCCTGATCGGCAGTATCAATTTATAATAAATTAAAAACAATTCTACCTCAGACTTGTTCCGTTCATGTGGATTTTTCTAATTTATATGTTTAATGTTTTCTAATAGTTTACACAAAATTCATTTGTTTTAAAACGTCTTTTTTAAATGTATTATGTCATTGATAAATATTGTATAATTTCATTTCAATTGATCTCTTACTTTTTCTTCTGGGGATAGGGAAATTAACTCTTATATGTCTGGTTACTATTTGAAGGTGTATTATTGGTGCTTTCAAGGGTGAGAGGACTCTTTGCGTTTTCTGGCACTCTCCCCAAAAGCTGATACCATATGTTCACAAATAAATGTTTAACTAATTTTCTACACTACATATCGATGTCGCAATTGATTACTTTATAAATTAAGAAATAAAAAATAAACAAATGAAAATCAACATAAAAATTCAATTTTAAATTCAGTGTAACTGATTTTTTTCTTACAAAGCATGACGTCAGCTAGATACCACAGCCCTGCCTAGAATAATTCTGTTGAACCGATGCCATGTTCTTTATATCTGTTTTTTTGGAAGACATTTGCTTTTTCCATTCCATTTAACTAAATCTATATAAAAAATGTATTTTTCTCCGAAACAATCGCAACGATTTTATTAAATTGTTTTCTGTTCTTTCTATTGTATGAAATACATAACTTGATTATCCAATTTATTTCTCATATTTAATTCGGAACGTTTTGAATGATCGCAGCTACTTTTAAAGATATGCAGATCAGGGTTCATTTTGACGTGTTTAGATTGATTCTTTTGATTTCGTAAACTCAGGTGATCCGATTGGAAAGAACAACACAAACTACTACATGTTCAGTTCCACACGAAGAATCTGAAGCTGGTAATCAAATGAGAATTTCGAGTCTACAACCCTCGGTCATCCTTTACTGGAATCTACAACCCTCGGTTGCGATGTCAGCCCAACAGCGCGGGCTGACTTCTTTGACATTACAAAATGTTGGGTCAAATGTGTGGCTACAAGCGTAATATAAATTGTAAGTTACAATTTACGAAAATTTGCCGAAGTACACCCAAATTTGTGTGTCTTCATAATATTTCGACAATCATCTCATAAATAAATAGTGTATTCCTTTCCACAATGTTTCTGTGGAATTCCGTGTAATGTATACAATATGTAATAAGTATTGGCTAAAGCATAAAAGGTAATGAAGGAATACTTTGTAAAGAGATGAAACTGGAGTGAAAATTCATCAAAATCGTTACCACCTCTTGTTTATAATGTCCACGAATAATTTCAAGCATACTTGAATTCTTAACTTCGATACAAATACGCTGTACCACCTTTACTATTCTGATCTGTATGGAACATTTTTTTATCAGTTCTTTGGTTCGTGAAAAGCGAAAGCAAAGTGGTTGTAAACAACTCCTCACATGACGCACCTGTCGGCGGCCTGCGAGTTCCAGCAGCGAGCGGGGGTGGGGTGAGTGGCTGGTGGCTGGGGGTGGTGGTGGGGCGGGGGTGATGGGGGAGGGGCGAGGGGGCGCAACGCCGGACGCCTCGTGTCAGGCGGCAGCTCAGGTAGCGACAGCCCGACAGTAACGAGATCTAATTACTGTCAGCGGCAGCGGCGGCCGCGGGGCTGCGTTGAGGCGCGGGTGGGGGTGAGGGCGGGCGGCGGACAATGGCGCCCCGCAGCCCCACGCTTCCCTGCATCCCCACCTCCTCGTGCCCGCTCTTGCACTCGCCCCGAAGGGGACGAAATGCGCGCTCAGCTGAGTCAATGAGCAACCCTCGTTGCCTCAAACCGCGCAACGGCTCCACAACAAGAATGAGATACTAATACTAGCTTTCCAAGTTCAAGCGGTGGTTTTATGCTTGCAAACGTGGTACAGCTGTAAAAAGGATACAAAATTCCATGTCGTGATTATTGTCTGAAGTACAGTAAATGTGAGTCACCGATATCTATTTTTTTTCTGAATTGTCTCTTAGTCCGTCAGTTCGTCACACCGTCAGCCCGTTCGTTCATCCGATCTCTGTGTCTGGGAATAACATTCAATATAATTCAATTACTACTTTGCATCCTTTAACTCTCTGAATTTCCGAAAATTGCAGAAGTTCAACATTTGTTCACCGCCTTCGTAGAGCTACAATATAGAAGATGGAGATATACTGACACTCTCCCCTAATACATTCTCCTACTGCATTTTTCTAATGAAATTTGTTGTTTAATGTTAGATCTTTAAATGAATCAGTCATTTCAGAAACACAGCTCCAGAAATGTAAACTTTTGGTAAACTGAAAAAAATGTCCTACGACATTAATATAAGTCATATTCACAATATTTGTATTTTAATATATGCATTTTAGGTTCTTCCACTTGTTTAAAGAGAAACAAATGTATTTACACTGTTTTATGCATGTCAAAATGAACTAAAAAGTTTATTTCTTTAAGGCATTTAGAGTCATTTAGACTCAAAAGTTGTTTCTGAAATGGCTGACGTGACAATGTGGAGTTAATACGCACAAAATAATGGCAAGAAAGAATATAAGACGGAAAATCCGATTTATTGCAAGAAATATTTGATATTTCTGTAATGTAAACGTAATGTTACAACATTACTGACAGTTTTTTGGTATTATTTTCATAAATGTTTTACAACATTTTTTTCATTTTCATCCTTGTCGACAGGTGGCCACATAATAATTTTTGAGTAAAACTCATCAACTATTATATATCTTCAGTAATATAGTATTTTAGTTTTCTGAGATCACTGACTCATTTATGTTTATTGGTACACAATGCTATGAGTAAGCACAAGCTTTAGGAAGTTCTGGAGTGTCAGCAACTGATTTTTTCAAATCAGAACTGTGTTCAGTGAGTCCATCAATGAAATGTGTTGCTTTAACTTCACTCACATGTTTGTTAGAATATGTGAGCTCCATAAAACTCGAAATGTTGAATTTTTGTTTGTTTCTCATGAAATTCCTCTTGCTTGAGTCTCAGTAGACACATTCTTTTATAGTACTAGTACTTTTTATATTACCATGATTAAAAATTCTTCCCCTTTTCACAAGAAGTTCTACTTGAAATTTGTCCGGAAATACTGTTGAATGAAGCATTAGTTCTGCATATTACTTCGTGCAACTGCGTATTGCTGCTCTGCGACAGTGCCGCTACTCACTACAAAGTCATTTGAGAAACACATCTCCGGGAGATGCGGTGTTCCTCAAAAGACTGCAAATTCTAACGTTCTATTGTTATGTACCTTTCCATTGGAGATGTGATATTTTACGTGGAATAGATGAGGTTATCCCTAACCAGTAAATCTGGATATATAAATCAGTTTGGACAAAAATGGAGATTCAAATCAATAGAATATTTACAATTTTTCGAAAATATAAGATGATTTAACGTAATTCTTGGTTGAAATGAAATGAATTTAAAAAGGTTTTTTTATTAATATAAGAGTATTACAAAAATTACACTGGCTCAATTTTTGTTACACTCTAAATTTTCGAAAATTGCAAACGTTTAAATTTATTTCGGTATGTTCCTTCAACTAAAATATTGAATATTGAAGATAATCAAACCGGTTTGTTGAAACTGGATCTTGAAGTAATGTCAATGAAAGTCTCAGTTACTATGAATATTTGCACACGCAAATGTTGAACCTTGTATTTAAAGTGTTGGGAAGGTGAAGCCAGCTGTGAGGCTGGTGGTGTAGAAAACGAGAACGGCGCAAGAAGAATTTGCAAAGAATCTGCGTTTGAATCTCACCCTCGAAGAAATGTTCGCTGGTTAGCAACACTTTGTAAGGTTCAAATACTATCACAATATTTCCCTGGCCGTTAGAAGTAATGCGCAAAAGTTGGCGTTGTTGAAGCACCATTTAAGTTTATTTCCTTCCATCGCGTGAGAGAGTAACACATGTAATTAATCCGGTGCTTAACCTTTGCCGGCTTCGTGGTAGCCGCCTGCCTCGTGTGAGAACGCCGCGGAGCTGGCACTCGGGTAGGTGGTCTCCGCTCCGCTCTACTCCGCTCCGCTCTACTCCCCTCCGCTCTACTCCCCTCCGCTCTACTCCGCTCCGCTCTACTCCGCTCCGCTCTACTCCGCTCCGCTCTACTCCGCTCCGCTCTACTCCGCTCCGCTCTACTCCGCTCCGCTCTACTCCGCTCCGCTCTACTCCGCTCCGCTCTACTCCGCTCCGCTCTACTCCGCTCCGCTCTACTCCGCTCCGCTCTACTCCGCTCCGCTCTACTCCGCTCCGCTCTACTCCGCTCCGCTCTACTCCGCTCCGCTCTACTCCGCTCCGCTCTACTCCGCTCCGCTCTACTCCGCTCCGCTCTACTCCGCTCCGCTCTACTCCGCTCCGCTCTACTCCGCTCCGCTCTACTCCGCTCCGCTCTACTCCGCTCCGCTCTACTCCGCTCCGCTCTACTCCGCTCCGCTCTACTCCGCTCCGCTCTACTCCGCTCCGCTCTACTCCGCTCCGCTCTACTCCGCTCCGCTCTACTCCGCTCCGCTCTACTCCGCTCCGCTCTACTCCGCTCCGCTCTACTCCGCTCCGCTCTACTCCGCTCCGCTCTACTCCGCTCCGCTCTACTCCGCTCCGCTCTACTCCGCTCCGCTCTACTCTACTTCGCTCCGCCCCCCTCGCAGACGGGTTTCCCGCGCTGGAGCATTCGCCTTCCTCTCCTTCGCCATTTGCAGGAGATTCAGAATTTGATCGCCTTAAGTCACTTCAGCCAGGCTTTCTCCGATAACGCTCTTTTTTTCAAATGGTACACAACCGCTGCAATCATTGATGCATTGTGATATCGTCTTCTTGTATTCACAATTACGTTCTGTTTTTATTCTGGAGACGCGGCTACCCTGAGAAATAATTCATTTTACATTACTCCTGTTAACATTCCTTTTGATCTAAGCGAGTTCTCCATTATCTAATATCGAACATTTTTATGTCCATTTCCAAGTTATCTACTATTTCTACCATTTCCTGCCAATTTCATGATCCCTTTCACTTCTTCTACGTGCCTGCCTCCGTGTGCCTGTCATTCTCTGCCTCTCTATTTCTCTCTCTCTCATTATTTCTCTCTCCATATTTACCTTTCTCTTTCCCTCCCTTTGTCTCTTTCTCTCATTTACACCTACTTACTAAACGTAGCCATTTTATCACTGCCATCAATGTCATTCTCTCACTAACAATTTTTTTTAATCAAATGACTTCTTCAATAGTTTTAGTAACGATTTTGCAGGAGCTTTATGCAATAATTTCTTATTATTTAACAGTCTACAAAAGTCAAGTCTACAAGAGTTTTATTCCTGAGATATGACAGCAATTATTTTTAAATTGTTCAGACACAAGTGTTAAATGACAGAAGTACGTGTCCGTTCTCTCTCCGTCCTGCGTGAGAAAAAACATTCCAGAGATGAATTTTATATCTCCAGAGCTGAAAAACTGGAGAGTCAAACAGAAGCTGAAAAGGCGCGTGCACATATTACCTGGAGCGAAAGAGCAAGCGTAAGGCATCACACGCACAGATTAATCATTTCACTCACTTTTGTGGCACCGCAGAGTCCGCCACTACGTTCCATTCCACTTTGAAGTCCAGTGACTTCCCACCCTCCCACCTCCCGCCCTTCACCTTGTCTACCCCAAGCTCCGTGGCGGATGCACCCCCATGGACCGAACCCCTTCCACCCGCCGCCCCTACGTCATCCATCGCGCTTTCCACTTTCGCACGCGGCTTCTCTCATCAACTCACGTTTTCTACTATTTCAGCTTGTCTCCTCCCACGACCTCCGTTCTGTTCTGTCACTTGTCGCGCTCCTCCCCCACCCCTTCCTTTGGGCCCCCACGCTCCCGTCCGCGCCTCTGCGCCCCAGCGGAGCCCCTGCGCAGGCACAGCACTCTTCCGGGCACTTTTGTTCCTTCTCGCCCCGGTGAGGATGGGGAGAGCCCAGCGGGCAGGTGCCGCGGCCGTGAGGCAGCGCAAACAGCCACACAAGTGGGGGGGGGGGCGCACGCGTGTTGGGCAGCTGGTGGATACTGTATTTTTTAAGGGGACACCCTCAAAGGTGGGAAGCACATTTAATAATGATAATAGCGCGAATTTAAAAAAAGTAAAGTCTCAAGAATCCTGTAATACCGTAATAATAGCAGTAGTTTAGTTTTTGGTTTCGCGCATGCCATGGAATTTAAAAAAAGAGCCAGAAATTACGGAGAAGAAAACCAAAAAAAGCAAACATTTTATGAAAAATTTATAACTAGTGTTTTTAGCTACAGTTCAATATTAGTTTTGTGGCATGTAAAGCACAATTGAATGTTACACATAACAGACACGTCTAATATAAATGAAAAGGAATGTGCGTATGTGTCGCACGTAACCGCAGAAACTACTTGATCTATTTCACTGAATTTTTCGCAATTTGTTCTTATAAGTAATTTGAGTGTTTAAAGAGTATTTTGAATAAAATCGAACTTGTGGGGGCGTTGTTGATGATGATTTACGTCTTTGTGACGACTCAAGCGCCCCTGAACTCTGCGCAACCCGCCGCACAGTCAAGGATTGGCGCGTATTCACTGCATACAAGTATTCTGTCCCTGCGGTTGTGAAATATTGGCCGGAATTATTACTTGAATTTTGGACATGTAAATCTAATTTCTCCAAGATAGCGTCATAGCGAACGCATGCCCAAATTTGAGAGAGAACGTTTAAGCAACAGAATACTTGACAACCATGTCCAAACTTCGACACAGAACAAACCCATACTTGCGAGAAAGTCTTTCATCTATTAAAATTTTTTCACAGCGTACCGTAAAACGTGTTTAACTATTACGTAATCAATATTGTATGAAGTGTAATACTCTGCAATACCTAAGCATTGCTGGTTCCAATAGTGTTACAATAAATCGCTTTTGTCATAGCAACCTTACTTAAAACTTTTTCTGCCGTGCGGGGGAGCATCGCGGAGTATTTGCTCCGGGGAGCGCGAAATGAGTAATGTTTGTTTCGCGTATTCAGCACCCGAGAACCCCGCCTGCCGTGTTTTATTTGCTGTAGCAGCGGCTGAAAGGGCAGACCTTCTGAATAGGCAATCCGCTCTCCATGCGTAGTTGCTCCAAGCCCCGCTCCCTCTCTCCACCCTCTTCCCCGCCCCCCGCCCCCGCCCCGCGCCCCCGCCCCACGCCCCCCGCCCCACAACGCGCCCCACGCACGCCGCCTCCCCACCCGCCGCCCCCCGCCCCCGCCGCCCCCCGCCCCTCACCCCCGCCCCCCAGAGGCCTTTACCATTTGCGAGATTCAAATTCAGTATGTCATGTGCACAATAGTACAGAAGAATACACAATAGGTTCGTTTTTATTACATTTTAATAACAATAGTTCGTCTCGGCTGCAGCTCCTTCAACTTCCCGGGCAACTTCGGGGCATTCCATCAAAACGCGTCATTACATAACGTCGCGTTATTCTTCGCTTCATAAATTATTTCCAAAGAGCGTTTAAAAAACCTTAGACAAAACATTTATGTTATTAAAGAACAAACTTGCCACTCGCATGTATGTACACAAACTTGTATGAGGCGTTCGCTATCGAAACCACATTGTTCCACTTGGGAAAATTTTATAGGAGAAACAAACATCATGTCGCGTTCGCACATGGTCTGACATAAAGAGAATATGTTTTTGCCACATTTGCGTGGAATTAGGCTGCATTTCAACTATATCTTTTCGTGAAGATATTGAAAAAACTAATCTTAGGAAAAATGTACAAACGTGAATTTTGTTAAATAATTGCATGAGCTGGCATTGGTAGCAAAAAAAATGTATAAACAATCACATATATGATGGTATTTCTTACGTGGTCAAGAATAAATGCAGTGGCAAGGATGATTTGTTGGACTGCTGCCACGAGCCACATTTTCAGTCAATTTAATTAGTCGAAAACATTAGTTCCTCACTAGCAAATGAGTGCGACAAGCACTTAAACCCTTCTCTAGTTTGGAAGTGCGGATTCCGAGCAAAGTTGAAGACAACTTAACTCTACGCATGTGTTAATGTATGAAGAGGTGATTATAAAACTATGAACAAACGGAAAACAATTCGAAACAAATTCTTATGACTATCCATAAGAGACCTTCAGAATGAAACAAAGTCAGTGAAACTCTTCTGTATTGCAGTGAAAACCTGAAGGATCGATTAGTTATTTCGGGTCAACTGAAACTTCAATAGTGCCGTAAGTTTAGTTCTTTTTTCTCGGGCGATGATCTTCCCCCAATTGATGGTGATTATTCTATTGAGATGATTATAAAACCTCTATGAGCAAATTGAAAACAATTAGAAACTAATTCGTACTACTATCCATAAGATACCTTCGGAATGTAACAAATAACGTTAAACTGTGCATTTTCCTAACCAAATTATCGACTTATTTTCGGAACAGTCGAAATAAATTTAGTACAAATTCCCTCAAGTATTTTAGGCCAGGCAGAACTAAGTGCTCTCCTTATGAAATCGAAAGCCAAATGTCGTCTTCCTTCCCCTACGACAAGGTGTTAATTCAAATTGATGAATGTATTGTTGGTTCCGAGCGTATTCAGCAGCCGACTCGTTCATCTCTAATAGGCGGTTCCTCACTCGGCAATTGCGGCCCACCAATTGCGATATCCGCTCGGTTATTCGTTTTTTTACGGCAATAGGAGTTAATGTGGCTCAGATTCTCTGCGAAATGAGTGATGTGTATGGACCTAATGCCATGAGCAGATGGATCATTCAAAAGATCTTAAAAATACCAAAAAGATCAGCCACGACAAAACGGCTAAATTCAACGGATTTTTGTGTGAAGGTTCAATATACGAAAATCAAGGAATTTCTTCATCATCTTCTTCAAGCACCTACTCGTTCATCTCTCATAATTATGGAAAATTTCAGTATCATTTCACCAAATTGTCACCTTTATGGATAAGCAATTAGGTCGGAAATATGTATACGTACGTATAGTAATTGTCTTTCTTTTACCTGCATAATAATTGAATTTAATTATCAAATCCTACGCGATGTACGATAGTAACAAGGTAACGTAGTTTCTGACCGATGAGGCTCTTTGGAGCCTGCTGGAAGGGCACTGACTACTTTTATTTCAGTCAGTATCCTTCTACGTTTGTTTGTAGAAAGCCATTGGCAGCACAGAGTAGAATCGCACCCCCACATCACTTTCTTTTGTTACCTCGGTCAGCAGCTGGTCCGTCTGTCGACTGTCAATTGTCATCTATTACCCCCGTGACGCACAAGAATAAAGTCTTCGAAAATAGCCGATCCCGCCAATTGCGAAATACGCTCGGTTATTCGTTTTCTTACTGCAAAAGGAGTTAATGTGGTTCAGATTCTCACCGAAATGAGTGATGTGTATAGACCTAATGGCATGAACGTAGGAAAAGTAAGGTAGTGGTGCCGTGAATCGAAATGTGGCCGTACGAGTACGACGAAGAAGGAAGTGGAAGACCCAATGTAGTGACGGATGATTTTATTTAATGATCAAACGACCCTTTCTTTTGAAAAGCCCTCCGTACAACTTGAATATTACTACTCTCTATTATCAGCTACACAGTAATAACAAGTTAGGGAATAATGCAGAAAAAATTGCCAATTTTTCGACAAAAATTGCGTTTTTTACATCCCTGTTATCAAAAAGGTGGATTTTTATTGATCCTGTTCCTATTAAATTACATTTGCTACACGAAATTTAGGAAAAGTCCATGGTTGATACCTAAAACATAGTTTGTCTCAAAGGTCTGTCTTTCCGTCCGTCTGTGAATAACATTACCACCTAAGTCTTAAGGCGTCTCCACATATTTGGTATTCGCCGAGCAGCGAGCTGCTGTTCGCCCAGACCCGAACAGCTGATGTGTTCGGCGAATGTTCGCTTACTTTGACGTGTGCAAAAGACCGACTCGCAGTGGGTAGGACGAGCACCTAATGTTCGTCACTCGGCAAATAGCAAGCAACTCATCCACACTACTTGAGATTCGGCGAGCGGTTGCTCGCTACTCGCCGAATGTGTGGAGTCGTCTTTACACAAGGTTTCCACCGA
Organism: Acheta domesticus; assembly: GCA_031308135.1. NCBI lineage: Eukaryota > Metazoa > Arthropoda > Insecta > Orthoptera > Gryllidae > Acheta > Acheta domesticus. Next base: position 147,600,018 of record JAHLJT010009419.1, on the reverse strand, counting down.
AAGTAACATTCGGTGATCGATTTGGCTGCATTCACAACCTTTTATATTTAAAAGAGATGTGTTAATGTTCGGGGGTACATTACACCATCTAATTAAACATTTCAGAAAGTTTCTAAAAATTGCTCTAAATGGTTTCTTTAATTGTCTTGCTGGATTAATGAAATAACGCTTCAATAGTGGCACAGATCCCACTTTCCAAAAGTGATGTCTCAATCTATTTTCTTAAATTATTGTTCAGGGATAGATAAGTGTGCACTGGAAAATATGGTGTAAGTGCGATTTCCCTTAAAATGTTTGAAATTTAAAAAACAGAATATCCCGCGCTCCTTTTATTGAGAAGTTTTTCCAGTCAGGGCTAAAGAATTAGTAGTATACAAGTTGCATTATTTTTTTGCAACCGTTTCAAATAATACGAGAAAATACGTGTTGTATTAGCACTTGTATATTAATTTTAAAAATATAATTTTTCGATCTATCAACCTGAATTGAACATACTACACTTACTGAGGTATGATATTCATTACGAATAATTAGAGAAAGATGTATAAGTAAATGGAATGCTTCCTGCCGTAGGTAACTTAATTTTGTGCTGACACAAATACTATTCATATCTGCGATTTGATTTATGGAATGTAATATTTTCAGCTCCTTGCAGATGGATCATTCAAAAGATCTGAAAAATACCAAAATGATCAGCCATGACAACGGCTAAATTCAACGGTTTTGTGTGGTTTTCCTTTAGGTAGGAATGGTGTCATTTCTTTTGGAGTTCTAGCATTTTCCATTCTTTGTACGTGGTTTGCCCATGCTTTCTTGTATTCCTTTATTTTTTCATTTAAATTATATATTCCTAACTTATTCCATACATCCTCATTTCTTATTCTGTGTTCTCTCGTAAAGCCCAATATTGATCACAAAAATCTGATTTCAGAAGCCTGAATTCTTCTGCAGGATTTGCTAAATGAAGGACTTTTCCCCTGAAATACTAGGAAATAACTACTGATAATTTCTGTACACAAGCCAAAAAGGAGACTCAATTTTGAAACATTTTCCTTGCCAACTTTGCAGAAGCCAATTACATTCGTCCCTTCTCCCTCTCCCCTCCCCTTCCGGCGAGCGCCGGCTGCGCAGCGGCGCCAGACATCTCCACGAGCTGCCTCCATTGTGCGCTCGGAGAAATACGAAAAAGTACCTCTCGGGGGTGAAGTGGATGCGAGTGTTGGCCTTTATTGTTCTCGAGAGAAGGAACAGAAGTTTACAGAGCATAACAGTTGCACCGGTTTATCCAGTGGTGGCGCGTGCTCACAAGAAGAGTAAGGATTCAACAGAAAGAGGATCAGGACGTGGGTGACGCATGCGGATCATGACCCCCATGTCAGGCCAATATTGTTATTTCTCGCGTTATTTCGTAAGAAGAAATACTATTGCAACCGTGAGAAAACTGCCATTTTTCCACAGAGGAACTGTGGTTCTGGTAACGAAAAACTGGATACATAGTGTTCCTACATGCGGTTAATTGCTTCCTCTAATACGTTGTGTAGACAGAATTCACGTTTTGTAGTACCTTTATATCGAAACATTTATTAACGAATATTGAAAAATTGTAAGACGTCTGTCTACTGTCAGTCGGTCTGTGATCATTGCTATCGTCTAAACCGTTTACATGATTTCCTCAAAAATTGGTTTTCCCTGATCGATTTAAAGGAACTCAAGGCCCTGCGAGTTAGAAACGGTAATTTGAGTTTGGGGGCTACTTTTCATAAAGCACAATTACATTTTCCAAATTTTCACAAAAATAGATCCACATTTTTAATAAACTTTTTCCTAATGTAAAAGACGCATATCGCATATTCGTTGAAATACCTGATGTTTAGAAAATTGTGAAAGTTCAAAATGTTTTTAGAGTCTTAATAGAATTACAATATTGAAGACAGTGATTTTTCTGAAATGAAATTTGTTCTTCAAAGACAGCTCTTGAAATAACGACATTTGGCACAATTTTTCGAAAATTTGGGTGTCCATTTTTCTACAGCTATTTTCTCAAACAATGCTCCAATTTTTTTCCTTTACATTGTCTTCTCGTGTGTAATAAAGGGCAGTATAAAAATTGTGCTGGTTCCATTTTTAGGCGAACATTGTATTTTCGAAAATTGCAAACAGTGAACGTCCCAAAAATTGCAAAAATACAATATTTAAGATTTGTTCGAAAAGTTACCTGTTTTAAAAAAATCAGATAATTAAAATGATCATTTACACAGTAATGAACACTAAAAATGTACGAAATTAATTCTCTTACGCAAAAAAATCATAAAAAATTCAACATTTGAGCATCGTGTCAATATAGGTGTCTGTGAAATAAAATCATAGTATAACCATAACATTGTAGGATAAAATACCCATCTTTTTGTCTTCATAAAACCTATTGTTCTTATTTACTTCGTTCATTCTGCATAAATTCTACAGTTATTGACATTTTCGCCTACCAAAAGATCATGAACTGCGAACAGGTATATGAAAAATGTGAATCAATAATTTTATTTGTAGATTGTAGTTTGTGATTGCAACCCTTGCACCAGGGGATTCCCCCTTTCCCATTCCTCCTTTGCTTCATTGGCGACAATGAAAGAAGGGCGAATATCTGGGTAAAGTCCCAACCCTTCTTGCACACAGCCGATCGCTTACACAGATATACGTATTTAAATCATACTGCTCTCTGCGTTTCCCCACTCTTCCCCGCGTGCTCCTCACCAACGGCTCAGAGCGGATTTTGCTTATGCGAGGGCACCACGCCGCGCTCTCGGCCAATAGATCTATCCTCATTTCTAGTGTGGGTAGAAAATTTCTACCCGCATTTCATTTAATGAAAAATAAATATTTACTTCCACCATAAAGCAAATGAAAGCTGTATTGCTCAGGTGGGTGTCTGCAGTAATGAACTACCAGAATGCCCCGCCTCTGAGTATATTACTATTTATGAAGAGTCCCAATAAAACAAACTATATGTAAAACTATAATAAAGATTAATACTACAGCTCTGCAATCAGGCGAAAACAACCCCTCGAGACTCTCGGGCTCCGCTCCGGCGCTCGGTGAAGGGAGGGGGAACTTGCTCGGGGGGGGGGAGATAGCTGTTTAACGGACATTTCGACCGGCCGCCTTACGGCTCCCGCCGAGACCCGGGAGTCGCCGAGCGCCCGAGCGCTCGAGCGCTCGGCCGCTCGGCCGCACAGCCTCACGGCCGCACGGCCACACGACCACTCGACCGGCGCCGGACTACACGGTAGCTTTGCCCCTCAATCCATGTACGGGATATAAAGTCGCCGCATGTAGTGATCGCAACTCTTTCAATTCATTGTAATGGAAAGAAAATACAATTTCGATTAAACGATTAATTTGTTGAAAACTAACAATTTATCGATTGACAGGAAATAATTTTATAGAGACAAACAATACATTTTTTGAAAGAATTAAGGCAAACAAAGACTCTGAAAATAAATTTAAATCTTTATTGCATTATTTTTTTTTATTTTTTATATAGGTATAGTGCTTAAGGGAAGATAATTCGTTGCGTACCAATTGTAATGTCATTTAAGTTTCTTACAACCTGAATATAAGGCATATTTATTAAATACAATGAATATTTGGTCATAATTTCACGAGTATATAAGAAAAACGTATATGCTAAACAAAAATGAGGTGGGTACTATTTTCCTTGCGTCAACACGTTTTGTCGTCATTGGGCGTACTAATTTATTGTGAAATAGTTGATGTAAGCCACCATGGCTTCTGAATTTGTCGACTCAGTCGGCGGCCAACAACAGCGGTCACAGCAGTCAAAAGTATGTATACACGAAGTTATGCATATAAAGTTTTATATATACAAGAACAATGTTTTTCAATTACTCCATTATTTTTCGTTTCAATACAAGATAAGCGATTAATTGTAATTAAAAAATCGTAAAAGCTGAAATTGTGAATCATTGACTTCTGTGGAGTAGTATTGAAGTTCCACGAGACCCCCTTCCTTTGGGTGAACTACCGTGAAAAGCGTGGCAAGAAGCGATAACAAAGGTTGTACGAGGTGACTCGGTGGCTCCCACGCAGCGCGCCATCGCCTTTGCGACGAAATTTCCAGGAAAGGACAGGAAGCAGTTGAAAGAGAAGGGTCGAGATATGTGCACAAAGCTTTCCTTGAAAGATATTGAGAAGCTCGCAAGATTATAAATAAAACTAAAAGTACAATGAGCTCAAAACAATGCTGACAATGCTGGGGTGACTGAGGCACCCCGCACACCTACTGCCGGGTTAAGAAACTAAGACCTGCGTTTCAGATGCCTGAAAATTACAACAACACCAACAATAAAAATATTTGGAAAAAGGAAACAAAAATTGGAAGGGAAAGGTACTAATATATTTAATTGGACTTGCATCTAAATTTAGCAGAGCATTTGTATTTTCACCATATAAAATGACGGAAAATTAATAATTTTATGTTCATTAGAATATAATAGGCAATTTCCGAAACATCCTATACCTAGTCATTGCAAAGAATGGAATTTATCTCTAAAACTTTTGAGTGCCTTTTCTTTGAAGTCACAGGCAGAACTGCAATAGATCCACTTGAGATTCTCCAGTGCGTCCGAGGAGTCGATTTTTAAAGCTTTTTATTCTTTTTGTATTAAAATTTATTATTTGAAAATTAATATTAAAATTCCTCAATATATTAAATTTTGAAAAAACGAAATTATTGGTCATTTATTTTATAAACCATTCAATACTCCTTCCTTTTCCTGAAACTTGGCATTAGATATTTACTCCGACGTGTCGGCCGATTGTTGCGTGGCGCAGTTCGCCTGAACGGGGTCCGCCGGTTGCCGACAACCGGCCGAGTCTCGGTCGGCCGCCGGCTCCCGGGAGTCCGCAACCGGCTGCGAAGGACAGTCGAGCGCGTGGTCTCAAGAGAAGAGAGGCGAGCGAGAGCTGGCCGGTAAAAATCGCGGAGAATGCAAACCTCTAATTAATACATTGAACTCATTTACAATGGCAAGAAACTTCCAAAAAACCAGTAGCAAAATAACATCTCTAATCTGTTTCAGATCATTAACAAGTAATTAATTTTGAACTGGAGATAGAAACAATAAGGACGGTACACGGTACTGTTTCTGTACAGATTACAGTTTCTGTAGAGAAACTTCAAGATCCCAACTAGAAGTATAAAAGCCAAAAGTCGCGCATACAGGATCCGCACGTTTGTGAATTCTGCATGAATCGCCACAAGACGTCGCTAGGGATTCTACGGGGAAACAACTGAATTGCACCGATTGAGTACTTTCAGGAGCAGTATTTCTGTGCGTGCGTTCTGGCTGTAATCATTATTAAGTATTAATTAGCCATTAGGAGCGCAGAGAAGAACAATAGAAGGAAGGGAAAGGGAAAGAGGTATTTTATCACAATATCAGTTCTAGCAATCGCACCTTGACACACGTAACCTCAAAATTGAAATGACCGATTACATCGGGTAAACAAATCCGTTAGTGAACGCTTCTGTCGCTAGAGGCGCTGGAGTCAAACTGTAAGAGATGCATGAAAAATTACGAACACGCACAAACGTTTTCATTTAGAAATCGTGCAGTCTTGCTCGTTTTCTGTACGTCCCAACTGCACGAAAACTGTAGCGGCCTTAATATACGCTTACGAGAGCCACCGAAAGCAAAAAACTCCCAGTGTAAGGACACAAATTCTTCACGCCATTTCATTCAAGAAGCGGCATAGTATATGATCGCACCCTGAACACTTTTCCCACAAGAACGAAACGCGCTGCGCGCTGCGACCGCCTCCCAGCGCGACCGCGCTCCGCCCTCAGCGCCCCTTTCAATCGACTGTCACTTTTTCCTGCGCGCGTTCGAAAGAGCAGTCGGCGCGGCGCGGCGGCTCGGTTTGTGGAACCGGTGAGGCGAGCGCACGGCCGCCAGCGCTCTGCGCTCAGTTAATTAGTGTATGCGGGGCGTTTATATTCATTTGTAGGTCTACATTGACGGTCAATATATTAAACGCATCGCCCCGGACACAAACACTCGTACTGAAAACGAGCATGAGCGTTCGTGGAAGGGAAGATCGATAGGTGCGTCAAACCATAAATCCCGAGGGGGTCGGGGGCGGGGGAGGGGGACGGCAGCGACTCGTCCGCGGAGCCCTCATACGTCTCCAGGCAAAAATTTGCCGGCGCTGGCGGCGGTGGCCGAGGGCTGCAAAAACGCCACACAGCGTCATTGGCAAATGAATCAGCGGCGGAGGAGAGATCTTTGAGTCTGTGTGCTGGAGGGAGTAGCGAGTGCCAGAAACAGTAGAACGTTAGAATATGTAGAGACCATTTCAAAGCTGAACTGAAGGCAATGATGATCCGTAATAAAGTTTTAGTGATATCAATCGAAAACTCAAAAAGAAAAGACAAAAATTAGAAATTTGGTCGGTAAATATTCGTTTTAAATATTTTTTTTCGATTGGAAAGCAAAACAAAAACTTCAAAATAATATAAAAAGTTTCCTAATAAGCAACAATTACAGAAATGGAAGAATTGAGATAAGCGAAAAAGTGAACTTTTGGTGCAAGAAGAAAATAGACGTCAAAGTAGACTGCTTCAAATGAAAAATAGTAAAAGTGATAAAGATAGAGTAGAGAAATGACACGACTCCTGCACTTACGACCTGTCAATCACTCAAAAGCTAAAGCTTGGACAAACAATGGAATTTCATCATGCGATTGATACGTTTTAAATAAAAATCGTCCATTCCTTAAATATCAATAAAATGTAGCTTTCAGCCATAAACCCAATATCTTCCGAATAGTAAATAGAATGATTACTGAATAGAATGATGTAAACCGTAGAAAATCAGCTATACTGGCAGCACTTTGGGAAAGAATGCAACGGTATGTGCTGGAATCGTTGAGGACACGTTTGAAGATGTTGGTCGAACTACTCAGAAGTGTGTCGACAGCGATAGTGGGCATTTGGAGCACCTGTTGTACTGGTCATACCTGCACTAAGATCATTAGTGCTCATCATTTTCTGTTTGTGTTAATTCAGTTTTGTTATGTTAAAATAGTTTTTTATTTACGTGAAGTGTGTATCCTTTTTTGGCGCCCTCCGCATATCTATGGAGCATCCATTTACTATAAACACATTTTCATTATGGTTTTCTAGAGATAACACAAAGTTGTGAAGAAGATTACAAAATTTATGAATTTGCGAATCGAAAACTGAATGCAACTTAATTATTAACTCATTACTGTAAACTGTGTCTGATAAATAGATTTGTCCTATTGTATTGTATTATTGTTTATTGGTCTTTAAAAATGGCTTGCACATACAGAAAAAATACTCATCCATTTTGGTGAGTAACAAAACAATATTTTATATATACAAATTAAATATTTCTCCGCTCCTCCAGATCAACTGGAGATAGGAAGAGGATGGCTTCGTTCATACTATAAAAAAGGTTTGTAATTGATACTTTTGGGGACTTTTCTTTTTTGTAGTTTTTGAAAATAGCATGTATTTATTTTTCTTCTGTTGGGCATGGAGGATGGAATTCTTTTTTGGGGGAATGGGTTTTTCTTTTGACAGTACTTTTTAAATTCGCGGAGGAGTGCTGTCCTTAGTATTAAGTAGGGAGGGGAATGATGGTGGTAAATCTGTTTAATGGATGTTTTAAGGGGATGAAGTTTATGTCTATTGCAGTAGTGAAGATGAGGCTGTTTAAAAATGTTTAAGTCAGGGTTTGTATTGCGTTATTTATTTTTTCCTTAGTAGTATTGAAATTTTCACTGGTCAGTGATGTCATGTAGTTTTTCCTGATGTTTATCCTGGTCCTAGTTTGTATATTAGTCTGGCAACACTGTTGTCAAAAGTCTTCGATGGTGTGTAGTTCGAAAAACAGGTCGTCGCCCAGGTTTCAGAAGGGTAGGTCACGATTCGTTGACGTTTGGTGTTGTACTTTGGTTTTATGGTCAATTTTTCCCTGATGAAATGGGATTAATGCATTAGTAAATCGGCGGGATTTTTTTTCGTATTATCCTTCATATGTTTTGTCCATAGCAATTCCCTGTTAAACGTAAGTCCCAGAAATATTATATTGAGTACTCAATTTGTTTCGCTTCTGAGTATTATGATAAGGGATTCTGCAATTTGGTTTCACTGCAGTTTCTATGTAAAAATTATGGCCTCCCAATTCTGAGAATTTATATTTATGCGTCCCAGTCGGTTAGTAAGTCAGCAGTTTGTCTCACTTTACTATCTCATCTTACTTCGTAGGAAGAGGAAGTATTGTTACCGTGCCCCGGAAAACGGCAATTTTTCGACAGAAATAGTACATTATGAAGCGGTGATGTAATGATGGATATGATTACACGAGTGAGATATTACAAAACGAGAGAGGAACGAGCGAGTAAACTTCACACGAGTGTATTAGTACCCATTAAATAGAGTTTTAAACGGTGCTTTTTCTGCGACTTATGGTAAATTTTATAAGCTAAAGTTCTCCACTGAATCGTTTCGTGGCAGTCGACATGAATTCAGCCAAGGCCACCTAGCGGACAGCTCCCTCCGCAGGTGGCTTTGTTTCACCAGACCGCGCCTGCGAGGGAGTACAAAAGTTGTGGCAATAACATTCGGACGTCACCATTTTCGCATTTTCTCTTATTTCTGGAAATGTCAACATCATCAGAAAGAACCACCATTCACTAGACATTGTAAACTAAAGAATTGGTCACTTTTAAGGACAACCACACGGCAGCAACGTATAACACAAAATGACTTGCTTTCAGATCTTAACGTCACTCAAATGTTCTCTCCAATAACTACCACTGCGTTAGCTAAATAGAATGAAAGTGAAGTTACGATCTAATTTATGTTAAATATTTCACGTAAAAATCACTAATAATAAAATAAATTAAAATTGAGAAGCATAATATAATATTAAATGCAATTTTAATACTCATACTCCAACGAAACATTTACAACGATTCTCAATTATTAATGAAGTGCGAATACTTGGTTTGTAAGCTTCTCTGTGATTGGTCAAGAAGTGAGATCATAATGAAATCTGTATTGTAATGACTGTCATTATGCAACAGTTTGCAGCCATCAAATGACAGAGTTATACAATTGGAGTAGAAAAAACTTATTGCCGAGCCGTAGTAACGTAAAACTGGATAAATCTTGTTTCCATAGAAAGTGATTTACTCTAACGCATTGTGTAGTCAAAATCAACGTTTTGTGATTCTTAATACCAAAACTCTATTCACGGCAAAACGTCTCTGTCTGTCAGTACGTCTGTCTATTTGTGGTCAACGCTAGCGCCTAAACAGTTTCGACGATTTTCCTCGAAATTTATATTCCCCAATCAATCTAAATGATATGCGAGTTTGAAATTGATATTTTCATTTTGAGGGATTTTTCACATAAACAATCAACATTTGCAAAATTTTCCCAAAAGAGGCTCCAAGTTTTGGGATAAACTTTGTCCTCAGATAGCGTAAAAGGGCACTTAAAGAAACGGCAAAGGTATCAATTTTCATTGAAACCCGGAGTATTTCGAAAAATTGCAAGTTTTATTGTGTGTCTACCTACAATTATAATACTGCATATAGAGATTTTTTTACCAAATATGTTGCTCAAAGAGAATTCTTGAAACAAAGGCATGTACAATCTTTCACAAATATGAGTTGAGTTTTCACGTAGTCTTAGGCGAAATATAGGCAATTTTTAAACAATTTTTTCTCAAAACCGGCTGGAATTTTTTTCTTTCAATTATAAATGGCGGAATAAAAAGTGATGATCTCATTTACGGTGTACTTTCAAAAATTGCAAAAAACCACGTTGAAGATGTAGATTTTAGTCTTAAATCAAATCTGTTTTAAAAAGTGAGATTTTATAAAAAAAAAAGGTCAGATAAATTTTTTGAGAAACGTGTTCACCAAATTTATGCTTGAAGTCGATTTAAAAAGTCTCTACATTTTCTTTATTTTTTTTCATAAATAGAACAATGGAATGACTCAAGTTTCATTTTTGTGGATTTTTTCAAAAATCGTTAAAATGTTCATTATAGTCGTCTTTTATTCCTTAATACGCTTCTTTACACAGCAGATTCAAAGTACCTTTCATTTTCCAAATCCACAAGTTTTTGCGATATGCGATGTTATATCTAATTATCGAAAAATGTTCGAACTAAACTTTGTCAATAACAGCTGGAATATTTTTCTCGAAAAATATTCATATTGAAAAAGCGTTCAATTCCCTAACAATGACTTTCTCGTCATTGGTTGAGAATTTGATGGTAAATGAGTGAAATATCTAGATTTGATTTTGTTTAAGTTTTACAAAGAAAAAAAACAAGACGTAGTTCTTTTTAATTGTTCGCTTTTACATATGTATTATTGAACAGTGCACATGCAGTGCGTTTCCTCATGTTCGTGGCACACAGAATACTTCTTGTGCTGTGTTTTCACGCACCCCTTTCCTTGACCGGCGCCTCGTCCCCGCCGGCGCTGGGGTGGGGGTCACGTCCCCTCCGCCCGGAAGCAACCGAATAGAGCAGGCGACCGACAAAAGTAAACCCGGAAGAGTGCCAGAAACTCGCGGATGTATAATACATCAAATAAACTTGCGGCACCTGGCTGGGCTGGAAGTGGCATCGTCCCGGCCATCGGCTCAGCCTCACGCCCGCCGCCTGCAGCGCTGGCGACGAGGCGTCAAAACAGCAAATCCCACCGACCCTTCCCGGCAACTTCCCACATCCCACAACGACTCTTCCCAGATCGTCGATATGCCCAGATTGCTAGGTCGATTTCTGTCGCTGCCTGAAGGAGAATTCTAGCGGCCAGTTGCTCTGATCGGTAGTATTCCATGGTTTCTCAGATCAAAACCAGACGAAAGCCGGAGCCGTACCCTAAAAAAAGGGGCCATGGAACACGCGCGATCTTTCCTTCCCATTCCTTGTCCTATCCTACCCCTTACGTTCACGTAGGCCCTACATTGCCACACATGCCGGGAGACCGGTGGGTCGCTCAGAGCTTGTCCCCGCTGGGGCGGCTCCTCGCTGGTGGGAAATACCTGATTGGGGTAAAACGCAGCTATCCGACTGGCAAGTTGGCGCCGGATCTCACCATCCAGCGGAGCAAGATCACCGCCACCACCATTGATAAAAATCATGTACAACATGTACTGACCTAAGCCGTTGACGCTTCTGGAATCACTAATCAATCACGGTCGGGATGCAACTGGCGACCGCCCGGTCACCAGCTCAGCCTCACGCCCGCCGCCTGTGGCACAGGCGACGCGCGCTTCATAACAGCAAATCCCATCGACACTTCCCAGCGACACTTCCCAGATCGTCGTTTCGAGAAACGAGAAAACGCGAGGCGGGGAAGGTTCCACCCTCTCGGAGGCGGCGGCAACCTCGCAGCACAAGACGGCAACCGGCCGGCGCGGCGATCGACCCAACTCCGCGCGTTTTCTTTGTCGAACGCTCCTCCTTTTTCTTCCTTCGCTCGCAGCGCTGCGACACGGCGCTCCCAGCACCCGCCAGATGATGCCTCGTTTTTCTCGGCGGAATGTAAAAGACCTCTAAAACAAAATAACTGCCAATTTGTGCGTTTCTCTACGCAACTATGTCAGCCATCTTGTGTTTTCTTGTCTCCATGGAAACGGGCCTTCAAACAACGGGTTCTTTGTAAGCGGTCTGAATTTCATTAGAAAGTTCACGAATTCCTTTTCCAGCGCGACTCGCTTCCTTGTGCTGCGTATGGACACGAGGGGAGAACGGGAGCACGGCGGCCGCGCGGGTTCGGCAGCGGAGCAGAGCTACTGCCTGCGTTCCTGCAGATCCCCTCCAAGATAACGCTCCAAAGAGGTGCATGGAACGCGAATGCGGTACATTTCTTTCGTTCCTTAGGCGTTGTACTGACAAGAAATTTAGGCACTCGGAAGAAATGGTCCGAAGCCGACATAATTTCATACACGAACATACCAGCGGCCGGTATGTAAATGAAATGGTGCGTTGCAGTGATTCGGTGAGTTAGAACGGCCTGTTCATTAGAATTGTCCCCATGTGACCGTGCTATGAGGCCTGATAGAGTGGCTCAGCGGCGTGAGCGACATCAGACGGTTGGTGAGCCGTCTGGTCCAATCACGCCCCCTGTGTCATTACCCTCCGTGGGTGGGAGCCTAGCCGCAGCCGGTCGCCTAAATCGCTGTCCTTCGCGTGGGCTGCACTGCAAGTGATGTGTAGCGGCTGTCGAGTAGTGGCGGCTGCTCCTTAAGGGTTCTAGGGCGGCGCCCCCCCCAAGAAAAACCCAACCCCGGGAAAGCCAAAAGTTTGCAATAAATCAACTCGTTTGATTTGTGCGTTTCACCAGCGCAATTTTCGAGGACGAATTTAGTTGTACGTGCCCGCTTAAGTGAAAGATAAATGTTTTTAAAATGAGTAGCATCGTGGACTATCATGCGTCCGTCCGTAGCTGGTACATGCGAGGCAATGGAAACTTGAAAAGCGGAGATACTGGAAGTTGAGTGGGGGCAGCGTGCTGTAGTTAGGGATTCGTTTAGCAATATCCGCGCCTATTAACTAAGCTAAGAATACCGACCCTTGCCATTTGATGTCTTAAACACTGTGTGGTTTGGTGGAATTTTTTTTAAATTTCTTATTTTCTCGTAAACACAATTGTACCTTCCGTTAAAATTTATTTTAAACAAGGATTAATATTTAGATACAAGCAGATCGGTTGTACACTTCATGCTACAGTTTTCTTGTTCTAAGTATTTTGAAGATAAATTTTGTATTGTATTTTGTTTTGAAAGAATTATTTTGAAATGTATGTGATATTTCGGACATACATGCCGCCCCTCCCAATACGCAACCCACCAGCCGCCACTGGCGGCAAGCGTCGCCATTTCGCGAGTAGCCACCATCTGAAGGGCGAGAAGGCGTTCGAAAGCTGGAGTGGCTGGTGCATTGACCGTCGTCATCATGGTTCCCGTTCGTCAGAGACGTACATTTATTCCCCTCTATTGCCTACCTTCTTATATTACCCACGAAACTGAAATTATTCTCCAGAAGATCATGTAAAGATTTCATTGTATAATCATGTATTAAGAGTAAGAAATATCTGGTTACTTCATTGTCAATGGTGCACTGCAAGGATAAAAATGCAGTTATGCCCAAATAAAATAAAACCCTAAATGGAATGTATTACTGAAGCGGTAAAACATACATCACTTATTTTATAGTATTATTTGTCAACAGCTCGTAAAATATTTTATAATAGAAAGAATATTTAGTATAGAGACATTTGTATCCTTCTGTATTATCACTCACTATGTTAAACCCTTTCTTCAGAAGATAGAAACTAGTGTAGCTATTGAATGGCTCAGACTTCCTTTCTTAATAGTTTGTTTCCGTTCTCGTTAGACTGAACTATCTTCTTGGTTTTGCCCCATCTCTTCCCAGCTGCCATTTATTGGCGATTAAAATACATTTTTTCACTTTTTCTCAACTTTTCGGTTGATATCACTGACCGGGAACTCCTAGGGTTCGAATCCCAACGGTGACAGTATTTTCAACACTAGCTTGTCAGCTAGGTCGATTTCAGCCGCTGTCTGGAGGAGAATTCTAGCACTCGGCTGGTCTCTTCAGTAGTTTTCCGTGGTTTCTCCGATCAATACCACGCGAATTCCGTAGCAGTCCCCTAACAAACGGATCACGGACAGTGATCTTTTTTTCCTTTTCTCATCTTTTCTTCCTCTTCCTTGTACTATCCTCAACTCTTACACACCCATTTGCACCAACAGGAACTACACCACCACACATGCCGAAAGACCGGTCGAGAACTTAAACTTTGTCCCGGCTGGGGCGGTACCCTACTGATGAGAGTTATATGGTTGGCGAAATCCCAGGAAACCAAAGGGTAATCGGCACCCGATGAAGCCACCCGACGGAAAAAGATCAGCGTAACCTTACGCGATAAAAACATACACTACACTTACGGGATTAATGACTCGCCATTAATGACCTTAGCAGCTGATGCGCCCGCAATCTCTAACCAATCAACTTCTTGAACTTGTAATTATAGAATTGTTATATTTCAATTCAATTCAATTCAATTTCATTAGAAATTTGTTTACAGGATAACCTATTTCGAATTGCTTTGTAAATTCACAGCTCTATCATAAACAATTTCATTACAAATAACTTCTAATAGAATATGTTGTTCGCACAAGATACAATGTAAATAACACAACAAATGTAAATAATATAGAAACATAATAACAAAATAATACTGTTCGGGCCCACAGCAAAGCAGAAATAAATACGTTCACAAGCAAGGCAGAACAGTTGAATTGCGTAATCGGCAGAGCGCAGCCGTTGACCGCTGAGATCACATATCACCCTCACATCCGCTGTTCGGCGAATTCTCCCAACGGACGGGCGTGGCCGTTCGTACGTGTCCGCCTGCCCATGTCACCCCCACAGCTCGGTCCGTTGGAGGAGCAACGGACAAAAACTGCCAGATCATTGCAAATCCAGATCAAATGGCAAATGGTAATTGGCCATCGCCATCCCCACCTCTGCCCCGCGTGTGAGCCCTTTCCTAACGTCTCTGCCCCAACCGAATTCGGCTTAACCGACTTCGTTAGTCCGCATAAAGACACCGTGCAAGATAGACGCGTGTGTTAGGGCTCCGCGCAGTAGCGTGTAAAGAATCTATAATCGTGCAAATGAGCTGCATACGGCTCGCACATAAATTGTTTAATCGTGGCAGTGCACGCTTTAATTGTGTCTGTCGCTCTTGCGTGGATTTGTGCCCGCAATTTTGGTTGAACTATGTAACTCGCGGCTGCTTCTGGTCGGCGGTCCAAAGTGTCACTACAATAACTACGCTTGGACAGGTGTATTAATGCACCAAGAGAACTTTTCATCTTAATTCTGTGCTTCTTGTGCATTTACTGTGTAAATACTGTGCATTTAGTTATTAAACATTGTTTGTGCTGGAAATTTGCTCGTATATGCATCCTGCACTCCTGCGCCAATCCCAAGAGCTATCAAAGGGTTTCGGGACTACTGTACTTCAACAATACAGTCCATTCATACAGTCCACTCATGAACATTAAGTGTATAGTAGCCTCGAACAAATACAGTAGCATAAGATACAAAAGAATTAAGGCAACAGAACATACAAATATATACAGAACAACCTGTATCAAATGAGACAACCTCTCGAATTTAGCTTGAACTATTTATTTATAATAAATGCTCATAATTTCAGAATTGATGAAATATCATTGTACGGAGTTTTAGATCTTTCAGAGTTTAGTTTAATGAGACAATTTGGAAAGGATAATACATTTTGGTATGGTCCTCTGAGCCCTTTGTATACTGGGCACTCACATAAAATGTTTCAGGTTTTCGTCAGTATTCATATTACATAGTGAGCAGATTGCATCTGAGTGTGTTTTGAGCCACATATCTCTACTATTGATGTTGATTTCTTTGTCACTGCACATCCTGATTTGAGCGAGTTTTAGAAATGGAAGGGGGGAGATCCAAAATTATATATTTCCCTGTTTCTGTAGATTTCAAATCCCTAATTTCTCGATATATTGCACTGTATGATGAATTCATGATTCTACGCGTATCGTCCATAAAGATTTTACCTACAATTGATGCAACAATCGAGAGAATACTATTCTGATTATATTCGGATTTTATTTCTGCGTAATTAAGTTACAAAAGACCAAATCAATCTGTCTAGAACTGACATCCAGTTATATTTACTAGAATTTGGATATGCATTTCTATAGAATTGATATATGACTTTAAGAATATTACAGAAGAATAAAACTGGTCCAAGGAAAATTCAAAGTTAACCGTGAAAATTATACCGATGTCACCTTCATAAATGTATTTCATAGTTTTCTTACAAGAAATTAAAAGAAAACATTTGGAGTCTTTTTGAGAAACATTTGGAGTCTTTAAATGTTTCACGGGCTTCACGTGAAGTAACCCAAAATTTAGTACTTTTTTTTTTCAAAATCGCTGGGTTTCAATACGAACCGGAATGTACAGGGGAATACTCTTTTTGGCAATAATCCTTAGAATAGTTTAGATGCTAAGGTTGTTTATAGACAGACGAACGGACGTTTTGAAAAACAAAACGCTTTTTCGGATAAAGTGACTATAAGATGTGTATTCTGCCTACACTTCGTGTTAGAGGAAGTAATTTGCTACATTTAGAAGCAAGAAAATTCCACTTTTTTGGTTTCAGGGAGCCACAAAACGAGTTTTACAGTCGAAAACACGCCACTTTGAGTTGGCTTATTACAAAATTTTCTCTAAACTACGCATATTACTCTGTATATACATACGTATACGATAAAGTAAAAAGTACGGGGGATACGGATTTGAAATTTTAAAGAAAATAGCAAATTTTGAAACGTAACTTAGTGGAAAATTTGTTTTAATATAGTACGGGCTTATACGACATTATTATAACCGCACTTTTTTCTCTGACGCGAGGAGGATTTTCGACACTAGCTACATCGCTACGTCGAATCCAAGCGCGCACTGTTTGGAAGAGAGCGGCAGCTGCTCTGATCGGTTTTCCGCGGTTTCTTCAATCAGCACCAGACGAGAGCAGGTCACGGACCGCGTGCAATCTATCCTTCCTATTTCTCGCCCTCACTTCTTCTTCTTATGTACGCTCACACTTACATGCACTACACGTAATGCCATGTCAGGATATCAGTTGAAGGCTTAGAGCTTATCCCTTCTTGGGCAGTGCTGGTGGAAGATACCTGATTGGAGAAAACCCAGCAAGTCAGCATAGTTCGGCGCCAGATTTCACCATCCAGAGGGGAAATGACCGACACCTGCCGTAATAAAACATGCACGAAATGCCATAGCAGACGAGGCGCCCGGAAAAGAAACAAAGAGCTTTTAGACTCACTCGCCTAATCTGGCGGCTTCCTTCGGGCTGCTGTTACGTAATTTGACGGTTTGTGAATCCTACCAAAATACTCGCTATTTAACTGAAAATTATTTCAACATTACAAATATTTCAAAAAAATGTTTATGAAATGATTTACATACTTAATGTTAGTAATATATTGCATTAACAAAGATATTTGTAGCTTTAATATTAAGATATACAATAATTTCTACAAAATGGAAATTTTCAATTTTCCGACTTTCAGAAGTGTTGATGGAAACTAAAGCTTTCAAAATCATCCAGGGAGTACATTTTACGTACAACGAACGAGACGTATGCGTCACGTGATCATGAGGAGAGCTGCGCTTTCTCTTTTTTTTACAATTTGTTTGGGTAATATTGTCAATGATTAAATAGTTACTTAAAAATTCTGGATTATATGTGGTCGTTCAATCGAATATGTGAAGAGAAAACTTTGTATCCCTTTTTAAGCATATTTCGCGCTCGGAGGAGTATGATATTTCCCAGAGCTAAAGTTTATATGGGCAAGAAGTGCAAAAATCAAACATTTATGTACAATATGTGTTTCAAATATATTAAATTAAGGAAAACAATATAGCGTGCAGATGCAACACGCAACACGCTGCGTCGTACATCGCACATACTTCGGAAATGATACGTTTTAGAGCATTACAACCTGACCCTTCGTGTCCTCTTGAATACACGAGTATTGTTTTCTAAGCCCTAATCTCCAAAATGAGACTTTTTAGACGTTGTATTCCAACCGTATGATTAAGATAAAAATACTTTACTCCATATTTGTGGACTTATAATGTATATTCTTGATAATAGTAATAATTTTGTGATAATATTCGCACGTAAACGATATTAGTTTTTACAAAAGTTGGTAGTAATGTGACGCGTAGGCGGTGGCGGTGGCGGAGGCAGTAGACGTGGCGTGGCATAGGCGAGGGGGCGGATGGCGGCGCGGAGACGGGGCGGGATAGAGGCGTGGGCGGAGGAGTAGGGGGTGTTGGCGGGGCGGGGGCGGGGTGGGGAGCGACGAGGGAGGGGCGGAAACGGAGGCGAGGTGGAGCCCAGGGCAGAGGCGTGGGTAGCAGCGAGGCGTGGGTGGTGGCGAGGCGACAGGGCGGGGACGGAGGCGTGGGCGGAGGAGTTGGGGATGTTGGCTGAGAGGAGGTGAGGAGCGCCGGGGCAGAGGCGGAGGCGGTGGCGTGAGCGCGGGCGCAGGCGAGGGGCTCCTTCAACTCGCGCGGGTGGAGAGGGACGGCGGAAGGGCGATGTTCGCCGCGGGGCGACACGAGTGCCTCTTGCCGTGTTGGAAGGGCTCCGCTCCCCTCGCTGCCCTTTCTCGGCCCTCTGCTTCACCCTCAAGGCCCTAGCCCTCATGCTGCGGTGCGGTCGTGTGTTTGGGAGAGGGGGGGATGCAAATTCCCACTCGCTGGAATACGCTGGATATTCGTCATTGTCGGTCGAAAATATGGATACGATATGTGAGATACGCTGTTTTCCTATACTTGGTCAAAGGAACAAACCCAAAACGAAGCAATGAGACATGTTTTGTCAACCTTATTCATTACTTTAGCTTTGCAAGGTTTCAAGCTATCCGTTCACCGCAAACGTGGTAGTTGCCCTGAGACAAGAAGAAGGATATGACGCCATTCTGAGATAGCTGCTTGTTGTTTACGATTTACTGCTTGTTTAGAACGGCTAAGTTAATTGAGAATCCCGCCGCGTGCGAGAATAGATTTTCTGAATCGAAGAACACTAATCAAGTCGACATTCATCGACAAATCTGTGAGGTTTACGGAGGAAATACGATGAGAGATTCTATTTCAAACTCGCAGGGTTTTGAGTTCGTTTAAATCAATCGGGAAATAACAATTTTGGATTGAAACAATTTTGGTTAGTTATTTCGGGGCGTTTCACTACTAGGGTCATTAGTTCCGTACATGCAGTGTACGTTTTTGCTCGAGAAGTTGTTTTGCTTCGCTGGATGGCGAGATTCGGCACCGACCAATCGTCAGCTAACAGGATTTTTACAACCGGGTATTTCCCATCAGCGGAGCACAGTCCGGGCCGGGACTAACTCTAAGCTCCCGACCTGTCTCCCGGAATGTGTGGTAGTGTAGTGCATGTTAGTGTAAGTGTATGAAAAGGGAAAGGATAGGACAAGGAAGAGGAAAGAAAGATCGCGCGCAGGCCGTGGCCCGTTTGTAAGGGTACTGCTCCGGCATTCGCCTGGTGACAATCGGAGTAACCACGGAAAGCTCCCGATCAGAGTATCCGGTGGCTAGAATTCTCCTCCAGAGGGGGACTGAATTCGATCTAGCTATCTAGCTAAAATCCTACCACCGTCGGGAGTCGAACCCCAGGGCCTTCCGGTCAGAGGAACTACAGTGGCATCAGTTGATGCCCTGAGCCATCACTCGCGATACAATTTTGGGGGAGTTGGTGTGAACGTGCGACATGAAGAGAAGGGCTGCGCGCGGCCGGCGGACGCTCGCTCCGCAGCCAGGCAGCTAACGCGGAGAGCCCTCGGGGATTCGCCTCGACTGAAGCGGCGGCGGCGACAGCTGGAGGTGTGGGCGCCGAGGCCGCTGCTTCCGTCATTACCGAGAGGCGAATTCTTTGAAGGAAGCGCGCGGGTGCAGGCGGCGACCGGCAGCTTTTTGGGCCGCGCGCTACATAAATTCATTATCTGCGCTTGTGTAATCCGCGTCCGCTTTGAAGCGGCGCGCTCTTTGTGCCAGCTAAGGGGAGGCCCGCCCGGCCCGGCGCACCGCCTTCGCCTCCGCCCCCGCCTCCTCACCAGCCTCCGCCCTCGCCTCCGCCCCCAGGCCCTCTTGCGCCACGAGCCTTGCATTTTGGGTATCAGCATCATTTTCATCTCACTGAAGTTTGCATTACCACAAGCTAGTACGTCATTCTAAACATTTATTTTTTTCTAATACTAGTGTTTCTACATAGGGCACACTTTCTGGAAGTATGTGTAACAGTTAAACTAATTAAAAAGCCATAATTATTAACAAATAAAGTTAATGTTTCATTTATTTAACGTACATCGACGGTTCTTCCTCTACTCAACTGTTTTTACTCGCTGTTTTTTACTACGTTTGCATGACGTTTGTCATGCAAACGCTGGACAAACGTAGCGAATAGTAAACGGTTTCTTGCCATCTGACGATCAACAACAGTGACAGAATATGTCAGTGGCTGTTCATTTTTCGCAATACACAAAAATGTATACTGGACATTTTATTTTTTAATTATAAAAAGTTTTTTTTTAAACGTCGATATTTCTGGAAAAACATATCGATCTGAAGGAAACATCGAAAACAAAATTTCGATGTTAATATATCGATTTTTCTGGCCAAAAATTTCGATGTTTTGAAAACATCTATGTTTTTTGCTATCCCTAGTCCTCCGACGCTGCGCGGTTGCCTATTCACAACTGCGGTCACCGGAGCGACTTCAGCTGTTCGCCAGGGTATATATATCGTTGACCAACGCAAGAAGTCGCTTTCCTTTTCTATTGTTTCTTTTCAATTGCTTTCAACTCTGGTTTGAACAACGGGTTTCTTGTAATCTCCAGTCAATGGAAGTTAACGTCACACACGACCTTGATATTTGAAACCGCGAGTGGGAAATGAGTTATTTCGTGTATTGTGTGCTCGAATAATGCGCGGAAGTAAACTGTTGGTATTCTTTCCTATTTCGTCCTAAGAAACAAACGTAAAGTCGGAAAAGAACATTTAGTTGTAGGAAACATATGCAACATCTGTCGTAAACTCTTCTTATACCGAAACCGGAAATTCCAAAACTTACTTCAACAAACTTCTTCACTATTCAAGAACACCGGAGCATAATGTATATTGTCAACGAAATAGTGTGGATGGGATTTAACATTGAATTGACATTTGACGAAACTTTCACAATTCGTACAATTACCATTCTTACAGGAAAATAAAACCTCAAGGACACAATAAAATGCAGGAATTCAACGAAAGAAAAACTTGGTCTGTCCACGATAACAGGTTTTGATATTTGGAAGTAGCATAATAGGTCAGGTAGTACCGTTTTATCCCGAATAAAAAGTCCTCTTCTTTTCAAAAGTTTGAAACAAAAAAATGGAGAGCGGCTAACACGTTAGTATCTCGACATGAAGCGAAATAACTTTTCAAAAATTTTCTTCTTTGTTACAAATGGATACGTATTTTTATTTCCGACGTCCCGCTTGCAATTTTTTTGGTCCAGCTACAAAATGAGACAAAACAATTTTTGAACAAGATTACTAAAACGAATAACATATGACGTGCATGCCAATGTTTTGTCTGAAAATTTTGAGCAAAACCTGACGAGGGGTTTAAACACGAGGGGGAATCTTACATTGACGAAAATCCGATGTTTTTAAAATCAGCGAATAAAGTTCGAGATGAACGTTGGATCTATTACCAGAGAATATTTACGCCGAGAGAGAAATATTGAGTATGAATATCATAGACAACAAATCGGAGCGCCTTGAAGATGGAGGTGGAGTGGGACGCGAGAGGACGGAGGGCGAGGGTGTGAGGACGCTCGCTCGCCTGGCCGTCGCCGCCGCCGCCGCCAGCGCGCCGCCGGCGCCGCCGCCGCGACGACAGTGACGGATGCGGCGCGCATTGATTGGACAAGATACCGGGCCAATAACGTAGCGGAGCCCGAGGACAACATGGCCGCGGCGGAGGCGAGGACGAGGACGCGGCGACTTCGCGGACCGCCACCAGGCCGCGCCGCGCCGCGTCTCCGCGAAGATGCGGGCGGAGGCTACAACGCATTAAGGCAGATGACACGATATCACATTGAATTCTAGACACTAGCAGAACGTGGCGCCGCCGACGCCGCTTTAATCTGTTATAAAAATACGTTCATATGTTGAAAAGTTCTAAATAAAAAGAAAATTTAGAGATAGTTGAATGGTTCTTGATTCTCGCGTAAAAACGTAAAAAAATTATCGATAAAGAATTAAAATTAAATGATAAAATATTACAAAAAAAGAGTATTCTTTGCTTATTTTGTTGGATTTTCTTTCGGGTTACGGATATAACCCCCTACAAAATACAGAAAAGGGTATTTGAGAATTTAATCCGAACGTTCCCAGGAGAGTTGTTCTGAAGAGTTCATTCTTTCAGTGTAATATCAAACGGCTTATTAAAAAAATGTACATTTGTATGCTCCTAATATAAAACGTACAGTTCCGTTCTTGTAGACTTATAATAGAATATAATTTAGTAGTTGAAATTATCCTACCAAAGTGGAGTATTCCGTTAGAGTTATCAACATAATTATTCTACAAAACTGTAGTTATCCTGTGTGGTGGCAACATTGACGAAAAACATTTTCTTGCTAAAGGATCCAAGGCTGCACCGTGTAATGTAACAGTGGTGTCCGGATATTACAATCTCTTGCGACCTATTGCATTCATTGTCTGGGTGCCGTGGGCCGCCTCACAAGCGTCACATTTAGCTGTCGTCACAGATGCATTGCGTATCCCTGCGGGCGCTCTCGTGGAATTGCGGTGGCGATTTCGAACGAAAGCTCCAAAGGTTGGCAGTGGAGGAAGAACGTAGACCATCTTTCTTGTTAATATTGCATTTTATTTGTGTTTCGGGAAATTTTTTGAATAAACGAAAATGAATAATATTGTGAAAAAAATTTGTTCCCATTAATTTTTAGTGTCCGACATTTATCTTGCAAATGAATCATAGTACTTGATACTATTATTCTTACGATCAAAAATATCCAACCCCTAATAGCTTGCCTTGTTATCGATAGAACAATAACATAATACATGGAATGTAGTACAAAGTTTTATAAAATACATCTCAAAATTAAACAAAGAACTTAACTAACACTTAACACAGATTTTATTACAATGTTTGAGTTTGCAGACATGTCATTACATTATCATGTCCTAATAACCAAATATTCATTTAGTGTTAGAAAATATTTGAAGATGTTTTTCTATTTTCTTTCCTTTTTTCTTTTTCTTTTCTTTCTTCCTTTCTTCTCTCCTTCCTTCCCTCCTTCCTTCCTTTCTTCCTTCCTTCTACCCTTCTTTCTTTCTTTCTTGTTCGGCCAGAAGGCCTTTCAAGAACTTGAATACAATTATACTAATATTCACAATTAGGTTTTAGCACCATGACTAATTCTTATCTGATTTACACCATCACTATTATTGATAATCTAAAGTAATTTAATTTTACAGAATTTTCATTTTAATTTTTTGATTTTAAGGTTTTTCTGGGTATCAAAAATAATATTACTAATAATTAAGGAGGACGCAATTTTTTTCTTTCTTTTTTTCAAAATATACTAAAGGGGTGTGCCTAGAAGCAATGCCATTACGTTTGTCTCATTGAGAGGAAACAAATGAGATATTGATCAGCTCTGAATATGCGGTAAGTCGCTCAAGACACATTTTAGTTGTCTGAAAAACGCAAAAACATAGGTATTTGTAGAAATGCCTTGGAATCTTCGGAATGGACTCGTACACAAACCATCAGTTCCCCCCAGTTGACCGAGACGCCTCCAATGATACCTCATTTGTCCCGATCGGGTGACAGGAAGGGGTCTAACGGTGAGAGACGCATGGACGCGCGCAGTTACTCGAATATTATATGATTAATGAATGTTGCTGGTAGGGGACGAACAGAAAGTGACGAGCTAGTATTTGCGTTTATTAATATTGACAAACGTCTTGTTTTATTCAGTTTTCTTTGTTATGTTTTTGTTCTACAAACACATGATACGATAACATTTATTACGAAGATTAGATTAAGATTGACACAGGTTAAGATAACATTTTTGAACAAATATACAATTTAAAGTTTACAAATATTATTCATTTTTTTCTGAACTTAAATTGATACTCGCCCTAACCCGAATGAAGGTAAATTGTAACCACAAAACAATGAAAAACTTAGAAATTCTATTGTTAAGTTTTTACCTACTAGATCGTAATAAACCAATTTATGCTCGGTAATACAGCGTAACTGAAATAATTTTCTACAATCTTTTATTCCAAAGTTTTGAAGCCTTGCGTTGGAGCCTAGCTCTATTTTTCGGACTGGATATAGTATAAAAATGTGAAATAAAAGAAAGAAAACTAAGTCAAATATAGATAACATCAAAAAATTAAGAATGTAAGAAGATATTTAAGAGGAAGAATGGTAATAAGAGAACATATGACTTAGGAAAACAACATATGACTCTCGAGCCTTGCAGAGTATGATCAATGTTAAGTCATTTTCCCCCAAAGACTCTTTGGCTGTCGTCATTTCTATACAAGGTAGAACGGTGCTTCTTTGGTTGATATAAACTATAGGATATTTAGCATTAGTCCATTATCAAATATTAATTAGACAAATTACTTAATTAAAAATTGTTTTTCAAAAAATACTTTTTCAATAATGTTTTGAAAAAAATTATTACAAATATATTCGCATATATGATATTGAAAATGAAGCAATGTAGCTAGTGGTTTTAAAGTCAAAATGAAAACATCAACATCCAATTCAAAGGACCGCACTATCAATTAGATCGATCTGGGAATACCAATTTTGGTGAAAATCCTGCATACGCATTAGCCGAAAGTATTGTTCAAAACAGGCAGACGGACCTGCCGTCAATTGATCGACGTTCGTTAATTGATCGTCAATCGTATCAACCTGGTTACTTGTGTAATAATTGCTTTTGTAACTTATCACACTGCAACATTGAGATTAAAAAGGTGAAGTTAAGATCAATTATTCAAATGGTAGATGAACTGATAACGGTACTAAGAACTGAACAACTAACCCCACACCATGTTCAATGTAGGGGAGAGTTATGTTAACTGGACCACTTTTTTTAAACTAGTTCTAAAATGTTATTTACTTGACCTATACCCGTAAAATTTCGCATGATATTTTAGAAGTGCTTTCTTCTTCTATTGTGTGTAACATCATTGTGTTTACAGTTAGTGTCAAAAACGGAATGTTTTATACATTTGCAGTAGCACCAGTTAACCTAACCGGTAAGGTTAAGTGGACCTGAAATTGAAATAAGCTGTGAAAATAACACTGACGTTTAATAGACTGTTTTAATGAAAAAATCAATCTTCTACACATTGCCATAACATTTTTCACACATAAATGAGAAAACAGGCCAGGGACCGCGCGCCGTTTCCCAAAACGTGGCATCTAAAATTAAAACGTGGAAATTACAGTGGTAATGAATTAAATTAATCAAATAGTGAAAGGCGAATAAATTATGTAACATGTCTGATTTAATAATTACAAATCAATAAATACTACTTCCAAAAAAATAAAGGGGGTTAATGGACAATTAGGTTAACCTAACCTCCCGGCGGTCCAGTTAACGCCACAGCACACATTTTCTTTATATGCCCGAAAACACACAAGCCGCGATGTTATTAAAAACAAATACACTATTATAAATCAGAAATACTAACAATTAATTTGGTGTGAATATTCTTCTTGTAGCTGTTATTGAATCGCTAAAAAATGCTACGCAGATAAGTGGTAGAAAAAACCTCTGACCTTTCAGAATAAAAATTACGTACTGTACTGGACAAATGAAGGAATGTCTACCAGTGGAAAAGCCAGGAAACACTTCCAACCAACATTTAAAAGCATGGACTACTTAACCTAACCGGTCCAGTTATCCTAACCCCCCTACACATTAGAAATATGTAGAACACAAATCACACAACATTAAATTTTTTCGAAGAAACACCAACAAATAATATCAATTTTCGTGAATTTAACCTTGAGGTTAAATTTCAAATAACTTGTATGAAGACTGCCATCCTTGGTTTCATCGTTGTAAGGTCCATTGATTTGTTTGAGGCAGACATTCATAGCATAACACTTTGTGATATACGATGAACTATAACGAACCTGCTCCATTTAGTGTATCTAAGATTGTCATCAATAAATTTTATAAACTTTTCATTGAAAACAATTTTATTTTAGTGTAAAACCTATATTAAAACGTTGATCTACAATAAGTGTAATAAGTTATTACAATTGTTTCATAAATATTGTAATGTTGTGAATGTCTCCCGCAAATCAATGGACATTACAAGAATCAAAAATAATATCAATCCCGCCACAGACCCAAAACCAGCAACCGCCCTGAAGGTTGACGTCATTGGGGCATCACGCGGTTGGGTGCACGGCCTGGTGTTATGGACTGCTTGTATCAAACATAGAAAAACTTATTTATTGGTTGTTTGATTTGATTTATTTTTCGTCAGAAAAAAGCATTTATAATTGTAGCAGATTTGGTTCAATGTATTGCTATCAAAATAGCCAACTACACCCCCGGCAGTATTAGCAGGAGAAGAGATCAAGAAAATTAGCGCATAGTGAAGCTACATTTATGGTTTTTATACAATAATTCCATTTCGGTTGCCAACGTAATCAACACGAGTGTAAATCTGAGATGTGGAAAGGCTAACTTGCGGGCTCAAGGTCACCCGGCCCAAGGTCAAAGTACTCTCCAAACAACTTTGGGCAGAAGAAATTGGTAGAACAGTTATGCAGTGCGCCTTGCTTTTGGTTTGAAAGAGATTGATCGTACCGAATAAATACATTTGTTAGTTAAAACAGAATAGCCGACATCGACTGATGACATCGATTTGCTCAGGTAGCGGAAGTTTGTTTGCTTGTGCAGGAACGGTGTCTGTCGCGATTGAACTGACTGGTCAATTTCTTTGATTCTTGGTGGTTTCCTGAGAACGTTCGCACGAATGCTGCGCCCCCCCCCCCTACGCAACGAGCCGAGGTCTGCGCGACGACCTTCTTCCTCAACGCTGTGAGCGGGCGACGGGCTGCGTTCATCCCCATGCGACACGAAATCTCAGACAGGGAGATTCGGGGGCCGCCTTAGCACCAATTGTTGATGTCACTACAGTGCCTATGCCCGGGAGGTCCTAGGTTCGAGGCCCCGACGGAGGCAGGATTTTCCACACTAGTTAGAGAGCTAGGCCGAATTCAGCCACTGTCTAGAGGGGAATTCTGGCGGTCGGCTGCTCTGATCGATAGTTTTGCTTACTTTCTTCAATCAACTCCAGGCGAATGCCAGAGCAGTATCCTAACAAACAGGCCCACGGACCGTGCGCGATATTTCCTTCCTCTTCCTTGTCCTATCCTCACCCCTAATTTAAACTTAAAA
The DNA here is from genome assembly GCA_031308135.1 of Acheta domesticus. Taxonomy (NCBI): domain Eukaryota; kingdom Metazoa; phylum Arthropoda; class Insecta; order Orthoptera; family Gryllidae; genus Acheta; species Acheta domesticus. The sequence continues at coordinate 147,572,793 of JAHLJT010009419.1, read as the reverse complement.
GCAATACACTATTACATGCGCCCGGAGACTGGTCACGAGCTTAGAGCTTGTTCCAACTCGGGAGGTGCCCCGGTGGTGGGAAACCTAGTTAGGAAAACCCTGCAAGCCGGCGTATGCTATTTGCACATGATACGTAAAATAATAACACAATAATTTGGCATGAATATTTAGATGCGTTAAGCGAAAAAGTATTCGACATCGATTATCGCCATCCAGCGGAGGAAGATCAACTCCACTTCCCACGATTCTCTACACTCACGAGACTAATGACCTTAGCAGTTGACGCGCGCGGAGTCACTCATCAATCAATCAGGGGGATTGGGCGATGCGCTCATAACGCATCAGTCGAGGCGTGTTGCCTTTTGGGTGTGGCGCCGCGCCCTCTGCCTGCAGGCAGGGTGAGCTTCGCGCCGCGCCGCGCCGCGCCGCCTCGCGAAGACAGCGGGAGTGGGGGGAGGGGGTGTTGAGGAAAAACGCGGCGCGGCGGGCGACGCGGGCGACGTGGGCGACGCGGGCGACGGACGCGATGCGCCTCGCGTGCGTCAGCCGCGCGCTCCGCCCGCGACCACGACAGACGCCTATTTGTAGCCGCCTGCGCCGCGACTACATATGGCGGTTAACCACGCGCCGGCCGCGCCGATGGAGATATTGGCGGACGCAGGCGGTCGCGTGCGGCGCCGAGGGCGGCGGACACGCGACGCGGCGTGGGTGGCGGCGGAACTCGCGCGCTTACTTCCGGGCAGTTTTACATTTGCTCATCATTCGTAAAATAATGACACAATACAATAATAACACAATATAATGATAACAAACAATACAATGATGATAATAATAATAATAATAATAATAATAATAATAATAATAATAATAATAATATAACTAGTGGCTTGCAGCAGTGGCCAATATAGTGCCACACACGTGTTTCCACACAATAAATAGCCACTCACTAGTTTCGGAACTAATTTATCCCATCTTCAGTGGCTCCAAGTATCTTTGTGGTTGATTCTTCCTCGATCCAAAATTAATAATCATTATTATTATTACTAACATACCTGTGCGAGAACTCTCGTAAGTTAAATCCCACGCTCTTCCCTATCCTTCCATTTCCATATTAACCCCTTAATGCATACTGTGCTTCAAGACGTTCTCATCCTCCCAGCCTTGTTCTATGTCTCCTTGTAATTGTACTAACTGAATGTATTTTAACATAACAATACAATACACCCTTATTCTTATTTAACTTCATTACAGAACAGAGAGGTATACCCGTACAATTCAATCGCTTAGAACATCAAGTAACTAATATCATTTCATCTCAGTTACAGAATCTGCACGTCTGTGAACAAGTGCCGAACCAGCAAAAATGTAATAGAATATCCAGAAAGATCTCATCCCGTACACTATAGTATGAGAACGTTCCTTTGTCTTCGTTGTTGTAAGACCCTAAAAAGCGTCGTTTTGGAGTTACGTAACTACACAGATTTCAACAATGCTTCCCGCTTGTTGCGGGTTGCATTTGGCATGAATATTTAGATGCGTTAAGCGTAAAAGCCGCAAAACTCATTTATAATACTGAAATAATAAAGGATAGGATTATTATTATTATTATTATTATTATTGTTGTTGTTGTTGTTGTTATTCCGCAAGTAAGCATAGGCGTGAGTGAAGGGTGTATTGTTTTTATTATCTTTAAATGTAGAATGCAGGTCTCCAGCTTTAGAAAATGCTCCTCAAGGAAAGCGTGGGGTAATGCCCTGACGAGAGATTAGGAAACCGGTCGTTTCGAAGACAGGGTCGAGCGGCGGCGCGGCGCGATGCGGCGCGGCGCGGCGCGGCGTCCGCTGAACCGGGCGCGCGTTTTTACGAGGCTCCGCGATGGCGACTTGTCTCCGCGCGCCGGAGGCCCCGCGCTCCTGGACAGCCAGCGGCCGCTCGCCGCGAGCGCGCCCTGTCAGACAATGGAGCGCAGGCGCTGGTGGGGGAAGCAAGACCTTCGGCGCTCAATTTCACAAATCTGTTACTTTTTCAAGTGGTTTTCTCTAAGATCCGAAAAAGTGCAATACATAATAGAATGGGAATGTGATTGTGCATGTAAATTATTGTCTGCCGTCACTGTTAAACTCTTCTATTTCCGTCAATTTACTTGAGGTTTTGTGTCTTTGTGTACGTAGTGTAGATAAAGTTATGCTACAAACAATCGATATCGACAGTCTGATATATTTTGGAGATTCTGGTAACAAAAAGCGTTTTTTGTCTTCATTTCAAAACGACCGTCCGCTTCTTATTTTCCCTTCAACAGCCCACCTGTGAAAAACATTAGCCCTTAACCGTACACAGGATTTTCACCAAACTAAACTTTCCAGGATCGATGTAAATAATGTCATAGCCTCATTTTTGGGAGCACAGAACTTCAAGTTCGATTTTTTCAAAAAATTAAATCCACTTTTTTGTGTAAATTTTCTGCTTAAATGAGCAAAGTAACCTCCAACGTTTCTAAAATTGATGTAGGCTCGATTTTCATTAATACCTCCGATATTTCGATAATCCCAAAAGTTATTTTTTTATTCCCTTCCAACACCTACAGACAGAAATTTTGTCTTGATGGAATCGCTTCTTCAAAAATAAATCTTTCAATATTGTCATGTACACTATAGTTTTTACAAAATATGAATAGTTTTCGCAAAATTTTGAGAGAAATCTTCACAATTAAAGAAATTTAGAGAACAAGATTATTTCAAAAAAGGCTTCAAAGTTTTTCTTCAAATAATTTGCTCGAATAGAGCAAATAATATGGTTTAAATATATTAACCATATAATGTGGCAAATAATAAATATCGTGAAATAATATGTTGCGATATAAAAATCGCCGAATAATATGTTGCTATTTTCATTTAACCGATTTGTATTCCGAAAATATCTATATATTAATTTGTTAATTAATTCTACTCATTGAATATTGAAATATAACTCACCTCCAATGGTGATGTATGGTGATACAACATTGTATTGTGATTGTTACACAATATTCAATCTAGATATTCTTTTTAATGCGTGTTTCTGAATACATCTTTAAATTTTTTGGGTATCTTTTTTTTTCCAAAATATTAGTCTTCTTGCACAATTTTGAGTGATGTCGTTTGAAATTTTCAAGTGAGGCTGAAAAATGACTGTGAATGAACTTGAAATGAATTTTCAAGTGAGGCTGACATTAAAGGATTTGGGAGTAAGTGTGGTGTCACATTTTAGGTTTAAACCCCAGAAATGTGCCTCCTTTTTAACATCGAATAACGCACTCGAATTCTCATTTGCGATCGATTCTGAAACTTCACATCGCGAGTATCCAATATCTTCCTGTAAAAATTGGTAATTATGATTATATTGCAAGTCTTACTGACAAAAGACTATGAAATGAATATTTCGTACATATTTTCCCAGGAATATGCTCATGTAAGTAATCGACTCCAACACTGAATAAAATTCCACCTTTTAAACCAGTGTGGCTGTTAAAGTTCAATTTTGAATTGTTATGCCAATAATCTTAGAAACTAGTGGTGTTACAGCAGCACATACTTTCCCGTATTATTGGAAGCAGCTACGTAGAATTGAAATATTGCACTTTCTGCCCTACAGCATCTAAGTTATTATTTGAAAACGTCCAATTCAACCAAGAAGCGATTAACCACGGTGTAAGATATATAGGTATGTATGTTAACAAGCCGTCTCTGGGGCAAATTTTCTGAAGCTAGCTTGATGCTAGTTCCTCGCTTGTCCGTACGGTGCGCACGATCGATCTGGGTCGCGGTGTAAGATATACATCTTAAGATGACATCTTAAACTGTGGCTGTTACACACTACACGACCAATCACGACCTTGCCCAAATGAGATCCAAAGATTGCAGCTTATATGCGAGAACTGTGAGAACGAGCCTCACATAAGCTTCAGTTTTCGACTGGGAGTGAACACACCTATATATCTTACACAGTGCGAACAACTCACAGTTCCCATCACAGCGTTGTCAAAACCATGTGAATTCCACAACTGCATAAAAATTTAATACAAAAGTTTTCTAAACTTGTATTGGAAAAAGACGTCTGATACCATACAAGCCTACACCATCAAGTCGAAACATTGACACGTAATTCACAGAAATTCGCGACAGCGGAGCGGATTTCAATTGTTGCGTTCCTGCATTGTCGATCTGTAGCAATTTTTATTTCCAATATTTGAAAAGAAATAATTTCTTTAAAGATTAATGTGTAAATGTATAACAAAAGGTCGAATGTAAGAAACAAACAAAGGAATAATATACAAAATTGCAAATTCTAATTTACCACGCATCCAGCTGTCCGAAGCGCAGTAAATTTACAGCGGGCTATTATGTTCGTCAAAAATTATAGAAAATCTACTCGTATTTTGAAAAAATTAAGTATGGCCTTATTTGAAGATGTAGTTTTGATAATTAATTAATATTTTTTTAATTTTTTTAAATGTTTGCAAAATCAGGCATTTTAACGAACATGAAACCTGCACCATTCTCTTAAGCTTCCTTTAAGATATCTCAGGTTCCAATTTAATCAAGAAACGTTGTACGGTTTTTAAGAAAAAATGGTTTAAAACAAAAAAAATGTCTATGACACAATTTTTTGAAAAAAATACTTGTTTTTGAAAGATTGAATATAACCTTATTTGAAGATCTATTTTTTATGAACACATTTCATTAAGAAAAAAAATTGTATCTTCATAATTGTAGTTGTAGGAAGATGCCGAAAAAATTTCGAATTTTTTCAATTTTCGAAAAATCAGAGTTTTGAACCACATGAGATCAACGCCACCCTCTTAAATGATATTCAGACTATCCAACAACAAAATTTAGTCCAAATTGTTGGCGCCATTTTTTTGAAAATTTTGAAAATGTCCCAAGGGCTTCATATAAAGTACCCTCCAAAAGTAAAATATCGGTTTCAAATTTAAGGGGCCGCGAGATAATTCAGATCAATCGGGTAGTATCAATTTTGGAGAAGATCGGCAGAACGGTTTAGTCGCTAGCGTTGTTCACAGATGGACGGACGGACGGACAAACGTTTTGCTTTCAGTTGGTTTTTCGGTATCAAGGACCCACAAATTAGGGATTCTAGCTGCACCACGTTTTATGAGATTTTTTTCTTAATTTAGCAACTGGATTTTTCCACTTTTTCGTTACAGTCCACGTTTCGTTATAGCGCCTATAATAAGAGTTTTTCTGCCGAAAATCCTCCTTTTTTCGCGCAACCTTGCATAACTTTCCCTATACTATACGTATAGTATACGGGAAAGTAAAAAGGTGAATGCGTAGTCAAGCGACTAAAACCTACCATTTGATTTCATTGCCAACTGATTGTTAATAGAATGATGTGTCTTTACATATCTCATTTGTTGAAGTGACGTTATTTCATGTATTTTCTTCGTATCTGTGTTTCTCAAATGAGTATTTTTTGTAGGTTTCTAAGAGTGAATTTTAAAGTGACGATCAATGAGCGTGTCGGGCCGTGCTGTGTGCAGAGCTGCTGCACGCGGGTGACCTGTCGTCGTCCATGGACGGGCTGACGGGGTACGACGCGGGCGTGGGGTCGCCGGGGAACCCCGCGGGGCCTGCCCAGCAGCAGCAGCGCACCAAGCGCATGCGCACCTCCTTCAAACACCACCAGCTGCGCACCATGAAGTCCTACTTCGCCATCAACCAGAACCCCGACGCGAAGGACCTCAAGCAGCTGGCGCAGAAGACGGGGCTCTCCAAGCGGGTGCTGCAGGTAAATTTCTTTCCTTTCTTCCTTTCCTTTCTTTCTTTTCTTTCTTTCCTATCTTTCCTTTCTTTCCCTTCTTTCCTTTTCCCCTCTTTCCTTTCTTTCCCTTATTTCCTTTCTTTCCCTCCTTTCCTTTCTTTCACTTTTTTCCTTTCTTTCTTTCCTTTTTTCTTTCCTTTCTTCCCTTTCTTTATTCTTCATTGTATAAATAAGTGCATAACCTGAGCGTTCTGCATGTTTATGAAAATGTCTTTCCATACGTCAAATGCAGTTTTTAATTATTTTTTTGACCAAATCAAATCAATAATCTCAATGTCATAATGTATAAAACACGTCCGTAATTCACGATGTGAGAAATATTTCAAATAATTACGTTTGTGTAATTTTAAAAAATAACCAGATTAAATCAAAATGGCGTCAATGGCATGTTATTAAGTGAATTTAGCACTGTCCGTTCAAAAAATTTAAAGAAAAAGTGTGTAACCGTTTTTTAGACAATGCATCCTTCAAGCGTTTTGGAAAATTCGAAAATTGAGCTAATTTTTCCTGAAAAGTTTAGAGTTTTCAAGAAGACAACGTTTCAAGGACTTGATTCTACAAATCCAATAATGTATACAAATCGCCGGGATGTGGATATTAACGACGTGAGAGATACAAAAAATACATTTGTATAATTTTTTAAAGCATTTAGCACTATCTGTCCAAATAGTGTGAAGAATAGTTGTGGAACAGTTTTTGGGAAGATCTTGTTTTTAATATTTTTATTATTGCCCATATTTTCGCACTGAGGGAACAGAAGCATGGAAAGACAGAAGAAGGGATGGTGCAGTGGGAGGTCATGAGAATTAAGTGTTATGTTATTTCGAAAATAGTTATTAATAATTAACGATCTGTGAAAATATATTCATGTTTTAGGGGGGGGCTTTAACTGTATCAGACTGAAATAGGTAAAAAGTAGGTAAGGATATAGGACAAAAAATCTGCGAAAACTTGAAGTGAATAAGTGTTTCTGTGTGTAAACTCTACTCAAGGGTTTAATGGTATGTTACCAACTCCTAGCATCAGAAGTGGCTGCCCTACAGCTATCCTTGAAACTACGGGAGGCCTTCTTCCGTAAGGGTTTGAATAGGCCATGATGATGAAGACGATGATGATGATTATGATGATAAAATTATAATAATATAGGAACAATGTTTATACTTTTTTGCATAATTTTTCGTAAAATTTAGACAATTCTTAAACAATTATTTTTTCAAAAATGGTCCCAAATTTGTTTACACAGTGTAAAGAAAGTATAATCTTGCGGAAAAAAACGGCGAATTTTCGATAGAAAATCTCTTATTGCTGGGGCCTCTTATCGAAAAAGTGAATAAATCTCATTCTTGAACGTAGTAAATGACTTCCGGTAACACGTGTTTTCAGAATCCACTTTCGGTGGGTTGTTGGTCGAAAATTCGATTGATGGCAAGCCGTCTGTAAACAACGCTAGCGAATAAATCGAAAGCAGGATTTGCACCAAAATTGATATTCCTGACGGATATTGCTATTCCTTGAATTTGAAATGGATATTTTAATTTTTGGGAGTTCTTTAGGTGATGCTTCAACATTTTCAAAATTTTCTCAGAAATGGCTCCACATTTCTTCCTCTCATTGAGAAAAAGGCCGCATTTTCGTTGCCGTCCCCAAACTTTTGAAAATTGCAAGAGTTCAAAATGTTTTCGGCGTCCCTACACTACAGTAATGAAGATAGCATTTTTTTTTCAAAAACAAATCTTCAACTGTTATGATATAAAATGACAGAATTAAGAAATTACGTTATTGATTTCGAAAATTGAAAGTAGTACAATTTAAATGATATATACGACGTTTCCTGAATGTAAATACATTAAAATATAATTGATAAGGTAAAAATGTGCGTATTGGGAAATAATAAAATAAATAACAAATAAAAATATTTGTGACACTCTAGTCTTACGAAACAATTTTTTTCTACAAAATTTAAGCATCTACGCAAAGATATTCTGAAACTGTTCAGTGTACATTTAAATTTGATCCTAATTTATAATTACGTCTATTAAAATTGTATGTGAAATATCTAAAAATGTAAAATAAGTTAATGTGAAGTAACGTTTCGAAAACAACACATTATTTTCTTTTGTAGTAACTACATAATGATATAGTTTCAAGACGTTCATAGTTCAAGCAAGTACGATACTATATTTTCCTAATTTTTTGAAATTTATTTATTTAAAGTTGCTTTATAACACCTAAGTGATTAGAGACCCCTATCATTATACAGTTGAATAGACAAACAAAGTAGTTACAATTTTACCAACTTTCCCAATTGTTAATATTCACTCTAATTGATTTTGGTGTTTGTGTGTGTGGCAGGTGTGGTTCCAGAACGCACGCGCCAAGTGGCGGCGCAACCTGATGCGGCAGGAGAGCGGCGGGGCGGGCGGCGTGGCGGGCGGCGGCGTGGGCGTGGGCGTGGGCGTGGGCGCGGGGCCGGGGGCGGGGCCCGGGGCGGCGCCGGGGGTGGTGGCGGGGCCCGGGGGCGGCCCTGCCGGCCCCGCCTCCGTGCTCCTAGGCGATGCCGGCGGCGGCGGCGCGGGCGGCGGTGGAGCCGGCGGCGGAAGCGGTGGCCAGGGAGGCGGCGGTGGCCCCGGGGGCGGTCTGCCGCCCCCGCCCGCCACCCCCGAGGAGCTGCAGCACCACGCGCACCACCCGCACCACCTGCACCACCACGCGGCACAGACCACGCAGACGCTGTCCTTCGCGGACCTCTACTGAGGGTCAGCCTGCGCGCGGCCGCCGCTCCCCGGCCTCGCGCCTCCGCCCCCGCCCCCAGCCCCGCCCCCGGCCCCCGCCCCGCCGCCGCCGCCCTTCCTGCCCTGCACGCATCGCTGCGACGCCTCTGTGCTCCGCTTCCCAGTAGCAGCGTTCCAGCAAAACAGATGAAACTGCACCCAAGTCATAACAGAACGCAATCGGATGTACTGTACCAACACGCCACACTATTCTCGCTACGGACCCATAAAATAGTGATGGTTGGTTTGAGTGTGACTTTAGTGAAAACGTGTAATTGGCGATAAAATAATAGTTCGCTAATGTGTATTTTGCCTCGCGATATTCATCAAAATCTGTGCGGAAATTATGTGAATGTATTAAATAGAAACGAGTAGTGCCATCGATGTTACATGTTCTGCGAATAACCGTGAATAGATGAAACTGATTGTCATAAACGTGAATGATGAGTATATTTTTAATTTGAGGTTTTGTGGTGTATTTTTGGCCGCAAGCAAATGCGCACTTTCTTGAGCGTGTATTTGATTTGAATGACTTTTGAAAAATAAACATCTAGCTCAGGCCGCTAAGAAGCTATAGGTAGGCTTCATCCACCTTCATTAATATAGAGAAATTAATCACAACATGATCACTGTTCATACATATTGTTCGCTCTGAAATGATACTTCCTATGATCTCTACAAAATACGGGGAAGAATGTATTACTTTTCACTTCTAATAATCCAACACTTTTCTACAAAATCAACAAAGTACTCCCTTAAAATGTAAGAGTGAGTGAAAGTGTATCCCTGAATATTTTTTCTTCTTTATAGTTTGGTCCAAAAAAGAAAACAAACATTTGTACTACCTATGTTACACGATAATAATCTACAATAAATACTGTATCGACAATGTGAACACATTTTCCGTTAATAAGTAATAATATTATTAAATTTTTTTTTAGTCTGGAAATCATCTGCAATTACTATTCTAACTTTAAAAGTACACCCAATGTCATGTTTTTTCATAAAAAGTTTTTTGGCCGCCAAATTATAGCGTAGATAGAAAATAAATTTGGAGGAGTTTTGTAATTAGAGATTTCCACAGAACATATATTCAATGTTTATTTTATGCTAATAAAAATTACTTAATTTTCAAACTTTTCTCAGTTTTATGTTATGTCAACTGTGCAATTGCCATTCATAATTTTGAATACGAGTGTTTCTTAAATTCATGCAATTTGTGGAGTTATGCTCTCTAAGATTGGCATTACATTCATTTCCAGTATTTAGTGAACCTCTTCTCAATGTATAACGGGAAGAAACGTATTCATAACGAAACCAGGAATTATGGTCCAATAGATATTCCAAGATAAAAATATTAACACCAAAAGAAACTTTGCTGAAATGCAGTCGTTGAAGAATTAGTATACAAAATTAATTTCTTGATAAAACAATACGAAACATGAACAATCATAATTTACTTAATACAAGTTATTTTTATTTGAATTTACTTTCAAAGAACTAGTTGTTAGTGCTTTCCTTAATCAAGTTACCCGAATACGTTTGTGTTAAGCACAGTCATATTTACGAGTATTTACAATGTACTGCTTAAGGAGTCGTACAAGTACGTACTATTATACAACAAGATAAGATATAAATATCTTATTGCAGAACATAAATATTTCATTTCCTGGCGTTTTTGCAAGTATAGGGAGAGAAATATTTTGCAAAGAAACGTCGCGAATTTCGAGCATATCAATCTAAATGTCATGTGGCTGAAATTATTTAATATTAATTCGTACTTATAGTCGAGTGCCAAAGATAACATATCTCATTGCTGAATTCCCTGCTTTAAGATAGAGTTCTTGGTGCTAAAGATCGAAATTATTTATTATCTACTAACAATACAAATCCATAACCAAAAGTGATTTGTGAAATGTCATCTCAGTTTACTGGAAATCCGTTTACATGAAATGTATTAGTTCCCTTTCCACAAAATACCACATTCAATTAATCAAAACATGTAGATCTTTCACAAATTGCTGCTTATTCTTCTTGAGAATATGCAGAAAAAAATAGTTTTGATAAAAAAGGAGGTGGACAGGGGCCAAGTGGTAAAGATAAGATAAACATTTGATGTTGTGACCCAGCAAGGTACAATTAATCACTCTGCCAGCCCCTATGCGCCTGGCTCCTATACATATCAATGTGTTGTGAATTATTTCGTCTATGTTCAACTCGTAGAATGTAGAATGCGATGTGAAAATAAAATGTAAATGTATAGTTCTGTACGAATTTTATTGTCGTTTGAACCTTTCCCATACAATCCCTCTGTTAAAAAATCTCGGAGAATTTTAACTTATACGCATTTGAAGTTTTCCATGTAGAAACAAATGGTACTAGATGTAGAAATAACTTGTTAGATCCTTGCAATCATTCTGCACTTTGTAAATTATTGTTTGAAATTTTAAATAACTTCGTATTTGGAATGGCCAGTCCCTGCACTGTGTGGTACAATATTACACGGCCGAGCAAGCATTGTAGCATTGCTAAGCGTTCTCTGAGAAAAAATCTAAAATCTCAACATCATGAGCACAACTGGAATAGACATGTTTGATAAAAACAAGGTAATTTATATTGAACTCATTTATGGTGAAATTGAAGGTGCGGTTTTGTGACAAACGTCCATTATATTACAGCAAACGTTTTTTGAGCCTGAGCGGTTTTCAGGAATTTGTTGGCTGCAGTATTTTTCTCTGCGTTGAAATTGAATTTCAGAGCTAATCAAATAGTAGATTTAATTTTATCGAGGATATTATTTATCTCCACTCTTTCTACTTAAATTTACACATCTCCAAAAATGTAATAGAAAGTTCAAAAAGGACTCATTTTGCAGAATACTTTTTGAGAAATGCTGGGGGCGTCACCAGACACCACAAAACGCATCTCCATTTAGAGCCGTTTTAAGGGACCAAGATGCGTCTTTGTATTGTTTGTAGCATAATTGTAATGTTTCACAATTATAATGTTGCACTCTGCCCTGCTATGGCAAAATCTGCAAACTTATGTTTTTCGTCGTAAATCTGCTGGATAAAGGACTGGGATAACTCCTTGTTTAGCAGAAGCAAACTCACAGAGTTTTGTGTCGATGGTTTCTTATAAATTGCTAAACACCATCATCTACTTCAGATAGACTGGAAGAACTTGATCAATAGACCTCGCATCCAAAAAAGTATTTCTAATCTTTTCATTACAGTCTGTGAAGATGAAGCCAATAAATCGACAAGTGAATCTGTTCGTGACTCCGTCACAAATTTATTGACGAAGAGACGAAATGCCTCATAATCAACTTCTATCTACTATCGATAGAAAAAGCTGAATGTCCTCTTTGCAGTTATAATAATTGGGCCATAGCAAATAGTTGTGAAAGGGATGTAGATGATGTTAAAGTTGTAAGAAACATTTGTAAGAAGGTTGTAAGAAAGTTTCTTTTTCTTTTTTGTAACCTGAGAATTAACTGAAGCGATTTTTTGCAATAGCTTTGAATTAAGTTTGCAAACTCAATCTGTCGGCCCTGAGGCCGAGATGGTTAAGGCAGTAGTGCCATAGTAATCTTAGGCCGTGGGGTCGCCGTGGGGTCGAGTCCCGCCTCGGGCAGTGTTGTATGTGTTCGTCCTTTCAACCCGTATCATCGCCATATCGTTTCATCCTCATACCATAACGTTATATCCAATAGAGATCGCTAATGACCTAGTAATTGATGCGACCTTAAACAATAACAATAAGTACAAAAAATCTCAATTTGGGATTCGTTTAGTTTTGGAATAAAATGCAGCGCCGAGAGCTCTAAAACAAACCAGAATGAAGCTCGGATTCTCCAGTACAGTGTGGGTCCGTTTGGGGAAATCTAATCATTAGGTGGCGGATTTTAATGAAAAATCATTTTTCATTTTTCATCATTCATTCTCCATAGAGTTCCTTAATGGCTTACCCGATTTCAGAAATTGTGTTGTCAGCCGTTGTATGTCATATAAGGTTCCTATGACCCCCATAAACGCCATTCGACCGATTTCGCGATAAATAAAGAGATTTCCTGGTAAATAATAATCCAAACCAAACGTTTGCGAGATGAACGAAACGAACAAGTCTCGATTACATCAGTAACATATGTTAGTTAATGGATGTTGGATATCCAACAACATGAGATGTTCATCCGAACTGATTTTGATCACATTTTTTACTTAGTAATTTTTCTTTGCTTTGAGGCCTTTTTAAAATATTTTATGAGCATTTTATTGATCATTTTTGGCAATGTTTTAGGTTATCTAATTCTGCCACCTAGTCATCGTTATGGAGCAACTCATTTTAACAGTCGCATACCAAAGGAGAGGGAGCGGCAACGTCGAGAACCCGCACAATACTTCTCTCTGACGTTGTTTAGGTAAGAATTTACCATTTCATCGTTTAGGAGTTTTAGAATTAGAATCTTTCTTCACCCTAAGGGATACAGAGAATGTTATTTTAAAGGATAATGAAAGAGAAACGAGTAATCCGGAAAAATTTGCCAATCTCTTCAACAAACACTTTTCTATAATTGCGTCTGATCTCACGAAGGGACTAAAACCACAAAATTCAAATCTTACACTTCCCAAAAAATTTCCGATACGATGTTTATTTTCGAAACTTCTCCCAACGAAATCCTCAGAATAGTCAGTAAACTAAAAAATAAATATTCATCTGGTTTAGATGAATTTCCGGATTGTTTATTAAAAACTTGTGCACCTGACTTTATACATCTGTTAACTCACATTTTCAATGCTTCTTTATGTACAGGAATATTTCCAGATATTTTCAAAACAGCAAAAATTAAGCCACTTTTTAAAAAAAGAAACAAAAATGATATTCAAAATTACCGGCAAATTTCTCTTTTGTCAGTTTTCTCAAAAATATTAGAGAGGCTTTTCTACTTACGAATGGAAACTTTTCTCAGGAAAAACAAAGCGTTTTCAGACTCACAACACGGTTTTAGAAAATCAAAATCTACGGAAACTGCCATTTTTTCTTTTCTCAAAGATGTTGCTTCATCAATAGACCAAAATGAAGTACCCATTGGAATATTCTTAGACCTTTCGAAAGCTTTTGACGTTATTGACCATAAGATCTTGCTCTCAAAATTACCTTCGTATGGAATTCGTGGTATTGCCCTAGATTGGATAACTTCGTACCTTAAAAATCGGACTCAAAGAGTAGAAATACCATACTGGTACAAAAGGACATTACATACTTATGTTTCCAATTCTTTGCCAATTGTGCATGGGGTCCCGCAAGGTTCGATCTTAGGTCCTATTCTCTTTCTGTTATATGTAAACGATATGCCCTTGTCTATTAAAAATGGAAGAACGGTTCTGTTTGCTGATGACACGAATGTTCTTTGCAAAAAGAAGCAGCAAATAGTACGATTTCAGAAGTTTCAAATTGGTTTAATAATAACAAATTAATTGTTAACGAAAGAAAAACTGTTTCAATGCATTTTTGCATTTCAAAATGTAAATCGCATGTTCCATTGAAAATGAACAATATGCAATTAGCTGATGTTGAGGCAACAAAATTTTTAAGTCTTTCAATTCAATCAAACCTCAAATGGAATGTACATATAACAGAATTAAACACTAAATTAAGTTCATTATGTTACGCATTCAGAATTCTTTCAAATCCTGTCAGCCTTCATGCAGCTCGTTGCGTTTATTTAGCAAATGTACATTCCCGCCTGAGATATGGCATAATATTCTGGGGAAGCTCATCCTGTAGTATTCAGACCTTCAGATTGAAAAGAAAATTATTCGAATAATGAACAAATGCCTTCCACGTGATCCCTGTAAGCCTCTTTTCATTGAGCTAGGAATCTTACCATTGCCTTGTCTATTTATTTACGAATCTGTAATATTTGTCAAAAATGACCTACTTAACGGAGGGAACATATTTTCATGCAATATTGATATTTATAATTACAACACACGCCGTAGAAATCACGTGCATCAAGTGTCAGTATCAACAGCTCAGTACAAGAAATCAACATACAATACATGTACGTTACTTTATAACGCATTGCCAGATGACTTTAAACAATTAAAGTCGGTACACAAATTTAAGTTAAAAGTAAAATATTTTCTGCTGAAAACTGTTTCTATGCAATTAGAGACTATACTGATCGTGAAAAAGAAAAATAATGTTTATTGTAACAAAACAAAGATATATAATGAATTAGTTTATGTTTGCATTGTATACATTTAAAAAAATATTTAATACGCCTGTAACAAGTAATGTACTTCAGCTCCCGGGTCAATGACCCCCATCTCGATCAGGTTTTTGTCCAGTTTCCCTGATCCATTGAGCAAATGCTGAGATGGCCCCTTGTTTTGCTTCTGGACGTAAATGTAGCTTCACTGTGCGCACGTTTTGTTTAGCACTCTTGCTTGTAGTTCATTTACCGTTGAAATTGATTTTCTATTACTCGGGAACAAACATTTTTCAAATATTTTTATTTTTCTAAAATAATTATTTTCTAAATTCATTTTTTCGTTTTCTATTTTCGTTTTTTTTATTCTGACCCTCAAGAAAATGTGCGCAGATAAATCTCTTTCCCCACATGTCATATACAGTTTTTACTGATTTTTGACAAATAAATAAATAAAAATATTCGAGTATGAAAGCTTTACAAACCAAATCGAAAGTGTCGCCAAAATGTGTAATGGCTTGATAGGAACTTCGGCATTGTCTAACAATCAGGTCTATCCATAAACTCAAATACGATTTCAGTATCTGTCGATGCAAAGAACAAAAGCCTTGTAGCAAATGTTGAACTAGTTCTTTAAAGAAAGAACGATCATCTGTGTCTCCCAGAAAAAAAACTGCAAGTAATGAAAATGTTCAAAATATCATTCTTGGCCATAGCTCAAAGAATGAAAATATTTTAACACTATTTTCCAAAAAATGAATGGTGTAATGTGCAGATGCATCTAGCATTAGCTCTTAAATATACATTTTTCCTTGAATTTTCTTGGAATTTATTAGTGTCCTATGAGTACCAGAATGGCATCGGTATGTGGATTTTAAATTGAAATTTAAAGTAAATAAAATCCATAATCTGTATCGCAAGCAATTCACTAAGAAAATCTGTGATTCAAAAATCTGCAAAAACATTTCTTTATTGAGTTTTGTTGTACAATGACAGACAGTACAACGTTCAGCTACGAGGTTCTTCAGTTGATTGGCCGAGTAACTTTGTGCCAACGAAGTGTGAAGGGAGTAACTTGTCACCTCCCAAATAGAGATTTCGTTAGGTGAAACCTTCAACCAAGGTTTTTGCGAGGAAAATTCTATAAACAATTGTTAGAGGGCGATGACAGGGTTTAGAAAGGAATACGATAGGTGACAAGTAAATTCAAGAAATATTCTATACTTATCTACTGTCCGGGAGATATTGAAAGAAAATGTGAAATGGGAGTTCGTGAGAGTGATGTTGATCAGTTCATATTTCGTAAGTGACAGCTCCTTGTAGGGGAGATCGGGGCTAGTTGTACCAGGGGCAAGTGGTGACATCGTCTTTACTGACCAATCCAATAGAGCTCAGCTCAAATAAAAATATACAGTATTGTTCTACTTGGAGAAAACCCTACTTGGAGAATAAACAGTATTTTACTTTTGTGCTACTTCAGGCTTTGTTTAAGATGAGTAAAGATGACGATAGTTCTTCGGATATTTTGGATTTGTCGTCGCAAGACATTCCTATTAAGAAAATTAAAGTAGAAAAACGTCGGATGTCAAAATACAACATTAAATGGGAACATGCTTATAATTGGCTGTGCGAGGTAAAGTCAAACAAGTATAAAGTATGTTGTCGACTGTGGAAGAAAGAGTGGAGCGTTTCTCATGGTGGGCTAAATGACATCTTAAAGCACTCGAAAACAAGTTCTCACATGAAGATCGCGAGCTTTCACGCTGCAAAAAAATTAAGAGACTATTTCGCAAACCAGATGCGTCTGCTTCTGATTACGAAAATACCTATAAAATATTTGCAGTTGAAATTTGATAACCTACTGACTGAAATCCTTGATGTAACTTGAAATCATGACCTTGTTTGTGACTGACAGGTATCTCTTTCGATACTTACAATTAAAATGTTACTTATTATTGCTTTTTTATTTTGTCCCACTTTTTCCAAACAAATCACGCTTTTCTTTCAGTAATATTTATTAAAAATCACTACTTAGACGAAAAATAATCTGGCAAAGCTGTTGTGTACTGTCTTATTGTTGACAAACCAGGGGTGGTTACTGTTATTCTTAAGATTCTGTTTTCAATGATTTGTAATTTATTTAATGTGGTTGGAGCAGATGAAATCCATGCAGGGCATGCGTAAGTTGATATCGGACGAAGAATAGATTTGTAAGTAGTTGAAGAAGAATGGATTTTTAAAGAAGAGATGAGGTTGAGAATAGGACGTGAAATAGTTAATCGTCCATTGGCTTCATTTACTTTGAATGAGATGTCTTCTTCTTTTGTCTTATTCCGTTACTACGGGGTCGGCGCTAGTGGGTCTGGGCTCAATTTTTATCATTTTTTCCGCCACTCTATTTTTATACAGATTTGGCAATGTTTTTACGGTCGGATGCCCTTCCTGACGCCAACCACTAGGGACGAAAAAGCACAATACACATAGACAACAAACACAATCATGTCCGAGGCGGGATTCGAAACCACGATCCTTCGGTCCAAGATCGCCACGGCACTACTGCTTTAGCGATTTCGACCACCCGGAATCGGCACTTTGAATGAGATGTGACTGTGTCAATTTAATCTTGTGCCCATGAAAAGGTCGAGGTAAGGAATAGATAAATTTAGTGGAGGCCAAGAAATCATAGAAGAGCAAAGCAACGATAGACTCGAATGCGCGATTGCGCGTCGCGGAGGGGCGGGGCGGGGGCGGGGCGACGGGCTGGCCACCCACGGCGCGGCGGCCGGGTGCGACAGCGGGCGGGGACACGGCCGAGTAAAGCAAGTGGATCGTTGAGGAGGCCAAGAAAGTGAAGGCGCAGCAGGCAACGGTGAAAGCGGTGGTGACTGTCAAGCAAAGGCCATCACAAAAATGGTCATGCGTTTGCAGATGTCGTATCGTGGTCGTCGATGATGATGGGATTAGTGTCGGAGATTTGTGTGAAGGGATCTCTCAGACATTCCCGGAATGCTGTAACAATATCGGAAACCCTGTGAAAAGTTTCATTAGGCCACGGCCCCTTGCACCACCCCGTCTGAGCTCTGCGTCGTATGGGGTCCGCTGACCCAGCGAGCGGCCTGCCCTTGGGAGATTTTGTGGGGAAGAAATTTTAAATCGCCCGAAACAATATTCTCATATCCTGCGGCTGTGTTGCAAGATATTATTAGACGCAATCTTCAAATATAGTTTATGATAGTTCCACATTTAGAACGTTTCTAATAATAAAGAAATTCAAATGATTTCCCCTAACACAATGTTCTGAATATTTGCGCGTAACGGTCCAATCCAAATATTTTATCGTCTAGAAGGGGTTTTTGCTGAAACACTGTCCTGACTCCTGGATTTCGAATATTTCTAAAGGGCTCAGAAAAAACAAAACCTGATAATCATTTTAGATTCTACGCATCGCATTAGTCGATTATTCGCTAAGCATCGTGATAAAAAAAACTGAGAAAAATGTTAGGTCAGTTAAATTCCAGCATCCCGTTTTCAACCAGGCACTTTCAATTTCACTCAGTCGGTTTTATACGAAAGCATAAACCTCTCCGGACGGACCGTACAGCAAGACGACTTTATGGAGGGGACTTTACACAAGAGACGGAACCTGCGCCGAGCGCGACAGGACGCTCGCCAGAGTTGCAATGGACGATTCTGCGGGACCGCCGCATAAATAACCTACTGGAGACTTTCTTTGTTGGATTTTAAAGTTAACGATTGTACTGGAAATTCAAGAGGCATTAGACCTTTGAACACTTGTGAGTTAATTGTTCCCCGAACAGACCAAACACCACACAGGGAACATTAAATTTAAATAGTCGTCGAAAGACAGGTCCACCCAGGCACTCATTATATAATGCGCGATCAGCCGACTACCACTAGAAGATCACCTACTCGCGTGGGATAAAAAAGGGTTTTATATCAGATCACACTCGGAGCGCATGGTTGCTCCTACTACTTCTAACTTTATATCCCACTTCTCTCACTGGAATTTAACGCTGAACACTTAACTGTCATGGTATCGATCGCTTCAAGAGACTCGTGGTGCTTCAACAGTCGTGATACGTACTTCCTCGCATTAGGAATATTCTCGTATATGTAACGGTTAGGTAATTGTAAAATTGCATCCTCGGAGCATTCTATTGCATGAGAGATTCGAAACTCGCACATCTTGAATAGTTGAAAATCCGAACGTTCTGATTTTCATTAAAATCGTATGGATTGAAGAGTACTGTAGGCTCTACGCCTCCTAAAATTTTAAAAAACTGTTCGATGCCCTGATACTCTATCAGCCGCCCTTAAAACTGTCGCCACATTCACTGGCGCAATACATCAGAACGCTCTCAATAATTAGCGGTCTGCAGGAGAAAAAATACTTTTGAACGAGCCCGCAGAAGAATGTTTTATAAAAAGAAACAAGTACCCTGTTCAAGAACAACAAATAAAAGATTATCATATTGACAATAAATTTAATGTTTTAACAGAAACAGTCTTCTAGAATACGGAAATGACGTAGCATTTTCATTCAGTACAACAATTTTTTTACGTACGAAGAATATCAGATAACACAAGCTACAACATGCTTTCTGACACGATTTATATCAGCTACGCAATATTATAATACTACATGTCCCCACAAAAATGTTTCCCCCGTGATGGGATTCCAACTCAAAGTCTAGTACACAATTCACTTTGTCCCTGCACCCGTCACAGCTACATTGAACCTTCCTGTTCAAACAAAAGTTGAACATTTGCATTTGAAAATCTCAGAAATTCAGAGATTTTCATTTACACTATTTCAATAACTAGATTTAGATAAAATATTTTATTAAGGAAAGAAATCTCTTATCATCAATATTGCAATTTCACAATGTCAACAGTTTTGTTTGAAATTTTCAAAAATACGGAGAGTTTGCGCAGGCATCACCAGGTTTTGCGCAGTCCCTGCTCTATCCAGGCGAAAAAGGTAAAATAGGGAATCGTTTTCGAGAAAATTTATTTTTTAAAATTTCCTATACTTTACTCGAAAATACGTTAAATCCATTGTATTTTCAAAATATTGTACAGGGCTGTATATAATGAATATATTTTATGCAAGAAAAATCTTCAATTCTGTAGTTGTACGAAGACGAATTTTTTTTAACTTTTAACATTTTTGAAAATTCAAATACTTCAACGAAAATTAGACCGACATTGTTTTTTTCTCCATCCAACAAAAAATTTTAATCAAACGACTTCAAGCCATTTTTGAGAAAATTTTGACTTTAAAAGCAGCCGCAAGCTCAAAATATATTTTTCAAACCGATAGGGCCTTGTGTTTGTTGAGATCAATATGGGACTATCAATTTTGGACAAAACAGTTCCACCAATTTTTTGTAACAAGGATTCACAAAACGTGACTACACACCATGCAGAGAAAGTAATGTATGTAGGAATAACATGAATCCACGTTTTCGATACCAATCCCACACAACGGGAGTTTTTCTGCCGAAAAATTGCCAATTTTTTCCGCAAGATTACAATACTTTCCTTTTACTACAGAAATACGTAGAAAGGCAATAAAGTAAACTAGAGTGCTACAACAGCACATACTTTCTGGCCTCATTTGTAAATTTTGGGATTTTTCGAAAATTATGAGAGTTCAACGAAAATCAGACCTGCGCTATTTTTTACATGTTGTTTGCTCTATCCAAAGACAAAAATTAAGAAGTATTTGGAGCAGATTTTAAGAAGAAAAATTATAAATTGCGTTTATTTCAAGGTAACAGTTGTTTTTTCAATAACATTTAGATGACCCTACTTGAACTAATTTTACTTTGTCTCCTTGCTACATACACAATAACGACGAAATATTGAAATCGTGCGGGGGAAAACTGCAATTTTTCGAGAGAAATCTCTTATTGCCGGGTCCTGTTGATAACGAAAAGTGGATATTTAGTGTTCATGTGGTTCATGTGGTGGTTCATGTTCATGTACTTCTAATATGTCGGATACTCAGAATCGACGTTTTGTGGGTCCTTGATGTTATTACGTGTTTATTAAGTTACAGGTTTTATGTGATGCAGATGATTGATGATATTTTTTGTCGGGAAAGTGATGCAACAGAGTTGAAAATAAGAGGCTCGTAATGTAATATTGGAGACATAAGACGTGTATGCATTAATGGAAATAAAAGATTCATTAATATTCAACGAATGTGTATCATGTATCCAAGAATTTTAAAAATTTAAGAGCAGAGTCTGAAATACTTATAATGACAAAAGGAAATTTTAGATGCATAGAAATGAAAAAAACCTTAACTACAATTAATGGAGCCCATGTGTTGAAGCGTTATAAGATCGAAGCACCTGTTTAACAACGTTTTAAATTATTAGTGGCACGGAAGAAAAACTAAATAAGTAATAAACCATATAAATCACGTATATTAACGGATGCAAGCTGGTGTATAACAAAGGACAGCAAATCTTTTTCTGGCTCTATTATAAATATAGGTGATACATTAATTAGCTGCAAATCGTGAAAGCAAAAAATAGTCGCTTCATGGAGCGTGGAATCAGAACTAATAGGTTTGTGTGACTTATTATGTGAAGGCTAATGAATTATGTCACCAGAAGAAGAAATGAGTTTTAAAAGTATCTTGGAAAAGCCAATTGAAGATCATACTGAGAATAAATCTGTTATGGATTGCGCAGAGAATTGTAAAATAATAGCTAAGAATAAGCACATAACGAGAAAAAATTATTTTCTCAAAGATGATGAGTAAAATAGAGACACTATTCTACGCAACCAAAGATCATTGTAAATGGTAGATATTTCGACGTAAGGTATAGATTCAGAAACCTTTTAAAGACATTTTAGAACGTTGAATTTATTCTTGCAATTTTAAATGCAAAATTAAATCATACTAAAGAGGGTAGAATAGTTAATATGGGTTCATTACATTGAGATGGCAAAAGCCATAGGATACCTCCTATTGCCGTATCGAATTTTTGCCCGGTGAAGTGCATCAACTCGACGTGTCATGGGCTCAACAAGTTGTTGAAAGTCCCTTCCAGAAATACCAAGTCATTGTGCCTCTGTGGCCGTCCATAATTGCGAAAGTGTTGCCGGTGCAGGGTTTTTGGCACGAACTGACTTCTCGATTATGTTCTATAAATGTTCGACGGGATTCATGTCGGGCAATCGGGGTGGCCAAATCATTTGTTCGAATTGTTCAAAATGTTCTTCAAACCAAGCGCGAACAATTGTAGTATGGTGACATGTCGCATTGTCATCCACAAAAATTCCATCGTTGTTTGAAGATATGAAGTTGATGAGTGGCTGCAAATGGTCTCCAAGTAGCTGAACATAACAATTTCCTGTCAATGATCGGTTCAGTTGGAACAGAGTATCTAGTCCATTCTATGTAAAAACGGCCCACACCATTATGGAGCTACCTGCAGCATGCACAGCAGCCTTCTTGACAACTTGGGTCCATGCCTTCGAGTTGTCTGCGCCACACTCCAATCCCATCTAAGGAGCTGATCCTATCAACTGGAATCTGAACTCATCTGACCAACAGATGGTTTTGCAGTCGTCTTGGATCCAATTGATGAGGTCACTAGTCCAGGAGAGGAGCAGTGATTTCTATCGTCGATTTTAAACCTATATTTTCTTAAAAACAGTTTCGAAATTTTTCTTTCGGATTTTTCCTTTAAATGTAGCAAAGTATGATAAAAAACTGTGCGGGTCACATTTACATTGAACTCTCAGTATTGCAACCGTTCTTCTTTTTTAACATCCAAACCACACGTTGGGGTGCCAATGAAACCGTTCTTCTTGCCCTCACGTTATTGCGCCAATGCAACCGTTCTCTCTTTTTTAACCTCCAAACCCCACGTTGTGGTGCCAAAGCAACCGTTCTATTCCCTCCTCTTTTCAATTAATTTATTAACCTGGCCACAGATTGTGAAGCCAGTGCAACCGTATATATTACTATACCCCTTTTCTTCAATTAATCAATATTATTATATTACGACGTTGCATAAAATTATTTTTGATCGTAGGTCGTGGATGGCCCCGTACGTGAAATACCTGTAAACAACGTTCCCTATTGCAGCATACACAGGATTTCTAAATACTGAAATAAGAACACCTTTTTTTTTCATAAAAGAAAGAAAGAACTTTAAATCCTGTTCTCTCTCGTTTATTCTCTCATTAACATGTATCACTACGTCCCCTGTTGCCTTCTCTCAACAACAATGTAACAATGTGTAAAGATATAAATGTACTCGTGCTTGGCAACATCGCTACAACTCAAATACCATTACATTTCAATGGAATTAATATTCATCAGCTGATTTATAGCTATTATGCGTTCAGGAATTCCTTTTACCAAAAAAAAACAATGTCATTAAAAACTTTTCTCTCGTACGTACGTATTTATAAATTTAACAATGAGAAAACAAGACTAAATTTTGCATCGCTAGTTCAACAACAATTGCATGCATTCTTCTTTTAAAATTTCAAGATTTCCACCGGTCTTGTCAAAGTTTATTTAATTTACTTGGGTGTTCTCGAAAACAAATATCTAATTTGATAATTACGCCACGAATGCGACACTTTCCTGTTGCTGAATTTCGCCGAGACAGCGCCGTTGCCAGCCCGGTCGTCAATTGCGTGTCCACTTGCACGCGCCGATGTATTCGCACGCTCCAATCTTGCGTCTGTTGACTTTCTTCATAAGAAATTACCCGTGAATTCCAAAAATTGCTTGATCACTTCGAAGCACAGAGTCACAATAAAAAATAGTAAAACAACTTCTCTCTTCCATTTCATTCACTGCATCAATGGCTGTTTGCACTACCCGTTCGCATGCCCATTGCACGGTACCGATTCATCACAAAAATGTCTAAGTCCAAATTCTTAAAAATCTCGAATTCGTCCAACATGGATTCGATGTTACTGTCACCCCTGACTCGGAAGAAGTGTTCTTAAAATCATGTCGATTTAACACCTCGTAATAGAAAAAAATACCGGCGAATCTCATTCTTGCATTTTCATTGTTGTTCTTCCAATTTTTCTAAAATGTACAATATAAGTTATTTTGGCATGACTATGCGTTTATCTACTAACGCTTTTGCCCAATGTTAAAGTTTTTTGGCCCAAACAGATATTTTCGATCTTTTATACGTCAAAAATGCTAAGTTTCTCTGTCGAAACTATACACCAATTCGTCGCTTGTTTTGGTATTATTAATTCGTAATATTTCTTCAATTCAGAAATTCAACGTTCTATAAGT
This sequence comes from Acheta domesticus, assembly GCA_031308135.1. NCBI lineage: Eukaryota > Metazoa > Arthropoda > Insecta > Orthoptera > Gryllidae > Acheta > Acheta domesticus. The sequence goes on along the minus strand of JAHLJT010009419.1, from coordinate 147,548,672 downwards.
CTTTTGGATCAGCTATAATTTTTATTAAATTTAGACAACGACGATTTACAACGCCTCTCGTTGCCTAATTAAAACTTCATAAAATTTTGATATTTAAGTTATTGCATCTGACACGTCACTGGGACTTTTCTCTAATTTTTCATATTCTAATTTTAAATGAACCCGTCGTCCGATCGTGTTCAAATAAAGACCACAATGTTTATCTATTTATTTTCCAACTAACTGTACGGTCAGATTTCTTTCCCAAACTACCGAATCTACTGTGTTTTCCAAAATTGTCGAAATATACTTTCCGCGGCGCGCTGTTCTTCTGTCTTGCTATTATCGATTCACGTACACGTTGTTTTATCAATTACAGTTTAATAAATATTATCCTTTTTCCACAATTGTTTTTGGGGAATGTGCCAGAAATGAAATCATTACATCTCCCCCCGACTAGACGACGCTCACTCGCTGACACCGTCACGATGAGCCGGCGTAACACCCTAGGTTCGATTCCTAGTCAAGTCATTGTTGCTCGGTACTGGCAACTACGCTTTGTGTTGGTAAACACGAGCCGGTGCATTGCACTTCAAAACACTACCGTTCTCGCTTGAACACCTGCTTCACAACATCTCTTGTTAACAGTTATTGTCGCACTTACGCACGTCCCACGCACTACACTTCTTTTGTCATACATGCGACACTGTATGGTCGTCCGTGACAACAAGAACACACACAAAAAACAAAACTTATTCTAGACAATCTTGCTTTCTTGCTTATAACCTATTACTTGCTTAAGCGGATCCAAAACCAGATTGGCTTGTTAGATTGAATCGCCTACTTGATCGACTTGCTTCAATAGTTCCAATACTTGATCGACTAGCTTGAGCGGATTTCCTACTTGATAGACTTTCTTGGGTGGATCCTCTAAATCATCGACTTGTCTAAGCGGATTCCCTACTTAAACGACTTGATTGAGCGTTTCCCCTACATGATCAAGTTGCTTGAGTAGATCCTCTACATGATTGACTTTCTGGTGTGGATTTCCTACTTGATCGTTTTGCTCAAGCGGGCTTCATCAAATTGCTTGAGTGGATCCTCTAATTCATCGACTTGCTTGAGCGAATCTCATACTTGATCGACTTTTTTGAACAGATCCCTTACTTGATAGACTTCTATAAAAGGCTCCTCTAATTCATCGACTTGCTTGAGCGGATCTTCAAGTTGATCGACTTGCTTGAATGGATCCCCTACTCGATCGTCTTGCTTGAATGGATCCCCTACTCGATCGATTTGTTTGAGTGGATCCCCAATTTGATCGATTTGCTTTAGCGAATCCTCTACTTGAACAAATTGTTTGAGCGACTCCCCTACTTGATCCCTTTCCTAGAGTGGTTCCTGTAATTCATCAACTTTCTTGAGTAGATCTCCAAATTGATCGACTTGTTTGAACATATCCCTTGAGTCGATCACTAACGTGATCAAATTGCTAGAGAGGATGCCCTAATTAATCTACTTGCTAGATTGGGTCCCCTTCTTGATCGATTTGCTTAAGCGGATCAGAAATCAGATCAACTTTCTAGATTGGATCCATTACTTGATCGACTTCCTTTAATAATTCCACTAGTTGATAAACTTGCTTGAGCGGATTACCTACTCGATCGACTTTCTTGAGTGGATCCTCTAATTCATGGATCTGCCTGAGCGGATTCCCTACATAAACGACTTGATTGAGCATGTCCCCTACTTGATCAACTGGCTTCAGCAAATCCCCTACTTGGTCGACTTGCTTGAGTCGATCTCCTACTTGATCGTCTTGCCCGAGCTGAAAGCCTACTTGATCGACTTGCTTGAGCACATCCTCTATTTGATCAACTTTCTTAAGTAGATCCCCTAATTGATAGACGTGTTCGAGTGGATCCCCTATTTGATCGACTTGCCTTGGTGGATCTCTACATGATCGACATGCTCAAAGAGATCCGAATCAACGCGTCGACGAAATTCGGCGTTTTTGCGTCCACGAAAGAATGGGCAGAAAATGCACTTTTCTACAAATGTATGCAAACTATTAATATTCAGGAGGCAAATTACGATTTCAAAATTTAATATAGAGTTGAAAATTCCATTATTTACCGCAATTCGACCGGAATGAGCCCTCAGAAAACTTTTGAAAAAAATAACCAAAATTGGCCGGTTTACGTTTTCACTAATTTCTGGAAAACTAACAATCTGTTAGAAAACAGATTTCACCAGTCAACTCGCCATGCGATGACAGGCTGGGATATTATTTTTCAGCACATACGAGATTCCGTCCAAAATCGACAATTTTAGTCGATCGACGAAATATCGCGTTTTTGCACGAAACAATAGGTAGCAATTGCACTTTTCTGCAAAATTATGCAAACTATTTCTATTCAGGAAGTAAATTTAAAGTGCTATTTCAAATTAATTTTTTCGTGCAAACTTTCAACAATAGTGTATAGTGGTTTCATTTCTACCGGATTCGAGATTCCGTAATCGTATTTTACTTCCTGAATAGAAATAGTTTGCATAATTTTGCTGAGAAGTGCTATTTCTACCCATTTTTTCGTGCAAACTTTCAACAATTTTTCACGTCTCTTCTCGGATTTGTAAATCGTATTTTACCATCGTATCAATTGTTTGTTTATCATGCATTTACTATTTTCTAGTTCGGTTCGATTATTTTTCTGGCTGTGTTCAACCCATACGGTGCTAGTTTGGCGTTGGTATAAGTGCCAGTTCGTTAACTCTAAAGATCAAATTTCGGGTCTCGGGACGGAAAACGTTTGCTGGTAGAAAACACTTTTTGCTAGTTCAGTAAGTAGTGGAGTAGTATTTAGTACCGTATAGAAGCAGAGCCAGAAAGTATGTGCGTTAGAGGCATCATTAGTAAAAATTTATCTCAGGGCACATTTCGCGTCTAAATGCGGTAAAAAATGGAATTTTTCAACACTTTATTAAAGTTTGAAATCGTATTTTACTTCCTAAATAGTAGATCGACTTGCTAGAGTGGATTCATTTCTTGATAGACTCTCTTGAACGAAACCCGTATATGATCGAGTGGATCCCCTACTTGATCGAATAACTTCAGCGAATCCCCTACTTAATCGACTTGTTTGTGTGGATTCCCTGCTTAATAATTTTCTTGAGCGGATTCCCTACTTGATCGACGTATTTGAGCGGATCCCCCACTTGATCGACTTGCCTGCGTGGATCCTCAAATCCATCGACTTGCTTAAATATATCCCCTACTTGATCGACATTCTTAAATGAATCCCCTACTTCATCTTGCTGGAGCGGATCACCTACTCCTTCAACTATACTGCGATTTTTGTAGGAAGAGCTCTCAAGATAACTCAAATCCCATCTTCGCGATGGAATATGTCACGGCATTTCGCGTCTTTTCTCGGTCTTCCCGGTAGAAGTCGCATGATCGCAAGCACTGCTTCATACGGTCGCGATCGTGCGAAATCTAGCGGAACGACTGTGAATGATATGAAATGCCGTGACATATTCCATCGCGAAGATGGGATTTGAGTTATCTTGAGAGCTCTTCCTACAAAAATCGCAGTATAGACCGACTTGCTTGAGTGGATCACCTACTCGATAGACTTGCTTGAGCGGATCGCCTACTTGATCGTCTAGCTTGAGTGGATGCCCCTCTTGATCGACGTGCTTGAGTACATCCTCTCGAGTATATCGACATACTGGACTGGATCCCCTACTGATCGACTTGCTAGAACGGATCCCCTACTTGACCGTTCTTCCTGCGTTGATCCACTACTTGATCGAATTCCTTGAATAGAATCCCTACCTTATCGACTTGCTTGAGTAGATCTCCCACTTGATCGACATTCTAGATTGGATGCCCCACTTGATCGATTTGCTTGAACAGATCCCCTTCTTGACCGAAGTGTTTGAGTGGATTCCCTATTTGTTCAACGTGCTTGCGCTGATCCCCTACTCGATCGACATGCGGATCTCGTACTTGCCGGATCTCGTACTCGATTTAGCGGATCCCGTACTTGCCGAAATTGCTTGAGTGGTTTCGATTTGCTTGAACGGATAATCTATTTGATCGATTTGCTTGAATAGATCCACTACTTGATCTATTTGCTTGAACGGATGAACTACTCGATCGACTTGCTCTAAAAGATCCACTACTTGATCGACTTCTTGGGCGGATTCCCTACTTAATCGACTTTCTTGAGTCGATCCTCTCACTCATCGACTTGCTTGGACGGATTTCCTACTTGAATGACTTGCTTGGGCATTTACTTGATCGACCTAGTTTAATGGATCCCCTACGTGATCTACTTGCTTGGGCGGATCCCCTACTTGATGGACTTGCTTGAGTGGATCTTCTACTTGATCGACATGCTTGAGCGGATCCCCTACTTCATCGCCTTGTTTGAGCGAATTCTCTACTTTATCGACGTTCTTGTGTGATCGTATTGCTTGAGTGGATGCCCTACTTGATCGACTTGGTAGAGTGGATCCCCTAATTTAAAAACTTCCCTGAGTAGATCGCCAACTTGTCCGGATTGCTTGAAAGGATCCCCTACTTGATCGACTTGATTGAATGGATCCATTACTTTCTCGACACTCTTGAGCAGACTCCCTACTTGATTTCTTGCTTAACTGGATCCAATAGTTGGTTGACTTGCTTTAGCGCATTGCCACTTGATCAACTTGTTTCAGCAAATCTCCTACTTGATCAATTTCTTTGAGCAAATCTCCGACTTGACTAATTTTCTTGAGTAGATTGCTTGTTCGACTTGCTTGAGCGACATCCCCTACTTGATCGACTTGCTTGAGCGACTCTCCTACATGATCGACTTATTTGAGCGGATCACCTGATCCGCTCAAGACGATAACATGATCGTCTTGCTTGGGCGAATCTCCTACATCTTCGACTTGCTTGAGTGGATCGCTTACTTGATCGATTTACTTGAGTGGATGCTCTACTTGATCGGCTTGCTTACATGGATCCCCTACTTGATAGACTTACTTGAGTGGATCCTCTAACTCATCGACTTGCCTGAGTAGATCCCCTAATTGATCGACTTGTTGGAGTGGATTTCCTACTTGATCGACTTGCTTGTGTGGATACCCTACTTGATCGATTTGCTTCTGCAAATATCCTAATTGATCGACAATTTTATGCGGATCCCCTACGTGATCGACTTGCTTGGGCGCATCCCCTAAATCATCGATTTCCTTGAATGGATCCCCTATTTGATCGACTTGCTTGGGCGGATGGCTTACTTGATCAACTTCCTTGTGCGGACCCACTACTTGATCGACATTCTTGAGCGGGTGCCCTGCTTGTTCGGCTTGTTTGAGCGAATCCCCTACTTCCTCGAATTCCTTAAGTGGATCGCTTACTTGATCGAATTGCTTGAGTGAATTCCCTACATGATCGACACCCTACATGATGGCATGAGACGCGAGACAACTATTTTTAAATGACCAAAAGTGGCTGGTTCAGTTTTTCGCGAATTTCTGGAAAACTCACAATCTACTTGGAAAACGGAATTCACCAGTAAACTCGCCAAGCGTTTCCGGTCTGGGATATTGATTTCCAACTGATTCATTATTCTGTCCAAAATCGACAATTCTCGTCGATCCATGTATAGACGAAATTTCCCCCTCTGTTTTAACGAAAGAATGGGCAGAAAATGCACTTCTATGCCAAATATTTTTAATATATTGGAAGTAAAATACGATTTCAAACCTTAATATAGGCTTGAAAATTTCCATTATCTACTGCATTTGGATGAGAAATGAGCCAAATTTTGAAGACATTCTGAGACAAATTTTTAAAAAATGTCCAAATGTGTCTGGTTTGGTTTTTTGCAAATTTTCGGAAAATTAACAATCGGTTTGAAAACCAAATTTGACCGGTGAACTCGCCATGCGATTCCGGGCTGGGATATTTATTTTCAACGGATTCGAAATTCCGTCCAATATCGACAATTTTCGAATTTTTTTACATTTCTCTCAGAGCTCATTTCTCGTCCAAATGGGGTAAATAAAGGAATTTTTCAACTCTATATTAAAGTTCAAAATAGTATTTTACTCCATGAATAGAAATAGTTTGCATAATATTGCAGAAAAGTGCGTTTGCTGTCCATTTTGTTGTGCCAGACAAAAACGCGAAATTTTGTCGATTGACGAAAAGTGTCAATTTTGGATGGAATCTCCAATGTCCTGAGAAACAATATCCCAGTCCAGAATCGCATGGCCAGTTCACTGGTGAAATCCGTTTTTGAACAGATTGATACTTTTCCAGAAATTCGCGAAAAACTGAACTAGCCACTTTTGGTCATTTTTTAAAATATTGGTCTCAGGGCTCATTCCCGTCGTTTAGCGGTAAAAATTGGAATTATTCAACTCTGTATTAAAGTTTGAAATCGTACTGTACTTCATGAATAGAAATATTTTCATTATTTTGTAGAAAAGTGCATTTTCTGCGTATTCTTTCGTGAACGCAAAAAACGCCAAATTTCGTCGATCCGTGGATTCTCATCTCCTCAATCATGTCGAACAAGTAGGGTATCCACCCAAACAGGTCGATCAAGTAGGGTATCCACTCAAGTAAGACGATCAAGTAGGGGATCCACTCAAGCAAGTCAATGATATAGGGGATCGACTCAAGCAAGTCGACCAAGCAGGTAATCCGCTCATGCAAGTCGATCTAGTACGTAGTCTACTCAAGGAAGTCGATCAAGTAGGGGATTCGCTCAAGCAAGTCGATCTAGTAGGGAATATACTCAACCAAGTCGATCGTGTAGGAGATCCACTCAAACAAGTCGATCATGTAGAGGATCCACTTAAGCTTGTCAAAGAAGTAGGGGTTAGGGGATCCGCTCAAACAAGTCTATCAAGTAGTGAATCCAATCAAATAAGTCGATCAAGTAGGGGGCCCATTCTAGCAAGTCGATCAAGTATGGGATCCACTCAAGCAAGTCGATGAAGTAGGGCTTCCACTCAAGAGAGTCGATCAACTAGGGGATCCGCCCAAGTAATTTTATCAGGTAGGGGATCGAATAGGGAGTCGAACTGTGGATCTACTTGAACATGTCGTTCAAGTTAGGGATCCGCTCAAACAAGTCGATCAATTAGGGTATCTGCTCAAGAAAGTCAATTTAGTTGGTGATTCACTCTGGCAGATCAAATAGGGGATACCCTTAGCACGTCGATCAAGTAGAGGATCCTCTAAAGAAAGTGGATCAAGTAGGGGATCTACTCAAGAAAGTCGATCAAGTAGGGGATCTGCTCAAGAAAGTCAATCAAGTAAGGGATGCAATTAAGTAAGGCGATTAAGTATGGGATCCGCCAAAGGAAGTCGATCAAATAGGAGGGCAAGTCGATCGGGCATGGGATCCGCTCAAACAAGTCGATCAAGTAGGTAATTTGCTCAAGCAAGTCGATCAAGAAGGGAATTCACTCAAACCAGTCGATCAAGTAAAGGATTCACTCAAGGTTGTTTGAGCGTATCCCCTATTTGATCGACTTGCTTGAGTCGATCCTCTAATTCATCGATTTGCTTGAGTGGATCTCCTACTCGATCGACTTGCTAGCGTAGAACCCCTAGTTGATTGACTTGCGTGGGCGGATTCCCTATTTGATCGACTTGCTTGAGCGGATCCCCTTCTTCATCGATTTGCTTGAGTGGATTTCCTACTTGATCGATTTGCTTGAGTGAGCAAGTGAGCATTACACCCCTACTTGCCCTTTTAACGTTGCACTCTGACATTTTTTTCTTATTGCATCTGCTGTTACAATTACTGTTGCTACTTATTTTTTTAAGTAGTAACTCTTGAATTCTCATTTTTTTAGCTTTTATCTAAATTTCTTGTACATTGTACTTCAATGTATTGTACCTTAATTTATCCTGTATTAATTATATTTATAATAGTTTCTTTTTCTGAAACATCGCAATTCCACTCTCTAGCTAACCTGAGAAAATAATACTTTTTCTATTTATTTAAGTACGACATGAAATACGAATTTTACACAATATTCTCTTGAAATTAGTTCAATTTAATGGTGAATCCCCTCTGCAACTACGATTTGATTCCGCTGACACAGTTCAATTTAATGTAAATCCACTGGTGCAACTCCACTGAGTAACTCCGCTCACCAATCCGGCTGGATTCAACTGCCACCAATATTCTATGGTATTTAATAACTCCACTGATGTTACTCCAGTGGACATCAATATTTTATTTTTTAACTGATATTCAGTTCCGATCCACTACTGCTTCAATCCACTACCGCTTCGATCCATTACCGATGGTCTACTACCTCAATGTAGCTCGAATGATGATCAATGACGCTCCACTGCCGCTGCCGTCCAACTCCAGCGGCCACCAATATTCTATTTTGTAACTGGTATTTAGTTTCGATCCGACACCGCATCCGCACATCCGCACCACTACCGCTACCACCAATTCTGTAACGTTGCACTCTGCCAACAATTTTTGCTTGTTGCATCTGCTGTTACAATTACTGTTGCTACTTAGTTTTTTAAAGTAGCAACACTTCAATTCTCATTTTTTAGCTCTTATTTAATTTTATTGTACAATGTACTTCAATATATTGTACCTTCTCACTTTGTACGATTAGAATTTATAAATTTCTTTAGAGAAACACGTTTATGTTCCATTCTCTCTATATATTCCTATGTCATCAACCTATCGGTTGTTAACCTAATTCTCATAACAAGCTAGGTACATCACTTGTTACTTGTTTACCAATAACAATGTAAAATTGGAAATAAATATTCGGAATGCACGAAACGTTACACCCCTACTTGATCGACTAGCATGAGTAGATCCTCTATTTGATCGACTTGCTTGAGAGGATTCCCTACTTGATCGACTTGCTTGAGCGGATCCCCGACTTCAACGACTTGCTTGAGTGGATTCCCTACGTGACGACTTGCTTGGGCGGACTACTTGATCGACTTGCTTAAACGGATTCCCTATTTGATCGACTTTATTGAGTGGATCCTCTAATTCATTGACTTGCTTGGGACAATTCCCTACTTCATCGACTTGCTTGAGCGGATCCCCTACTTGATCGACTTCCTTGAGTGGATCCTCTACTTGATCGACTTGCTTGAGTAAATTCTGAACTTGATCGACTTGCTTGAGCGGATTCCCTAATTGATCGACATGCTTGAACGGATCCCCTACTTGATCGACTTGCTTGAGCGAATCCCCAATTTGATCGCCACTCTACTTGATCCCCACTCTATCCGGGAAAACTAACAATCTAAACTAACTCTATCAATCAACTAACTCTAACAATCTAACTAAAACTAATTCTATTCTGGAAAACTAACAATGTGTTTGAAAAACGGATTTCATCAGTGAACTCGCCGGCTGGGATTCGAGATTCCGTCCGAAATCGACAATTTTCGTCGATCCATGGATTGACGAAATTTCGCGTTTTTGGCCTTCACGAAAGCATGGGCAGAAAATGCACTTTTCTAAAATATTATGCAAACTATTTCTATTCAGGAAGTAAAAGACGATTTCAAACTTTAATATAGAGTTGAAAAATTCCATTATTTACCGCATTTGGACGAGAAATGAGCCCTGAGACAAATTTAAAAAAAAATCAGAAGTGGTCGGTTCAGTTTTTTGCGAATTTCTGGAAAACTAACAATGTGTTTGAAAAACTGATTTCACCAGTGAACTCGCCATGCGATTCCGGGCTGAGATATTGATTTTCTGCGTATTCGAAATCCCGTCCAAAATCGACAATTTTCGTTGATTTGGCTTGCACGAAAGAATGGGCAGAAAATGCACTTTTCTGCAAAATTATGCAAACTATTTCTATTCAGTATGTAAAATACGAATTCAATCTTTAATACAGAGTTGCAACAATGGAATTTCGTTTGGGGTCGCGAATTTCTGTGAATTACATATACGTACATTATTGTGACTTAATATAGCTGTATGGTATCTGGCTTCTTTTTCCAATACAAGTTTACAAAATGTTTGTATTGTATTTTTATGTATTTGTAGCATTCACATAGTTTTGATAACTCTGCGATGGAAGCAGTGAGTTGTTCGCTTCTTGGAAATTTTCAAATAATAGCTAAGATGTTAGTAGCGCAGAAAGTGCAATATTTCTATCCTACGTAGCTGTTTCCAATAACAAAGGAATGTTTGTGCTGATGTAGCACTTCTAGTTATGTCTTGTATTAACTCCAAACTTATGGATTTTTGGAAAAAATTGTATGAGAAACCTTTATGTTTATGTCATAACAAACGCTCCAAACAATGAAATACTCATACTTCTACAATGTAAATTTCATTGACGTGAAAGATATTTCAAAAAAATTACATTTGTCCTATTTTTGAAAAATAAAAAGAGTGCGTCAAATTAGCATGTAATGGAATGCATTAGATCATGTAATTCCAAAACTGTTGGAGAACAAATTTAATTGGAAGAAAAAATATCTACCTTCAATAATATAGGTGTAAGAGGGAGGTCAAAAAAAAACGGACTTCGTCAATTTTCGAAAATTCAAAGTTAATAGTAAATCTCGGACGTATGGCACCTTTATAATTATATTTCACTCTGCTCAAGTAAGATAATACCAAGCAAAAGAATTAATTCACTCTACTTAGGAAAGAAACGATTTTAAATTATCATAAGGGTTTCAAGTAAAGAACCCCTTATGATAATTTAAAAGTTTCAAACATTTTCTTTTAAAATCTCAGGGTTTTGACTTGACTTATAGATACGACGGACGTTAAAAACGATTTTTCACTATTAAGCAAGCACATAACGTGGGTTTCCACTACACTTGGTATTTGAGAAAGTAAGAAAGAGCATCTTTTACGTTATGAGGGAGCGGCAAAACTAGTTTCTCTGTCAAAAAACGTCAGTCGAAGCATCATTTCATAACATTGTACTGAGCATAATTACTGGGTATATACGTACGTATACGAAAAAGTAAAAGTTTCATAACACAATACTTGAGAACGAAATATTTATTGACGGGTCATCTCTCCTTTGGAGCCTGAGCGTGAGAATTCAGTCGATACAAGCAATATGAAAATACAAGAAATTACACAAATACTTCAGTTTTGCCGTGTAAATCGAAACTTTCGTTGTTTTTGGATTTTCCCCCAATTCCTTGGTTCTCACATGGCCGGAGACCGAATAGTTTTCTTTCAATATCTGCGAGAGTTACTTTATTATGTACATGATAGAAAAAGAAAATATTTATAAGAAAACCTTTGATATTTTGAGAAATTCTTTTATGCAGTTCGTTGTATGTCCAGAAATAAATTAATAAATTATAAAATACATAGGTAATGAAAGTATAACTGAGATGTTCTTAACTACTAATGCTGCAACAGCGTATACTTTCTTGCATTATTTCTATCTTTCGCAATTTTTAAAAATTCATAGTTCAACAAAAATTAGACCTTTACTATTTTTCATGTTTTCATTGAGACGAATGATTTTTTAAATTGGGTTCTTTTGAATTTTTAAAACAAATTATTAGCAGTAATTTCAAGAAGAAATCACGCAAAAAATTACTCGTTTTTTTTAAAAATCACATGTTGAAGCTTCTAACTTTTTTGAAAAGAATTTATTTATAATAAAAACGTTCTTTTACATGACTATACATTAATATTGCACTTTTCCAAAGGTTTTTTTATTGCAATTTTCGAAAAAGTAGTTTGTCGCAAATAGGACCAGCACGGTTTTTTTACCATCCTTTCTAACATAAAAGGAAAACATTTCAAGATAAATGTGGAGATTTTTTGAAGAAAATGATTAAAAACTCTCTATATTTCACGCAATATACGACAAAAACTAACATAATTTTGAAAAATTGTGCATGATATCAATTGAAGATGTATTTAGATTTTAATGGGTCAGGAAAAGAGATTTTATTCAAGAAAAAATCTCTATCCTTAATGTTGTAGTGGTTTGAAGAGCTGAAAAATATTTTGATCTTTAGAAAATTTCGAGATATTAACGCAAATAAGATATTCGCCACGTTTTGACATTTCTCTATGCTCTTCCAGGACATATTTTAATCAAAGAATTTGGAGACATTTTTGAGAAAACTTTGAAAATTGTTGAGGCTTTATATAAAATGTCCCCAAATTTTAAAAAATCGTTTTGTTTCGTTTTCAGGCCTCGAAATCATTTATATTGATCGGAGAATATCTACTTCGGAAAAAAAATCGTTTGAACAGTTGAGGCGTTGTCCACGGGTGAGCGTAAGATGAATGCTGAGAGAGCGCTGTGGGTGAGCGGTGAGTCACCGACAGGTGAGAGGGAGGTGAGCGGAGTGAGCACTAGATGAGCGGGGAGAAGAGAGGGTGACCGAAACATGAGTATGTGGTGAACGTTTGGATATCCAACCTGTTAGAAGTGTCTGTTGTGGGTTATTACAGTTCAACTAAGAAGAAAAGAAAACGTTTTTGTCCCATTTTTTCGATGTCTCTTGTGGATTTCAATTTTTTTTTTACAGAAATAAGCGGAGGCGTTTTTTGGAGGGTTAGGTTCAATTTGTATTTTCGAAGCATTATCGAAGCCAATTCTGAAACTGTACTTATAGTTTTTGGTGTTGGAAAAAGCATAACGCAATTGTTTCAATAATGCCCATCCACAAGACATTTCCACGTTGACAAGGAGAAACGAGAGTCGTGTTCTGAGAGCGCCCTCTTTCTGTCATTGTTTACTCATTCATACAGACGCCGCGTGGAGGCGGCGGCGAGCGGCGGTCGCACGGCAACCGGAGAACCGGTCTGGTCTCGGCCGCGAACAGTAAGTGGGGCGGTTGGGCGGTGGGTGGTCGGTGGTCGGCGGTGGCGGTCCGGCGACTGTCCGCACCCGCTCCCGCTCCCGCTCCCGCGCCCGCCTCCGCGCAGCCAATGCCGCGACACGGCGGCCGAGGAGGCATAGCAATGGAAATGAGCCGCCAGAAACCAGTCGCCTCGATCGGGGAATCGGACGGAATCAAAAGAAGAAAAAGGTTCACGCGGGAGCCAACTTTGCATGGCGCCATCGTGGGGAGGGGAGGGGCGCGCTTTGGCGTCACTCCCTCAAACGCCTCCCCCGCGTTCCGAGCCACCTTGCCGCGCCTTCGTTTACAAACTTCACGAAACTCCTACAACTTCCATTTCTGCCATCATAGTTATTACAACCGTCGTCTCCCTTTTATTGACATCGCCATTTATAAAACCTACACAGAACAAGACCACTTTTAATTCTGTAGTTCTTACGTCATTTACCTCTTAAACGTCTTTTATGGACACATTTCCTGTTTGCACTCGTCATCATTTCCTTTAGAGATACCCCTTGCCTCTAGGCTAGCCATACTTTAATCGTTTTGCAATGCTCTATCGCCATTTAATACGCACTCTACATGACGCGATCAACACATTGACGCAATTATTTTCTTCGTATTGTTGATCACTTGGACCTCTTTCAACCTCCGGACGCTGTCCATCCCCTAAGAGGAAATGCCACCCTCCCACCACCGCGGCCCCAGCCCTTGCTCTCCAAATGATTTGCCGGACCAATTCCTGGCACCCCCCTCCCCATCCCCGCCGCCGTGAGTTATGTCGACCGCGTCGAGGCAGAGGTGGTCCCGGCCGACAGGAGCCGCTGTCCCCCACCCCTTCGGGGCAGGACCGCTTTTGGAGATATTGATGGCATCGAGGTGCCTCCACCCTCCCCTCCCTCCACCCGCCACTCCGCACCCTCTCGCCGCCGCGCCCCGCACCTGTCACCACCGCCACGGACCCTTTATAAATGTTATCTGGCAGGAAGACATCAGCGCAGGCGCCCATGCAAAGTCAATCACGACCTCTCCTCAAGCAGATGGGGCAGCTGGGACCCGAGTTCTTTGTCCCGGAAAACGCACACACACACACATAAAGAGCGGGGCACAAAACGCGGTCGGCCGCGCCGCCAACTCCGCGACTTCTTGCCGCCCCTCCCCCAACCTCCCCCCTCGCTTATCGCTGGAAGCCGATCGAAGTGCCGCGGCGCGCGCTTCTCGTGTTTTTGTTTTTATTTGCTTTCGGTTTCTCGTTTTAGCCTCCGCTTCATGCGTCTGGCGCTCCATCAACGGCGATGCCACCTTGGAAAAGGCTATTCACGAGGAGAGTTCTAAATTTCTTCAAATTGCCTTTTTTTGGAGGAAATCGTTAATAGATAATAAGACAACAGAAAAAGATAGCTCAAAGATACTCTTACATTATTATTACTTTCTCGCTGCGGAGTAGACAGAAGTTACGTAAGACTGTGCGAAAAACCGGCGAATTTTTGGCAGAAAAACTCTCATTTCAGAGCCCTGGTAACGGATAAGTGGATACGTCCAGTTGACTAAATTTAGAAAAAAGATCCTCTAACCCATGATGTAGCCAAAACCAATGTTTTGTGGATCCTTGATATCGAAAAATGGAATGACAGCAAAATATTTGTCCGTCCGCCCATCCGAGTAAATAAATATAACTTCTAAGCCGTTCAACCGATTTTCTCCAAGATTGATATTCCTTAATCGATCTGACTGATGTCGCGGCCTCTTGAATTTGAAATCGATAATTTAATTTTGGGGGTACTTTATATGAATCCTCTAGGATATTTTCAAAATTTAAAAAAAAATGGCTTCAACGATTTTAATTTTTTTGTTGGATAGTGTGGAGGTCGTTTAAGAGAATGATTCACATCTCATATTCGTTCAAAATCCCAATTTTTCCAAAATTGCGAAAGTTCAAAATTGTTTCGGTGTCTTCCAACAACTACAATTATGAAGATAGAGATTTTTTCTAAATGAAATCTTTCCTTTAAATATAATTTTTGAAAGAATATCGTATACAATTATTCAAAAATTTAACCACTTTTCGGGTAATTTTCCGTAAAAATATGGGCGAGAAAGTACGTACCACTAGTTTTTTAAGTATATAAAAATTTAGGCCGCATTGCGACCATCTTCAGTGCTACAGCTGAGCACATTGTAATTACAAAATGTGACGTATATAACAAAATGTGTGATATGTAATTACAAAATGTGTGATATATTTAACCTAAAATGACCTGAGAGAATTTATTAGTTTTGAAACTAATTATAAGATAAATTAAATTTAGATTCGTAATCAGTGAGTGCCCGTTGTCGCGTGTAGGTACAGCGCCCAGCGATCCAAAGGCAGAATGACAAAGAGCGAATATGCCAAAAAATTTCCAAAAAAAGGGGAAAGGGAGAAAATCAGAAAGTGCTAGAGGTGGAAGGGTTAAGTGCAAAAGGAGCGAGGTAAAAGTGATTACAACACTTATTAACGTCTGCAGACACATGCAGAGGACGGGGGAATAACGAACGGGGTTGAGTAGTGTAGTAGCCACGTGTTATTTGTGTCATACAATACTTTTCATAAAACCACCTTCTCATAAAATTTATATAAATTTGAAATAGCATTCTTCTGAACAGAACTCATGCGACATATTTTGACACAACTCAAGAGTGCCCCCTATTTTCAGCGGACTTAAAAATCCTTAAAGCCCATTAAGAGTGGCTCTTTGATTCTCTGTTGATATAACATGAATGTATTACGGAAAATAAATTGTTTATGTGGATAGCTTCTAATTTAAAGCTGTGTTGAAACGTAATTTATATTTCTAAAATGTTAAAATCTCAATGTTGAATGAGTGTTCCTTTTCGTCGAGATGTCTGGCTGAGTGTGAATGTGTTGGTTTTTTTGTGAATGTATGGATATTGTATGCATTCATTCAAACTTTCTTTGAAACATCTATCAATTTGTCCGATGTATTTGGGCATTGCAATAGCCACATGAAAGGAACACGCCAGATGTTTAACATGGAATGTTAATGCTGGATGATAACCGTTAATTCTGTAATGGAAGTTATCGACACAAAGCGCGAAATCGGTTGACTTGGTAAATCAAATAGACGTATTTCACAAAACCTTTCCATAAAATGTAAAACATAATGGCAATATCATTTTTGAATTTTAACGTTAAATTTTAAATACCAGTTCAAAGCGTTATTTACAGAGAAAATCGATATCACTCATTAAATCACATTGCAGCAATCACAAACACTTATAACAACAGAGTTAAAAAAGTTTAGTTCAAAATAAACTTAATTAAAACACCCCGTTACATCCCAGATTTCTTCAGATGCAGAAAAATAAAAACTTCATAACATGAACGGGAGCAGGAGGTTCAGTCAACACATACAAAGGGAAGTCTATTCACCCCGTAATATTTAATAAAAATACAAATGGGAAGATTTTTGAAAAGGAAATTATTTAAAGAGAAGAAACTAAAAACAAAAAAATGGATAACTGCATATCAACTATATATTGTATTGTATTTGGTTGGTATAATACAATTTTTCAGAGCAGTCACGGCCGGCACAAAAAGATCCAGCGGGCCGCCAATTGGAAAGCCATGTCCTAAATGAAACATTCTAGAGCATTAAGAACTAAAATATTGAGGCATAAGGCCTCAAAGAAACATTTCTCATACCGTAATCTACAGGATGAGATCTTCTTGAATATTACATTTTTGCTGAGTCGGAGCTTCTCATATTATACCTCAAGACATATAATATCTTGATATTACCTCCTCTACCCCAGAGATGTGCAGATTCTGCAACTAAATGTGAATTAGAGGAACAGAGAGCGGGAGAGACAGAGACAGAGAGAGAGAGAGACATACACGCAGAGACAAAGTCAGACTGAGACAGGGACGTAGAGAGACGGAGAGCGAGAGTTGGAAAGAAAGAGACGAAGAGAGAGAGAGAGAGAGAGAGACGGAGAGAGAAAGGGAGAGGGAAAGAGAAAGAGGGAGATTTAGGGCTGAACAACATCTGCCGGGCTCCGCTAGTTTAATATAAATATCACATGTTATGCAGACGTCACATTGATGATATCAAAAAGTGAAGATGACTTACAATGATTGTTGTATGAATTCAGTATAATTTGTAAGAATTTTAAATTAAAAATATCTATTCAGAAGACGAAAGCTATGACAATTGCTAAGAATCCGATTAGGTGTAAATTGGTAGTGGATAATCATTTTAATATTATAATCAAATAATAGAACAAGTTCTAGAGATGAAGAACTTAGGGAAAACTAAAAAGCTCAGGGCAAACGGAGAAAGAAATCAAAGAGCAAATAATAAAGGATAATAGGGTCGCTGGCTGTCTCAACTCTCCAGTATGATATAATAAACATCTAAAATAGGACTCGAAGGTCAGAATATGTCAATCAATAATTATACCAATACTAACATACGTAAGAGAAACAAGAAGCGAACAAAACATACCCAACAATTTGAGATCGTTGAAATGAGAGTTTTGAGAAAAATTACAAATCACACTCTACTGGAAAAGGAAAGAAACAGAAATATCTGGGATGTATGCAAAATTAAGCCCTTTACGGAATGGGAACCACACCGAAGAAAGGAATGGAACGATCATATTGATCGATCGAATTTGGCAGACGAAGGAGAATATGGAAAGACTCATTATAATTCTTGAAAAGGAAAACGTCTTAGACTTTTTAAGAACGTGATGGAAAAGAAGAAATTATTAAATGGTAACTGCGGAGATGTAACTAGGGAAGGATTTTTTATTTCGATTCAAAATATGAGTGATTTATTGACGAACCTAGGGAGATGCAGTTGGCCACAGTTGTACAGCTCGCGCGAATGCGGCAGTCGCGAAGTTGGCACCGGTCCGAGCAACCAAGTGCATTAAACGCGGAAAGTCGCCCGCGCATAGTTACAATCAAAAGTCAAAGAATTGCCAACTTAGATATGTATGCACTTTAGTGATGGTACTACAAAGACTAATAAAGCAGACGTAACATATATGAGGCGCCAGTGATCAGACAATGGTGACCAATTCAACAAAGAAAATTGAGATATTTACCTTTTTCTTGTCTGCTAGATAGATATAGACAAGTCACTAGCAAACAAGGGAAGACAACTGCATGCAGTATCTTTAATCTAATAAATATCCATATGCCTCAACCTGCATATTTTTGAACATGCTCACCTGATTTACAGAATTTTTTGAACTTCAATTGTCTCTTGCGTAAAACTCGCTTGAGGTTGCTAGCTTTTTACTAATATCTAATTCCGAAAGTCTCATATATGTATTCTACAGTTGAACGTTACTGTAGAACTGCAGTGATAGTTTCATGGAACTGTAGAGTGTGGGAATGATTCCGAGCTTATTAAGCCCAATATTCCGATGGCCGAAAGCCGCATTTCTAGCTTTCCTGTGAGTCGATTGCGATTTCACTCAAGAAATCAGCAAAGTGAAAAAACTGTAATTAATCACTCGATAATTATTATGTATGAGACAAATGTTTATGCTTTTTGTACAATACTAAGAAGACAATAAATGTATTCTTAATCTCTCATATCTACAATGTATTTATGCAGGAACGATACAAAAAGACAGAAGACAATTAATACTATAAACAGGAAAGTGCAGAACCAGTCTATTACAGTTTATTACATCATTAATTTCTGTCGTTCCACTTCTTAATTGTATATTTATATCAGGTGTTTAGGTCTATAGGAAGAAAAAATTCCCTAGACTTTTTTTTTTCAAAACACATTCTAAAAGACAATTCAACAACATTGAATGCATTTCTCTAAATTATATACTTTGTTCACCCAGAATAGTGGGGCGTAAAAAGACAAACGATTGCAATAAAATGTTGATAAACAGCTATAGTCATTAGCCAGCCACATACTCTCACAACTTTTATAACTTCGTTCACACATCAATAACACATCAAAAGTAGCAAAAGGGACATTAGTTGCACGGTGCCCCGTCAACTTCGATGCGAACCAGTCCCCGTCTGCATTGCACTGGTTTCTCTCTTCAACTTAACTACAGACACATAGCATCTAAGCAGTGTTTTAGAGGAAGAATATAATCAATGCAAGTCATGAATATATCCTGGCGGGGAGCGTACAATGCTTCACCGATCTCGGCTAAATCGGCATGCAGGAATTACAAAACTTGCTTATGTAAAGTAAATTTATGTGCATCAATTGAATGAAATTCTCAATTTAAGATACTTGAGCTAAGACGAAATCGTTAATGAATTCTGTTTCATTAATATTATGCTCTCATAATGTTACAAGCTCATCGGCGGAATATATTTCTTTTTTGACAGGACCCAGTCCGGGTCATCGATTCTTCTTCAGTTCTCACTCTTTCGAGACACCATTTTTTCATACGCCCTCTTACACCAACCAACGCAAAGATGATTCTGAGTTAACACAAGTCAACCTCTTTTTTACTTTCCCGTACACATACGTATGTATGGAGTAATACATTTACTGTTTTTGTAAATTAAGTGCTTCAAATTACTTCAAATGAAGTTTTTCGAAAACTCATAAATTTTCTGTGAAAAATAGCTTCAAATTTCGCATCTTTAGTAGCGCTTTAGTAACGCCATTTCCTTAAAAACGGCTCCAAATTTCTCAAATAAAATTGCCATTTAGGGCAAGGTTTTACTGTTCTTTAATATTCTTAATATTTCCGTATGTTACGTACTTTATACTTTAGTACTTTATACACTAATATCTATATTAGTGATTAATGGACCAAATTATTAGACAAAGTTGAGAACATTTACTAATTTAATTATTGGCTGTTAATAAGAACAGCATGCCCTTTTAAGAAAAAATCAGAACATCAACAAATCAACGAAAGAAACAGAGCGCAAATCATTAAATGGACTAAAATGTTAAGTAATTGATCGAGATAATGACTAAATTCAACCAACAATTTTTTTTTAAGTTTTTCATTCTGAATTTTTATCGTTGAGAATCTCAACGTCAGGTTCAAACTCTCTCTCCCAACCTCCCCCTTAACCATTAACCTCAAGTCAGTTTCAACGATGGAATTAAAAGCGGTTTAAGCGACACACCAGCCATTCAGAAACCAAGGATTGTCGTTGGGAGTGTTGGTTACGACTTGTTTTAATCCACTTGGAGAGAGAGGGGGGAGGGAAAGAGATGGAAAGGGAGAAGGAAAGAGAGAGGGAACTTCGGAGAGAGAGAGAGGAGAATTTCTTCCTTAATCGCGTTTTCCAGAGGGATATTGTGTGTTTTGATTTTTCTCCGAAATTACTGGAGTCCAGTTTGGGTGGTGGTTGCAATTAGTTGTTTGTTGTTTTTTGTTTTGTAGTATTACCAAAGCAAGCTTCGCACTTTTAGGTGTCAGTTAAAACGCGAGGAAATTCACTGACCGCAGGCAATCGACCATAAGGCATATCCACGTCAAAAGCGGGGCCAGCACAGGTAGCTCCTAGAACGGGAAGCAGTTCATTTGTCAATGCCGTTTATTTGTCCGGGCACCCGTGGGGCCCGCGCTTCGCCCCAAAACCAGTGTCTCTTCCCGCCAATGGAGCACGACCCCAAGTTTCTCAGAGGGCTCATTTCGAAAAAAACATTTCCCACAATGAAACTAAAGAAAGCATTCGACAGAAATCCAAACGAATCCAGTAGTGACTTTCTCAGAATAGTAAATAATTTAGAAAATTTTAAAGAAAAAACTAATTCTGTACTTTAAATTTTTTTCTAAAATAAACTCTTTAAGAGTGGTGACGCACATCTACGTGCATATTTTACCCTACAGTCTACGTTAACGATAAAATATAAGAAAACATCAATTTTTGACACATTCCAGCTATGTGGGAATTTCTATTTAGATATAGTAGGCACTGAATAAATGCGCGAAAAGTCAAAAAAAGGTGTCATGAAAATTTTATTTACGCCGTCATCGAAACATATCTCACTCGTTATTTTCTTAACTGTTTTTATCGAAGAAACATTATTCTATGTGTAATGTATATTATACGTCTATGAGTAATAGCCGATTGGAGGGGAATTAACTCATGTTAAATGTCATGCTCGTATTAAATCAATACAATCGCAGAAATGTACTTGCGTATTGCAAACAACTGCGTGAGAGCAATTCCCAATACAGTAATCCCATATTCAAACCAAGTAGCATTGGCTAAGCTAGGTTGATTCAATCGGTGCACCGCAATGTATATGATCCGAATGAAATCTCCCTTTGAAAATATTATTCGGAAAAAACTTGTAACAATTAAAATGTGAACAATGTGTCTAACGTCACATTGGCTGCTCTGCGACAGGTGGGCGTTGAGTTAATCTGCGAAGAAAGGTAGATTTTTTTAGAACCGTTTGGCCGAAGGAGGAGCCCAACTGCTCATGCGGCCGAGGGTGGAGTCTCGAGGTAACGTTGCAAGAGCCCTCCTGCGGCCACGGAGACAAAAACGCGGAGTCGCGTGCGGCCGGCAATCCTCAACCTGGAGTCATGGCGCGATGCGCAAAAGATGGGGCCAAGCTGGTGAGATTCGTTCTTGCTCCTATTAGGCCTCATTCACAATGCAAACCTAAACGTATCGTAATGCTGTAAACTTAGCAGTAAAATTTACACGTAAAAATGACGCCAAACGAACACTGACGAACGTAAGCTTGAAAATAAGTTTCGTTTGAGCCAATCATTTTACAATGTATTGATGCTTGATAGATTCGTTTATAGCTTTTTCTTCGATTTTCCTAACGATTTGTCTATATAAATGCGAGTAGATTCTATATTAGTGCTCGCATTTCCTTCATTTTATAAACAACGATTTTCGTGTACCAAATTCACGGGTAATTCGTCAAACGTAATTATTTTATTCGCCATGTCAAGTGAAAGCACAAGAAAAATGACTCCAAATTCTTACTTGGCATTCACTACTTGCGTCAAAATCGTTCGTAAACTAGTTCACTAATGATTTGACATAACCACAAACGACCTGAATACAATCTGAATTCGACCTTTCATTTTGGTTCTCGTGGATTTTGTTATGCATTTGTTTCTTTCATGCTGCTGATTGGTTTTCAGTAGAATTCAAATTTAAATTTAACGTAAAAGCTTGGTACTTGTGAATCCTTAAGTTTGCGTATTTACGTATACGGTTCAAAGCAATGTAAACGGTCTCGTTTAATAACTCGTTTCTAAGTTTGGCGGCTACGTTATGTTTACGTCTAAGTTTGCATTGTGAATTAGGCCTTACTCGGTGGAAGTCAAGTCAAGTGCGTGACGCGGTAGAAGGTGGACTTGTGAGGTAGGGCCTCAAAGGGCACTTGTGTCTTGTACTGCAGTCACTCGATCGCGGCTAGCGGTCGGGATATTGAAGAACGTGGATGTAGTTGCTGTAAAAACTATGTAAATAAACTGTATAAAACAGTTGGTGTTTTTGTGCCTTTCAACCACGACTTCAGAAAGATGGTAAAATCTTATTATTGCTTGACATGCATTTGAAGAAAAAACAAAGTATATGTATATTGGAGAGGGCATGGTTGAGGAAGGAGGATTCACGGTGGCCCGTCTCTCCGGTTGGTTGTCAGCTGAGCGACTTGATCGGTACTCGCGCCCGACCAGGCTACGTATTCGGAAAATGAATTAGCAAAAATTTTGTAGGTAAACTACGGATGATGTCAAACTGGAAATAGTAGAGATCAAATTCCTTAGCAACTTGGGTTGTTTGTTTTTCGTTTGATATAGTGCTATGGTATACTTTGTATTATGTAGTATGTGGACCTAAACTTTACAAACACATTTTCAAAATAGGGTCCAAGGGTTAGGAATCTTCTTGGTGGAGAGCGATGGCGAATAGTTTCTTTGCTGGTCACATCGTTAAATCTACGTTGTGTATATTACATTCAAAACTCCAGGAACCACGTTTGTCAATCTCAAAGGAGGCCCGCACCTACACCGGAGTCTCCGAAAACCTGGCCCTGCCTCTGTGCTGCAACGTTTTTCCACGCGGCAGGGCAGTCATTCACGTTTCATCACAATAACTGAATATTTCAAATGAAAAAGCTCGTGACGAACTTTGGAAATAATTAATTTTTAATATAATTTGACACAAAAAATCATATCTAATGATGGATTTCGAGACGATCTCGAAATATTAATCATGAAGTCAATTTGCTTTATACACTGAGGTGACAAAAGTCATGGGATTGCATTATGCAATATACAAATGGCATTAGTTTCGCGTACAAAAGGTATAAAAGGGCAGTGCATTTTTAGCGTTTTCATTTGTCACTCAAATGATTCGTATAAAAAGGTTTCTGACGTGATTATGGCCACAAGACGAGAATTCATATACTTTGAGTCCCGAATTGTAGTTGGAGCTAGGCATCGCCTGCAGCGCTTCTCCTGGGCGTGTGATCATATCGATTGGACCCTAGACGACTAGAAAGCCATAGTGTGCAGTGTGGCGAAGGCCATATGAAGCCATGGACCCAAGTTGTCAACAAAGCACTGCACAAGCTGTTCGTGGTTTCATAGAGGTGTGGGCTGCTTTTACACGGAATGTTCTGGGTCCTCTGGCCCGACTGAACCAATCTTTGAATGGAAATGGTTATGTCCAGCAACTTGGAGACCATTTGCAGCCATTCATGGACTTAATGTTCCAAAACAACAATGGAATTTTCACGGATGACAATGCACGGTGTAACCGGGTCACAAATGTTCACGATTGGTTTGAAGAACCTTCTGGACTATTCGAGGGATTGATTTTATTCCTTCATTCAGATCACCAGACATGAATCCCATGGAACATTTATGGGACATAAGCGAGACGTCAATTAGTTCACAAAATCCTCCACCGACAATTTTTTCGCTATTATGCACGGTTCTATTGGGAGCGCGGTTTAATCTTTCTGGAGAGCAAAGGTCTTTCAACGACTTGTCGAGCCCATGTCACGGCGAGTAGCTGCATTTCGCACAAGGAGATCCTACACGATATCAGGAGGTATCCCATGACTTTTGTCACCTCAGTGTAAGTGTAACATAAGGTTTGTATCTAACTGAATGAAAAACATCATTGAAGCGATCAATTCCAGAAATATATGTTTAGAAAATTTCAAACTGAATGTGCAACTACAAAAACGTTTGTTTACACGCGTTAAGTAAAAGGACTACGTCAAATAATAACCAAATTTGTTAAAGTTTTTACACTTCCACCTTCTCTGAAAAACTCTGAAACAAAACGGCTCCCCAGATATTCCAAAAAACACATATTGTCACAAACACTGTTATACTAGTTTTTCCCAATTTCTTTTGAAGCGGGGCTGAGTTTTCGGTTTTGTCCCATCGCAGTGGCCATCCATGCGCCTTAGAGACCTACGAGAGACAACGCCATTCCTATTGTAAAACGTCGGGTTTAGTAATAGTTTCCTTTCCCGACGCTACTTGCGCAGAGAAACTCGTGGAATGCTACGGTGCCACGACGCGTGCCACTGCCACCATTAGTGAAGATGACCTTGCCACCATTGCTCTGGGGTTTAGGACCGCCGGTCAAGGTCAGACTGTCTTGCCTCCGCCCGCCCGTGCCGAGGGGGTGGCTCCTCACGTGAGGAAATTAGCCACGAAGAGAGGGAACCGTCCCCCCCCCCCGCCACTTTCCGCGCAAGCGCAGTCCAGGCTTTTTTCTAAGTTATCTAGTTACAGCTTTGTAGCTAGTGTCAAAAATTCGCCACCGTTGCACTCAATCCCTAGGACCTCTCCAGTCAGAGACGCTGCAACAGCTGTTCCCTTGAATCATCTTAAGCGGTGTAACATTTAAGCCCATTTCGGTCCTAAAGCTGAAGGTCTCTTCATTACTGACGAAAAATCGCGGTTTTTCTGCTCCAGCATTACATAACTTTTTGTATTTTATGTATGCAGTATTCGGACATTAAGCTAGAACTAGCGTTAGAATTAGGCTAGAACTAGTAATTTTGTATGTTTACTTCCTAACTACTACAAACACATTCCTGAAGAAAAACATGATACAGTCTTCCATGTATTCATGTAACTTCTTCGTTGACTGCTTTCGTGAATAACGACTTTATTTTGTGCAGATATTCATTGTTACTCATTCTCCGCGCCACATTGTCGTGCGTTTTGTCGTATGAAAAGCAATGAAAGTCAGTTCTGTAAACAATTCTATGTGCCACAAGTTTGAAGGTAATCCGATTTGTCGTACAACGCATAGAAATTGAGATACTGCACACGAAAGACAATGTTTTGTGATTTTTAAACAAACGTATTTCGAAAACCATTATTTGTAAAATATGTTTAGAACAAATTTTGTGAGAAATGCTATCCTCTTCAATCTTACAATAAGATTGCTTATAAAGCACCATACAATCCTTAAAACCCGGGATATTTGTAAAGAAATTGTTTCGTTACTTTAAACCTCTAATATTTTGGAACGTATTCATCATATCGATTTAAGCTTTTCAGAAAAATATCAAGGTCTTACCGAAAATGCAGCTCTCAGGGATTTATTCCGCAGATGAAACTTGAGTTGTCTGGATTATAACGCGAGTTTGTGTGAAAGCCCTATACGTGAGCAATTGAAAAGAATTGTCTAATTGTCTGGTCCTTTGAATTTTAAAATATTAGGCCACGTAGTTGCTTACGATTATCACAACTAGTGGTTTGGATTCGATGCGGATAAATCTGGACACAATTTATATTGAGTTAATAGTGATCAATAAAAAATTAATATTTTAAATGTTTCTCAATTTTTGGTCGACAAATAATTTAATTGAAATGAGAATGAGGCCATAATAAACGAGTAAATTAATTTTCATATTGAAATTTTTGGGCTTAAAGTTGGAGCTTGTTGAGGAAACAACATTTGAGCCTTTCTGAGAATCCGTAATTTTGAGATTATTTACACACAAAAACATTTCAAATTTAGGGAAACTTCATAAAAAATGTTAAGCATTTCCGTTCATAAAATGTTTATATTATCAAATAGCCCTAAAATAAAAATATAAACGAAGTGAGAGATAATTACAAACTAGGAATGCTACAGAATGTCACAGACTTCCCATTTTAGTTTATTTCCTTTTCTTTTGACCTGAGGGTTTAGCACCACTCCCTTCTCAGCCGCTATCTATCGGCATCTGAAGGTCCTACCAGGGGCTCCTGCGACACCTACCGTTCTTCTGGGGACATTCCCAGTGAAGAGATTTCTCACGCTCCCAACTAACAATAACGCCAAGACAGACCTTAGATTCATCTCTTTCTTTGTATATAACAGTGTGAACCCAATACACCACGTGACGCCTTTGTGCTTGTTTTTCATTATTCTTTGGGTGAAGAATCCATTATGCGCAATCGGATTGCAAAGTCCTACGCTATTGTCCGCATTTGCCAAGTACAGTTATGGTCAGGAGGTTATGGAGGAATTGTTGGATTATGGAAGGATGCAATGTTAACTATCCTTACGTTATTTACCGTGTAACTACGAGAAATATCAAAATTTTCAGCGCATGGACAGAAGTCCAAACTGCACCCGAAATGTTTTTTGGTATTTTAACGGGCTTAAACATAACAATTAATATCCACTAACAAAGTGGTGGCTTAAGTCTTCAATGTTTTATCAACAGTCAACACTGTCTAAAGGATGACGCGATGACGCGAGGAGAGAAAGGAGATCGAGTGGAAGGAGCTGAGTTCGCAAGTCAGTCCCTGTTGCCGCCGTTGAGTGATGGAATTATCCCAATTCCCGAGAGGCACTGACAATTAAAACATCTCGTTTGTATTATTTACAGTTAATAGATTTTGGTGACAATTAAAGATGACCATGTCATATTTATTACTCATGCTTTCAATTATTTCGTTTTCTATTCTCGGATATCCATTTACATCTCCCACTTCATAATTACTCTGCTACTAAAATAGTAAAATATTTCAAAAAATATAGGGAAACATTCTTGTTGTATAAACATATCGGGTGTAGATGTTTACTGCATATTATTAAGACACGAGCTCTAGAGTAATTGATGCTGATCAATACCAAAGCCGATAATTCATTGAATAATAATAGGGACATAGGAAGAGGTTACATCAGTGGTGTCAAGGTCTTCTACTAGTGGTTGTAGCACGCGTCGTGGTATCGTAACATGCCACGAGCTTTTCTGCGCAACTAGCGTCGGGAAACTATTACGAGTAGTAGTAACCCCGCCGTTTTACAATAGGGATGGCGTTGTCTCGGGTGGCGAGGTGATGAACTGCGTGGAGGGGCGATTTCATCGTGGCACTCGCGCCACGGACTCCCGCTGGTGGCATCGACCTTGACAACACTGGGTTACATGTTGCTATCTTCCAGGTGCCAAAGAGCCACGGGTGGCCGTCAGGAGCTTCACTTGGTTTTTGTGAGAGGCCGCTAACGCAAGTTGGGCCCCTACATCTTCACTATGCTTATCTGGCCTTCAAGAAATTCAGCCAACGTCGTAAATCTCCCAGGATCGTCGTTCCTCCCATCCCTAACATTTCCATTCGCTCACAGTAATTTAGCGTGCGTCCTTATGTCTCATCAAGATTACAGACACTAAAACATCCATAATTCCTCTTACCTTTTGTCGAGTGTCACAGTAGCGCAAGAGATGTTGACTGTCTGTTTGAAAGTTAATAACATGTCCCACATTTCTGGTATAAAACGTTAATTTGCTTCAGACTATTACACTTTCGCCTTAAGCAGTTTACACGGACTTTCAAACAAGACGAGATCATAAACGGCCCAGCCCTGAAATCTTCTGGCGCTGCCTTGAGCGTTCCTGATCGTGCCCAGCGCTGTAAGCGGCCGCTCGTCGCTTCCCGGACGCGGAGAGGTAGCTCAGAGCATCAACTGATGTCACTGCAGTGCCTCTGACTGGGAGGTCTTAGGTTCGTGTCTCGACTTTGGCAGGGTTTTCGACACTAGCTACAGAGCTAGAAAGAGTTCGGCTGATTTCTGGAGAAGAATTATAGCGACCGATTGCTCTGATTGGTAGTTGTTCATGGTTTCTCCGATCAACACCAAGCAAATGACAGAGCAGTAACCAAAAAACGGGCCACGGACCGCGCGCGATCTTTCCTTCCTCCTTGTCCCATCGTCACCCCTTACTTACACACACACCTACATGCACTACATTACAACTCATGCCGGGAGACTGGTCGGGAGCTTAAAGCTTGTCGTTGGGAGCTTAAAGTTGCTGAAGCTGTGCCCCGCTGGTGGGAGATCCCTTGTTGAGGGAAACCTCGTTAGCCGACGGTAAGTCTGTGCCGGATCTCCCCATCCAGCGGGGGAAAATCTCCACCACCTCCCGAGGAAAAACACATGAACTACACCTACGGGACTAACGACCTTAGCAGTTGACGCATCCGAAATCACTAAGTCGGATTAAGTCGGTGCCGGATCTCACAATCCAGAGGGGTGAGAATCACCGCCACCTCCCGAGGGAAAACACATGGACTACACCTACGGGACTAACGACCTTAGCAGTTGACTAGCGTCCGGAATCACTAACGATTAAGTCGGTGCCGGATCTCACAATCCAGAGAGGTGAGAATCACCGCCACCTCCCGAGGGAAAACACACGGACTACACCTACGGGACTAACGACCTTAGCAATTGACTAGAATCACTAACGATCCATCAAAGCCCTCCCGGAGGCCCCTCCGCCCGCGGGGCGCTCGGGGCGGAGGATTTGTCCGGCGCGGATAGCATCGCGAGATGACGGATGAGCCTTCGGCGCCTGAGGAGCCGCCGCCGCTGACAAGAGCGATCGTCGCAGGACACAGCGATGACAAAGGGGCGAGAGGCGAAGAAATCTTCCCCCGCCAAAAAAACAAGGGATTTTTAAGGAGATTAAATATTCAACGCTTGAATAATGATTAGCGTTCGTATAAATATTAAAGCAAACAGTTTTTTTAGTTAGAAATTATTCAATTCTGATCATGATCCACAGTTAATTTGTTTGAATAAAATTGTAGTGGAATTTACATGATTATAAAATAAGATAAATATCCACAAAAAGTACACTTACATCAACCGATAAAGGTGTAACACCTGTAGATTTTAAAAATATAATTAGTAACATTGATTACTGATTCCGGGCGCGTCAACTGCTAAGGTCATTAGTCCCGTGAGTGTAGTGCAGTGTAGCGAGTGTGGTGCGGGAGACGGCGAGACCCTGCGCCGACCTACGTCGACTTCCGACCATTTATCCCCACCAGATAACTCCCTCTAGCGGGGCAAAGCCCCAGCCCGGACAAACTATGCCTCCGAAAAATCTTCCAGCATGTGGTAGTGTAGTGCGTGAAAGTGTGTGTGTAATACGGGGTGAGGATAGGACAAGGAAGATGAAGGAAAGATCACGCGCGGACCATGGCCCACATTAGAGCACTGCTCGGCATTCGCCGAGTTGTTGACCCGAGAAACCACGGAAACTATGGATCAGAGCAGCCGACCACTAGAATTTTCCTCCAGACAGCAGTCGGCTGAACTGAACCTAGCTATCTCACTGGCAACAAAACTCCAGCCACTGTCGGGACTCGAACCCAATGACCTCGCTTTCAGATGTACGAGTAATGTACAAGTAGCTACAGCTAAATAAATTAAACGCAAAAATTATCCATTACCTCCTTTTCCTAAAATTATCTTTGAACATCCACTAAAACACATAGATTTTGCAAACATTGGTAAATAACTCGTAGACCTTTATTTAAAACTATTTTCAACAGTTCACAATTAAAAATAATGTTGAGCATTGAGAATTGTAACGGCGGATGCGTGTTACATACGAATAAACAATCGAAAGTCACTAGTCTTCCCTCTCTACTCCAGTAAGCAGTACAGGAGGTGACCGATCATAACGCCATACTTGTTATGCAAATGTTTGATGGACTAATTGAGTTAGCTCCAGCCAAAACTAAGTTCTTTCCTTCACCTTTCAGTTAACCTCATATTATCATTAATAAATGTCAGTGTTTACGAATTCAGAGAAACATTTCGAGTGCCAGCTACTAAAGAACGATTCGAATCCCAATTAAGAAAGTTACATCTGTAAATGACAATAGTTCACATGTAAGGTATATTCATCGCAACACCGAAAAGCACGAAAATGTGACGCGAAATGCTTGTACGTAAGCACTGACTCTGACGCCAAGTGATAGTAACATGACGTCACTCGCTATTCCTTAACATCACTGCTACCCCAATGCACGTGTAACTGTCTGCAAAAGTAAGGAGGAAGTATACCTCTCCCATAACTCGAAATCCGTTGTGCGTGATTTTTTTTCTCTCTCCAAGTAGCTGACGCGGCATAAGTTTCACTTTAAGAACCAAACTGCTCTGCTTCAAGACAACAAACCAAACTACAAGTGCACATACTTTTTCGCAATATGTCTAAATTTTGTAATTTTCGAAAATACATATTTCAACGAAACTCATTCTTTAAAGTGCCTCTATATCTATACACGAAAACAATTTTAAAAAACTTTACAGCGATGTTTGAGAAATTATATTCGTCATAATTTGCATTAACTTCATGCAGAAACTTCGCGAAAAATACTTTTTATCAAATAATTGTACATGACCTTTTTTAAAGATCTGATTTTTAAAACAGATTTGGTTTAAGAGAAGAATCTTTATCATCAATATTGTACTTTTGCAATGTTAAGTTTATGCAATTTTCGAAAATTCAGAGAGTTCGCTAAAACTAGGAATAGCACCACCTTTTTTACCGTCCTTTCGTACAAACGAGGAGAAAATTTAAAGAAAACATATGGATTCGTTTTTTAGAAAATAATAGTTTAAAAATTGCCTAAACTTCACGCAAAATTACGTGAAAACTACACATTTTCGAAAAATTATACACGATCTGTTTTTAAAGAACAGATGTCATTACTGAAAAAATTTCTATCTTCAATATCGTAGTTGTAGAAAGACACCGAAAAACATTTTGAACTTTTGCAATATTTGAAAAATCAGGAATTTCAACGAAAATTGGGATTTACGCCCTTCTTTAAAGCGTTTTGTATGCTCATCGCAAACAAAGCCATTTCTGAGAAAATATTGAAAAAGTTTAGGCTTCATGTCAAGTGCTCCAAAAATCAAAATATTCCTTTCAATTTCGAAGGGCTTCGAGTTCGTTTAGATCGATCGGGGAATATTCATTTTGGAGAAAATCCTCTGAACGGTTTAGGCGTTAGCGTTGATCACACTCAGACGGATAAACAGACAAGTCAATTTTCTGTCTCAAGTACCCACGAAACATGGATCCACGCTACACAACGTGTTAGAGAAAGAATTTGACTATATACAAGGAAAAGATTTATCCACTTATGAGCCATTCCACGTCAAATCGCACAAGAGTTGACACGACTTTTTTTAAAACGAATGATATTTTTTTCTTAAATCTGGACATCAAAAAAAGAGACACGTATTTTTTTATTTGCCTGAAAATTGATTATTTGTGTAGTTATGCCTATATTAAATTTTGGAATTTATAGGTACTTCACAAAATAAGATCAATTGTTGCTCCGCATGTACTAACTATAAAAACTTATGGTTTGTTTCATTTAATACTTCGAAATGTGTATTTTATTCTCCTGTAAATAAATTTTTCAAATTTTTTTTTCATTTTAAAAAATGTATTATTTTCAAAAGAAGTAAAATTTCTATATAAACTCGATGAGTTAAAAATTTGAAAAAAATATAGGCGTGTTCCTTGTTCAATTTACTATAAAATACAACAAGAAAAAAGTGGGCACTTCACTCATACAGTTCTAACAAAATCAATTGTAAGTATGAGGGCGCGCTCTGCCTACACATGCACTAATGAATTGTATTCAGTCAGTCTCTGATGCAAGTGCTGAAGAATTAAAAAAAGAATGACCGTCTGCCTGATTAGGGTTTGAAGAGTTATTAGTATTTCAGATGTTCACTCTGCCCCTATAAGAATGTTTTTGTGGATAACATCGCGACTTGTGGGTCATCTATGTTCTTATGAGTGAGAGCGAAACGAGCCATTCCACGTCAAATCGCACAAGAATTGACACGACTATTTTTTACATGTATGTAATTTTTTAAAAATAAATGACACGACTGTATGGCACTCATTCTGGGAAGCAAAAAAAGAGGCACGTGTTTATTTACCTGAAAATTGATTATTTGTGTAGTTACGCCTATATTAGATTTTAGAATTTATGCTTACTTCGCAAAATATGATTGATGGATGCTCCGAATGTACTTAACATAAATGTTTTTGTTTGTTTCATTTAATATTTTGATATGTGTATTTTATTCCTCTGTAAATTACTTTCTTAAAAAATAAATATTTCATTAAAAATGTAATTATTTAAAAAAATGAAAATTTCTGTATGAACTCGCTCAGATAAAAATTTGAAAAAAATATATGAATATTTCTTGTGCAATTTTCTACAAAACACGACAAGAAAAAAAGTGGGCACTGAACACTAACAGATAAAAAAATCTATTGAAATTACGCGAGCGCGTAGTTCCTGCCCCTGCACCAATTTTGTTCGATCAGTATTTGATACAAGTATCGAAGAACAATAAAAAGAATGACCGCCTGCTTGATTAGAGTTTCAAGAAATATTAGTAACCCATATGTTCACTCTGTCCCCAGAAGGGATGGTGACAACAAAACGAATTCTTCTACTGCTTTTCCTCGTGTCAGCTAAACGAATTTTACTGCTGAGTCCCTTTGCGTCCTAGGGATGGGGGGCCCTCCTGACCTTGCTCGTGAAATACAATCAACCACTTGTGAAGGGACATGAGTAAAATCTTCTCAACATCAGTCGCAATACGCACCTTATGAAGAGAAGAGTGCTAGTGTTTGTTCTGTGAATCGTGTGTACACTGTGCAACATGAGTGGCGATCACCGTATGAGATACGACAGATGTTTCAATCCATTTAATTTTTCTGATAACAATTTTTAGAAAAGATCATCTCCAAGACGCGTAAATCACGATTTGCTGGTGAATTTACAGGAGTCATTTGATTCGCGAATGTGCGATTCTTTTCGGAAGAAAGGGCTTCCAAAACGGCCTTTTGTTAGTGAAGAGAACGTCGAGATCAGTGGCTCCCGTGGCATTAACGAAAGTAGCGGAACCTCCAGTGAATATAGTGAAAAGTGTGGAAATCAAGAAAATGACAATTTAGGCTCTTCAGATAGTTTGTAAAATGTCTGCGAAATGAATAAAGAGAAGATAAACAACAGTTTAATTGCAATAGGAGAAACCCCCGCCAAGAAAAGAAAATTAGAACAAAAATGGTATCCCCACGAGAAATTTCATAAAGTACGATGTGCCAATACAGATAAATTTTTCACATTGAAGATTCTTCTACGTCCATCGAAAAATCAGACTAATGATACCGTTTTTAAAAACTTATCGATTCCTTTCACTCAACTGATGACGTGACGTTGAAAATTTAAATTTTCACAATTTTTGAAAGTTGAACATACAATAAAATTAAACGACGTTTTCCAGCAACTGAACGCATAAATAAAAGTGTCTAAATAGCTGGCTGAAGAAAATGGAATTTTGTCCAGACCTGAAGTCAATTCGGTAGGGCATAAAAACTGTGCTGTATGACGAAAATTCAGGAATTTTATGGTAAGCGAGTACTTGTATTTAAAGTGACTTTTGAGGGACCAGAAAATTTCAAAATGTCAGTCAAGACATGAGTCAAGAATCCGTCATTTAATTATTTATAAATTTATAAATTGTTTATAAATTAATATTTTTATACATTGTTTTACATTAATATACATATTTATATTAATATTTTTTACATTAATATACATAAATATCATTATTTATAAATTCAATCGTGAAGTTGCATCACCTCAAGAAGTATTTAAATTACTGCTTCATCTATAGAAACCGACGGCCATTAACGCAAGAAACGCGTCTATTGCAGCAATCGACTACACACTGGTTCGTAAAATATTAATATTTTTTAAAGTTACCGAGATCCCACTTTGATTTTTTCTGGAGTTATCATCAATACTCTAGTGCGTTTATAAATATTTTTAAAAAATTTTTAGCTCATCGAGTTTACAAAAATTTTTAGTTTTCAAAATTAAAAATTTTAAAAAAGATTGAAATTTTGGGAAATTAAATATTTTGCAAAATCGTACAAATTAAACATGTTTTTAAGTTTCGAATGGAATTTGAATGGAATTTCTGTAATTAGTGTATTCAAATATATGACTTTTTAAGTTAGTGATGTGCGTCATTTTTGGGAAATTTCATTATGCAATATTTCCAAAAATAATGAAGTTAGAAAAAAATAAAAATGCACATGTTAACTTATTTGTTCCATATAACAAATAGAAAAAATTAGAAAAGAATTAAAAATATGAAGGTCAAATTTTGGTCTTTTTTGTGCGATTTGACCTGGAATGGCTCTTATTCGTTATCAGGACCCAATTTTAAGATTTTTTTCTGTGTAGAAAATCTCAGTTTTCTGGCGCACAAATAAAAGACTATCTTTTCTTACGAAGTAAGGTGAGGAAGTGCAAATTAACGTTTCTTGGCATCCTTAATTTAGCGAATTTTCTGTCTCAATAAATGTTGTTTTTTTTATTTGAAGATTGGCACCTATTACAGCGAAGGCTAAACTTGAATGCCCTGTTTATGGGCTAAGTTCCTAAAACATATCAACAAGCGAATGCTCACGTAATTTCCATTTGAATACACAGTGCGATTTTATGAGATGCTTCAAAAAACGAGAAATTTAGTAGTGCAGAAAACGTCTTACAGCGTGCAGTGAAGGACTGTCTCCAGCATAAATTTTTCGAAAGCTCGCTGCTCGTGCAGATCTCTTGAAGAGGCGCTGGGGTGCGCATGCGCGGGGGCGCCGCGCCCGTCGCCCTGGCAACGCCGCCTGCGCGCCTCATTAGTGGCACCGGGCGGGCGGGCAGCTCCCGACGCCGGAGGTCCTCCAGCGCTCTCGCCCCCGCCCCCGCCCCCCGCCCCGCCCCGCCCTCCTGAGTCACGCGCCCGGAGAAACACGAGGACGCAGGAGCTCCACGCCCGCGGGGCCTCCGGCACAAAAAGCCAACGATCCACGCCAAAGAACAAAACCCTGTGTTAATTTTGCACTGGGACACATGATTGGAACAGACTTATAATTCCCCATAGAATTAGGGAAACGTAACTGAAAATGATAAAATCTCTTTAAATTCTGTTGGCGACTTTCGGAGGAAAAATTCAACTTACTTTATTGCAGTTTTCTAACGCTCATTCCGTGCACCTAGGTGGGTGAGGGGTTATCTTACTGGAATCAACTTGAATCCCCAGTGTGCGGGTTCGATCCCGCCAAGGTGCATGGATTTTCGAAGGGCGTAAAATCCACAGTAGCCATGTAACTCTAGTGACATGTAAAAGAACTCTGGTGGATGCCCGGCAAAATTAAATCCCTACAAAAATATCACGACCTAACGAGATCTCACTTTCTCCCATTCAGATATTCGGATATTTCAGATAGTTTTCATTCGGGTTGTTCAGATAGTTCCGGTAGTTAAGTGAGACCAACATCTAGCATATAAAGTGAGAGTCACACCGCAGGCGCATCAGGGGACCGCTCGCGAGGCGCGCCTGCTCGAAAGGTCCCCAGACACACGTCGGAGGTAGGTTTCCATGGAAGCCTGGGTCGAAAAAGAGTCTGGGATCCAACTGCTTTGAATATCTCCTTAGGGTGATTGCTAAGGATCGCATGCAATCTGTGCATTACCACTACTAATGCTCCTTCCAGTTATTATTTCTTTCTCTAAAGTGCAACAAAGGATAGGGGGAAAGTATTGGTATCATCTGAACAATACGACCTCTAATATTCGGTCGTAAAATCCGTGTTTAAAGCTCTTTTGAGCTGTAACTCTGTACATTCTACTGCTGTTCAAAAGATGATGAAGATTGGTACAAGAGAAGAGGAGAAATACGTAATTTTGTACCTGAACATTGGGATGTGGTTGGAAGTATCACATATTACTCTGCTAGATTTCAAACTTTTGACTCAAACTTGGTAATACGAAGGAAAATCTAGTTGTACCGTTCCGGAGATCATTAAAATATTTTAATTTTATGAGGCACTTTACATCAAGTCCTGTCGTAATTTTCAACATTTTCTGTAGGTTGGAATTTGGAAGAATTTTTTTCTGGAAAATGTTTGAAATTTTTTCTCGAAATTTTTTGCTCAAATACATGAAAGCGCACTTATAAGTATTATATAATTCTAGTTTTCTTTATATCTTCTGACATAGAAAATTTCTTTATATTTACAATGGACTTTCGTTTAGGAAAAAAAAGCTTTCTGCCCAACCAAATGTCGTGAATTTGATGTTAAATTAAAAGTGGTGGATCCCAAATGTTTTATTCCCTGCTATTATTAATCTGTTTTATGGTGTAAACATTACAATTTTTAAAAATTGTAAATTTAATAGAATGATCAGTTATCTGCGATTTAATAGAACGATCAGTTATCGTTATTTGTTCATTATTTCATTGAATAAGTTGTAATCGATCTATTGCAAGCATTTGAACTTCCTCTTCGAGAAAACATATGAATGTAAGAGAAGCTAATATAGCGAGTTTTCTTGAGGTCGAAGAGGATTCTTAAATACAAAAATTTTAGTGCATGAATTTGTAATGTCCAATAATTGTCTGGCACATGTGTCCTTGCGGAAAAATAACCATGATCGTAATTACTGTGTATTACGTTTCGGTCCGCACACTCATTTGCGCACTAAGACTGACATTTTGCCGTACTTGCTCTGTTAACAAATCAGCTGTAACTTGAAAAAGTCAAATTCAACAAGTTCAAAAGAAACACCTTCGGGCATACCTGCATTTCGATAGTCAGGAAGAGTAGTCACTTCTTACTTTTACAAATGAAACAAACATGAATAAATTTAACTGTAACAGTATTTGCAGCACATTACGCAGAAAAGCAAGAATAATTTCACACAAACTTGCCTTGATTACGTGGAAGTGAATCTCCAATTTTCGAATACCATAAACTCCGATCAAAACTTCTTACATTTTT
This sequence comes from Acheta domesticus, assembly GCA_031308135.1. NCBI lineage: Eukaryota > Metazoa > Arthropoda > Insecta > Orthoptera > Gryllidae > Acheta > Acheta domesticus. Next base: position 147,511,700 of record JAHLJT010009419.1, on the reverse strand, counting down.
GTAATGGTTTTTTGATCTTAATGAAACAAACATGGTAATTTCATAACAAGTTATTTGGTGTTATACATAACGTTTCGACCCTGTTTGGGATATTTTTCAAAATCTAGTGTCCATAATTTGCTGAATCTAGTGTCCAGAATTTTGAAAAAGACCCCAAACAGGGTCGAAACGTTAAGTTATGTGTAATAAATTAATTGTTATAAAATTACCAATTCTATTTCATTAAGGTCAATAAACCATTACAAAAACTAAGCAATATATTAGACGTGTATATTCATTATAATGAAACTTCTTAAAGTAAAAGAAGTATCCTATATTTGTTAGTTGTAAGTACTACCTTCCTTAAATATACTTTCTTTTATAAAAATGGAATCTATATCGTACGACTATCACGACAATGAGAAGAATTCGAATAATTTGAAACAGTGGTTTTTCCATTTTCCAAACTGACCGAGTGTCAAACGAACCGCGCGAAATCGACTTTACAATTTCGAATTTCATACAATTTTTGAAAATACAGAGAGTGCGCCGAAAATGGGACTAGCACCACTTTCTTTACCTATCTTTGCTTCATACGTGAAAAGCATTTAAAGAAAGAGCTTGAAGCTGGTTTGAGAATACAATTGTTTAAAATTTTAAAATTGACTAAGTTTCACACAAAATTATGCAAATAAATACCCATATTTTAGAAAAATTAACATGACTTTATTTGAAGGTCTGTTTCTGATCAACACATTTTATTAAGCTTGTTTCATTACTTAACTTGGAAACATAAAGTTGGCATTTATTGCTGATATTGAATGTAATTATGACACCTATATTACACAACCGTAACGCATATAGAATTAGTGCAGTCAGTGATTCACTCTCATGAGACAGGGTCTTGGGACAAGTGAACAAAGTACATAATCACTAGAGGCTGTGGGTTTGACACTGCGACATCTCACATGGACATGTGGTAAAACCAAAGATTCAGAATATTTTATTAGGGAAAATACGACATCGTTCATGGTGACAAATGACGGTGCGGAGGCGTAAAACATTTTATGTATTTATTACGCCATAATTGACAAATCAGCAACATCAGTGAAGATCAATAAAATATCGATAAACAAGAATAATTTATGGTTGCGAGAAACTAGTTAACATTGGGTTTCGAAAACTAACTTGTGATAAAATTATGATGATTTTAATTTTTATTTCGTGAGACAAGTGAACGGTAAACACCCTATGTAAGTAAGGGTGTAAATTGTGATAAAATTATAGAACAAGAACCTTTTAAAACATTTTGAGGGGGTGAGAAGTCTAAAAAATATATAATTAATTTACATAGAGAATATTTGAAAAACGCGAGTCAGAATAAGAAAGAAAATGCAATTTTCTTTATAAAAACATACATGTGACAAATGACGGGGAGAGACGGCGATTGTTTTGGGACTTTCAGTGGATGAAGGAAGAAGTTAGTAAGAGAACGCTTTTAGAAAAGTTGTTCAAAAATAACATCAAAATATTTTTCTCCACTTTGCAAGGAACGACATTTTTTAATCGGTCTTCAAAGCGTACCTCTTTTCTTGACTCTGTGCAGCTTTGGATGGCTTATCCATGATCATCGGTTACCTACATAAGCTATCGAAAGTGCTCTTACAAATAAATAATAATGTTCGCCAAGACAAAGGTTCTAATTCTTTCATTAGGAATGGCGCAAACAACACATCACCAACATTCCAAAGTTCATTGACTTTCAATTGCGCAGTATGATTCCGTGCCTCAATTTGTCTCCTAGTTTTGAAGCCACCGTCCGCCACTTGACTTCGGGCTGCCAGGTGCCTCAATGTAATGGTTGAGTTGGGCCGTAGCTCTATGTTGGCTTGATGTTTAGGGGACGCGAGGGACCTATTATCTGATCATTTTCCCCTGGAGTGCGACAGGTACCTCGAGAGGATGTTTTAGGTATTTTGGGTGCCAATGGACAGGAGCTGAGAAAGGGGTGGTACAAAGCCGAAAAGCTAGCTAAAATAGGAAACAAACGAGAAAAGGTGCGCCATTTTGTAGCATCACTACTTTAAAATACGTCTAAGGGTCTGTCCATCCCTTTGATTATTTGACTTCAATAACACCATTCGTTTTTGTTTTGTTTTGTTTTCAAAACTTTTCGAAACATTTCCCCTAATTTGAAGTTCCAATGGAGTAAAATGCGTCTATAAAGATAGTATAGGTCAGATTTCTCTTGCGTCTGAAATTTCGAAAATTGCCAAAGCTGCTCTGTTTTGAGAATGCATTTGAATCGCTGAGATGTTCAACTAGCACCGAGGAATAATGGAGCTGATAATGGTGCTGATCACCGACCGTATAAAAAGATAGCCATTTCCATTCCGTTAATATCCAGAATATTGTGAGCCCTGAGACTCATGACCATTTTTTACGACGCACGTCTCACTACGTCTACTTCGATGTTTTCTGTTTCAATTAAAATCTACAACATAATAACTACAAACAAACACCCTCATTAGCCCGCCACCGAAGCAATTGGAAGCGGTGCGCTGTAATGCCAACAGAAGTGCGCCTCCGCGCCGTGAAAGCTAATCCGCGCTGAGTCATAAGGAAGCGCCGAGCAGAGCCGAGAGCGGAGCCGTTGGACGCCCCTCGCGGAAGGCGAGCGCGGAAGGCTGTCGCGCGTCACGGCAGGATTAACGGCGCGAGGGGCGGCGCGGGAAAGAAGTCAACGCTCGTTAAATTGGGCCAATTCCGCCCCGCGACAAGGCCCCGCCGGCGCCCTCCGCCCCTGTGTGCCACACCGGCCACTTACTCTCTCCGCTCCTCTCCTCTGCCTGCCCTTCGCTTCTGCTCTCACGTTTCTCTCTCAGCATTCCGCTCCCCTTCAGAAACACTCTCCGTTTCGCCTCATGAACTCGTCGTGCTTTCCTTCTTACTTCAGGGCATCGGATTAATGGATTAATTGAATGTTAGTGATTCCGGGTGCGCCACCTGCTAAGGTCGTTATTCCCTTACATATAGTTCACATTTCCCTTCAAAAAGTGGCAGTGGTGTTGCCCCGCTGGATGGCGATGTCCGGCGTCGACCTATAGTCGGTTAACGTGGTTTCCCTCAACCAGGTATCTCCCACCGGCGGGGCACCGCCCCAGCTGGGACGCACTCTAAGCTCCCGACCGGTCTCCGGGCATGTGTGGTAATGTAGTGCATGTTAGTGTGTGTGTAAGGGGTAAGTATAGGACAAGGAACAGGAAGAAAAGATCGCGCAGGGCCAGTTTGTTAGGGTATTGCTCCGGCATTCGCCTGGTGTTGATCGGAGAAACCACGAAAAATTACCAATCAGAACAACCTGCCTCTAGAATTCTCCTCCAGATAACAACTGAATTCGACCTAGCTGACTAGTGTCGAAAATCCTACCACCGTCGGAACTCGAACCTAGGATCCCCCGATCATAGGCACTACAGTGACATCAACTGATACCCTGAGCCACTTCTCCTGGTCACAGTATCATTTCCAACTTTTATGTAAAAAAAATAAAGTTTGTAAAATAAACCAGCTCCATTCCATCGTTTATTTCTCAAATAGCCGTCTTAATCCTATCGCCACCCACTTCTTTACCTTAGGTACCATTCATCTCCACAAACTTTTTTTAAAAAAATCTTCTTTCTTTTATTTACGTTTACCTTTTTTTATCTCGTTCATCCTTAACACCTTCTCCCTCCGTCTTGAGTTTTGTGTCAACGATGTCCAACATTTCTTCTTCGATCTCACCAATCTCCACTCCTTTGCCATTCTTTTCCATCCACCACCCTTCTCACGGTATTTTCTACCATTCTCTTTGTAAGTTTCACCTTCATCGACGTAACTTTTATCACGGCTTCATCATCACCCTCTCCAAATGCCGCCTTTCAGGTCTCCGCTACCGATAAATTTCCCTCCCGCCCCCCACCACCACCACCGCCGCCGCCGCCGCCGCCGCCGCCAGCACCGCCGCCGTCACCGCCGCCGCCGCCGCCGCCGCCGCCCCCGCCGCCCCCGCCGCCGCCGCCGCCGCCGCCGCCGCCGCCGCCGCCGCCGCCGCCGCCGCCGCGTCGCCCCCGTGGGTGCCCGCGTCTCCCGAGCGGCGGCGGCGGCGCGGCGGGGAGAAATAATTGAAACGCGAGACTCGGCGGAAGCGACCCCTGTGAAGAGCAGCGCGGCATTAACGACGAAAAACGAAACTCGCCGCCGACACCGCCCCTGCCGCCGCCGCCGCCGCCGCCGCCGGAGGCACCTGCGACCGCCTCGCCGCGCGTCGCGTGTTGTGGTAGGGCGGCAGCAGCGACCCTTTTTCCTCCCTTTGACTACCGGTGGCGGTCCGCCTCCGCCTCCGCCACGCCCCCCGCGGGGCGAGTAGCAGGCCGCTCCCGACTCCTCGGCGCGGCCTTGTTATCGCCATCTTCGTTTACAGGCCGCCGCTCACAATCCACACATGATTCACCGTGAAAGCCCCTCCCTACTTTCATTCATTCAGTCTCTTTCGGAAGTGCATGGCGTCTTTTTCTGGTGGTACTTTGCTTTTCACCGTTTTCCGAGATTCCCCTAACCTCTCATATATTTTTTTTACTTTCTTCACTTACGTAGAAACTTATGTAGTAAGTTAGGAAATGTAAGTTCACTCTGCCCAAGTTTTCTTGAGCTCTCTTTTTGAACACATGAGCGGAGTGGAGGGTTAATTATTTGTTAGCAGCGTAGTCAAAATCAAAATTGAATGTCGCTTGCAGTTCTTTCACATAGAGGTGAACATTTCTTATATTCTTATCAAATTCTGCTTTCTAACTTTATTCATAATAGTGTGTTGAAAGAGAAAGTAGGAAATCTGGAGCTCAAGGAAATGTGTAGCTGAATAAATCACATCTGACTCGTCATACACGATTAAAATTGTATACGTAACTCAATAAATATTTTTATTATTATCATTATTTTTTTTCGCTCACCCTGTATCAATGTTTTCGTCTTTTGTTCTACCTTGCCATTTGGTCCAACCTATCTCACGAAGACTTTGCTTTAACAGTTGCTTGTACATTGGAGACCTCTTGTTAGGCTAGACATGCCAACTTCTGTGTTCTTTCAACTTCTCTTTCTTCCACATGACGTGACTTTCTTACGCCACGTCATCCGCTCTGTCCGTCGCTGTTCCACACGACTGCTCGTATTCCAGCCACTTCCTCCACCTCCTGCTGCGCCTCGCATTCCGTTCCGTCTCCGCCTTCCGGTCCCGTTAACTGGACGGCGGCGAGTCGGTATGGTGTTGCAAACAAACTCGGAGGTCGCTCTAAATCACGTAAAAGCAGACAAGACACTGAAGCTCGGCTGTCTTTATTCTTAAAATTATCACTGTGTTTTATGGCCTTCCGGCGGAAGCAGAAAGCGCCGTTGTAATGAACGGGCGCCGGAAGAGGTGCGCTGTCATTTGCGAAGTGGAGAATTGTTTGCAGTCAGCACACAACAAATCACAGCAAAGTGTCTCATTTACGCGAAAAAAATTCATATTTGCAATCTGCGAAGTGAAGCAGTTTATAAGGCGGGGTTACATATTGTATGTCTAACGCACAAAATGAAATAATGGTCAGAAATGTAAGAGATGTTTTCGTACAAATATCAGACTTTCATGTACAGTATTGAGCAAGTAAAGACTATAATTATAATTATTATGAACATCATAATTTTTATTAAAATTAATGTTCATTAATTTCCAATGCGCGCAGAAATTGAGAGAAAGCTATGTAGCTCGGGCCATGTGAGAGGTGCCTATTAGGTACTCAGTATCTCGGGGAGGGGGATCTAAAAACAATGAAATAGTCTCGATTTTGTGTCAAAAATTCTAATATTTGTTATTTATATTACAGTGAAAGATGTGTTAAACGGCCACTGGTTTTGTAGAAATAAGGCCATTTGACCGGGTGGCCGCATAATGGTGGTTATGAGAATTTTAGAAACGCATATCTGCTCTTAATTTTTTAACATTTTTTTAGAAGGAAGGTTTGCAAGTAAGTGACGTACGCTTTCTTCGTTATTAGATTAGATTAAATACTAATTCTGCAATTACGTTTGAGAAATTGGTGGCAGAATCCACTAATTTAACATTACAGAACTTAACAACTTTATAAACTTTACAAATATATATGAAAATGTCACCGTACGAGCCACCTCACCTCACTTCACTGCACTTCAACGCACTGTTGATCACTGAGCTGTAATGCTTTCCTTTTTTTCAACTTCACCACGCCACTACACTGCACACTACTGCACTGCATGCCCTGCATGCCCTGCACGACACATAATTAATATAATAATTATAATAATAGTGATAGTAATACAACTTCTTTTACATAACGGACTAGTAATTTAATAATATTACACATATTTATAATCCGCATATCAACATCTAGGAAACTAATTTAAAGTTATCACATTTATAGAACAAAATACCAGTATCATGTTCGCACCAGGGCACATAAACAACTCATTTACAAAATCATTCAATTTCCAGCATTTTCTTAATAGAGGAAATATTTACATGAATCTTATGGGAAATTCAATCGGTTTTACAGAAAAATGACCGGTTTGGAGGTGGCCGTTAAGGTTTCACAGCACTAATTCCAATGCGCGCAGAAATTTAAAGAAACGTACACAGCCTCCGGCCATGTGAGAGATGTCGATGGTTTCCTTAGAGACCCAGTAACTCAGAAAACATACAACGATAAAGCAGTTTCTATTTTGACTGATAAACGCAAATATTTTATTGTGTTATTAAGCCTATTTTCATATTGGGCTTACCGACTAAATTCTCATATTCAGTACATTACTACTTCCCACGTCAGTGCTTGAGTGGTTAGCTTACTGCCCACTACGCGGTTTCCACTGGAGCGTTTCATCGGGCGAACATGCAACCCGCAGCACAAGTCACTCTGCTCCACTTCTCGTGACTTGAACACAGTGTCTTGTGTGTCCCTGGTATTGCAACCGCAATGTTTGGTTTCCGTTATGGAACTTCGAGTTGTTTAATAAGCCGATATACACAAAATTAGACCGTTTGGACATTTTACTTCATTTCTGGAAGTTATGCCTTCTGAGTTGAGCCATCAACGCTGTGGTACAGGTGGTCAGAAACATGCAAAATCACAAAATATATATAACAGTAATGTCTGTTTATTACCCCACGCAATTTAATCGCACGAATCTTTCTCAGGGGCTGGTCGCATACAAGAATTCCCGGTAGGCAAAGCAGATTATATTTAATTTAAATGAAACCTGCTTCAGAATTAGCAAAATTAAATGTGAAACAAAACTTTATTACAATATTACATAATGGGGGTGTTCGTGGAGGAGAGCATGAAAGCAGCGTCCCACCAGATTTCAATTGTTTGGTCTTACTTCATTGATGACAAACAGTCGTCACGTTTTCATCGCATCATATTTCAAGGGTGTTTTCCAATAAAACCGCGCACATGTCTTTCAAAGAGAAAAAAATCTTTTAAACTAGTTGTAATACAAGAGAACACCCCTTCTCACGTGATTTCAAGCAATTCTTCTCAAGCAATTTTTGAAAATTCAGAGAGTTCAAAGAAATTGAAACCTGCATAATTCTTTTAAGCGTCCCTTGTTCTATACATGGAAAAAGTTGAAGAAAATATCTGGAGCGATATTTTGAGATTTTTTTTATATTTTGCCTTAACTTCAAGCAGAAATTTTGTTGAAACTACTCGTTTTCTCAAAATATTGAACATGATTTTTTAAATATCTAATTTTTTTGAAACAGATTTGTTTAAGACAAAATTATTTCTTTATATCTTCGATATTGTTCTTGTGCAAATTTAACTTCTGCAATTTTCTAAACTACCAAGGTCGTCGAAAATGAGACTAACACCAGTATTTTTACGGTTCTTTTATACATGAAAAATACACCCCAAAATCAAAATATCCTTTCAAACTAGAAAGGTCTCGACTTCGCTCAGACCGATTGGGGAATATCAGTTTTGAAGAAACCGTCTGAAAGGTTTACGCGCTAATGTTGACTGTAGACAGAAGGGATAGGCAGGACAGACGGAGGGAGGAATGGACGGACGGACGGATATATTTTGCTGTCAATCTATTTTTCAATATCAAGGGCCCAAAAAACATGGATTCTGGCAACACAACGTTTTGGAAGAAATAATTTACTGCATAAGTACATGAACAAGATTTATTCATTTTTATGTTGTCAAGGCCCGGCAATAGTTTTTCTGTAAAAATCACCACTTTTCCTCCGCAACATTACAATACTTTCTCTAAGTAGTTCGCGAAAATGAAAACTAGCAGCGCTACATAATGGAACAGATAGACAATATGTTTGCTATTTACATGATAATTTACGAAGCTATTCATATTACGCTGAATTTACTTCATAATAGAGTTCACAAATTATTTGTCTCTTATTGAGCTTCCTAAATTCGCCAACGTTCATGGCACCACCAATCCTCTTATACGAAATGGCAGATTAAAGCAACGTTATTGTAACAGAATCTCCTTCTGGCAGCTAGCAGAACGAAATGAGCTGAACTATTAGTGAAGTGCCTCAACTTTCCCTAAAATTATCGACCTTCTCGCATCAATATTTGTATTTAATCCATGTCTCTCCAAACCCTAACACCGACATAGGTGCCTCAGAGCATCAAATGATGTTACTGTAGTGTTTCCGACCGCGAGGCCCTAGGGTTCGAGTCGCAAGGTGGCAGGATTTTCGACACTAGCTATGTTGAAGTCAGCCGCTGTCTGGAGGAGAATTCTAGCGGCTGGCTTCTCTGCTCGGTAGTTTTCCATGGTTTCTCCGATTAACACCAGGCAAATGCCGGAACAGCACCGTAAAGAATAGGCCACGCGCTATCATTACTTCCTATTCTTTGCCTTTCCTCACCCCTTACATGCATACACTCACATACACTAAACTATCACACATGGTGGAATGCCAGTCGGGAGCTTACACTTGTCCCGGCTGGGATGGTGCCACGCCGCTATTGGGAGATACCTCAATAAGGAAAACCCCGCAATAGGAAGACCATCACCACCTCCCGCGATAAAAAAGTGCATTACACTTTGGGATTAATGGCCTAAGCCGTTGACGCGCTCGAAATCAGTAATGAATCAATTAATCCAAATCTCCAACCAAACCCAGTTTCGTAGCCACTCCACTCCAAGATCGAAAAGAAATCCCAATTGTCCTCACACCTACCACTTGCATATGATGCCGTTTTCCACCTGATTCTTCTATTGAAACTCCGCTCCTATATCTCTGACTACATCCACTCTCTACTCCAAAATTACCATCCGTCGATCCTTCTACACGCCTATCAAAACATTCACCATCTACCCAAGCTAGAAGTGCTAAGACAGCACATACTTTCTCGGGACGCAGTGCCCGCAACCTTTAATTAGCTGTTACATGGCCCGCGACCTTGACATGCCCGGCATTAACAGTGTTCCTTTTGAACGGATTAACCGCAATCGTTCAAAGGGCCTCCCTGTACGTGAGCAAGGGTTACAAAAGAAAGATCAGCTCTTCGTATCGCATCGGACCTTGGAGTTGCAAGCTCAAGCGCCAGCAATGAATGGGTGGATAGATTTTGTGTTCACATATCACATATCACATATCTCTGCGTCCACGACGCTTCAAATATGACAATACGTTCAGAAACATATTGTAGCAGGCCAAAAAAAAACAAACATTGATGACGTGAGAAATTGTTCGTTCGTGGTTGCACATACTGAACACGAAAATACAATAGGCAAACAGTAACATTTTACTGCTCGTCGATAACGCTCTGTGTTCTTGCAACAAATTACTTTCAAATGTAGAAATAAATTCCTTCTGCCTAATACATTTTGCTTGCAACCCCTCATTTGTATCACAGGACGGTAAAAAAGTTGTACTAGAATCATATTCGGCACACGATGTATTTTCGAAAATTGCAAAAAGGTAACATTTCAAAACTACAAAATAGAAGATAAAGATTTTTGTCCTATAAAAAATCTGTTCTAAAATATGAGGTCTTTATGAGATCAAGCACAATTTTTGTAAAAAGACAAGAAAATTTCCTTATAGATTTTGCTTGAAATTTATAATTTATAAAACAAATTCTTAAAAACCGTTCAAAATTTTACCTTCTTATTTTTTCACGAATAAAACAAGGGACGATCATAAGAATGGTGCAGATCTCATTTTTGTTGTACTCTCTCAATTTTCAGAAATTTCAAGTTGGAAATAATTGGAGAGATTTATAATTTTAAAAGTTGGTCTAACTCTAATAAATGTGACTGCGGTAAAACGGTATGGCGGCAAAACGCACGGCAGTGAAACTCGATGAACCGGAGTTCCGAGTCTCGGCGCTGAAAATAATCTTTGACTTTGGAAACACTTTGGCAGGTTCAAGTAGTAATATAATACTGCGGAGTCGTTACAAATAATGAGAGAAAGAATCAATCGTAAGCGAAATCAAATTAAAACGTCACTGCGATAAGTAGAAAAGATAAAACAATCATATTCTGTTAGATGCAGAAGTTACAAATCGACTCGAAATTGATAGTATCACAATAAAACTTTGAGACGGCTTCCTTGAGAAGCAGAGAGTTTATAATGCTTATGCACATATTTTGAAAAAATAAGTTTATATCCTGCAAGTAAGAAAACAACAAAATCCGAAATGTGTGCTGCTTGAAGAGTTGAAACAAGGACTATCGAGACGCTCCCCTTCCGACGCGCCCGTTCCCAGGCTCCGTCGCTCCCTCCCGCCCCGCCCCGCCCCGCCCCGCCCCGCCCCGCCCCGCCCCGCCCCGCCCCTCTCCTCCTCGCCCCGCCCCTTGCAGAATACAAAGCAGCGCCGCTCGCTCAAATATGCCCCTGGTTCCCAATAATAAATGCCCGCTCTCCGGCGCACGGGAGATTCCAGCGCAGCGGCCGCTCTTCTAATGGAAACGGAATAAATTAGTCGATTATTTCGGAGGCGATAGGAATGGGAGCGGGCGCCTGCACACAAAAAGAAAGGAAATCGAACCGAAGCATGTCACATTGGGCTTAGTTAGCGATAAGGGTTGGATCGGTGTCTGAGCCGCGTTCGGAAATTTATGCGACTGCGCGGTGCGGTGGCCAGCCGCCCAACAGGTGGTCGCCCCGCCGCGCCGCGCCGCGCCGAGCGGCTCTCGCCGGCCTCGTCGCCTCGGGCTCAGGTACAACGCGTGAAGCATTCCACGCGGACCTAGGGGTGCTGCAACAGCGCACACTTTCTCGCACTATCAGTAACTTTCGCAATGTTTGGAGATGTACGAAAAGCGGACCGGCGCCATTTGTATAAGCGCAGAAAAAAAAGGAAAGAAAAAGTTGCAGCCGCTTTTGAGAAAATCTTTTTAAAATTTACATCACACAAAATACCTGAAAACTTGGCATACATTGAAAAAACTGTACAAGGTCTCATTTCAAGATCTAATTTGGAAAAACAGTTTTCAGAAATTACTGTTGCTACAATAGCGCCCACTTTTTCGTATTGCTTGTAACTTTTGCAATTTATAGACTACAATCCGGGTCTTCGTTTTTTTATAAGCATACTACCGAGAAAACGTGATGATAAATCAGTGCATATTTTCTAGCCCTCAATAACAGTTACGTAATATTATAATAATAATAATAATAATAATAATAATAACTTTATTATCTTACAAATGGACTGTTGTTCGGTGGCAAGTTACAAATACAATAATCTTAGACAATATTCAAAATAATACAATAGTAAAACAATATTATTATAATAATAAACAATAATATTAATAGTACAATAATTAATAATACAAGAGTACTCCTAGTTTTTATACAATTTAGATTTTTGAAAGTACCTCACAATTAAAACAATAGTTATTTATACAACGAAGGCGCCAATAAGAACTCGAACTATTTTATATTTTTTTCGGGGGGAGGGTCTAAATGAAAGACGAATTTACTTCATTTATCAATACGACGTCAGATAAACAGTGTGTGTATCTGAGGACTGATTAGTTCGTACCAAATGAAAGAATATTGTGAAGTTCCAGCGTAAATTCTCAAAAACTAACAAAACTAGGGAATGTGGTTTCCTGTAAAATCTCAAGAAATATATGAAATTGATTATAGGGTGTTTGAGAGTTATATGGAAAATAACCGTGTGAATTGCGCTGATGAAACAGTACTTTTCGGTTATTTGCGTCAATTGCAGAAGCACACCTGTCTAAAAAAAATTGTACCGTATTATACCGCAATTTCTGACCATATCAACAGATCTCAATCAATGGGCACCGGCATCAATGCGCTCATGCGGCAATGGGCATTGCCAACAATGGGCACATATTTTCTTATCAATACTTGCTGAAAACGCCATTCTTGCCACAAAAGGAACTTTTTTCCGTTGATTGACGAAAGATGTGGATTGACGAAAGTTCTTATAAGGCGTACTTTATGGAACACTATTGTTTCTGTTTCGAATATATGAAATTATTTTTCGTCGTGTCTGCTTGTGAATTCTATATTCGCAAATTTGCCATTTTCTTTCAAATGAAGACCTACAATCAAATAAAACCATTAGTCTCTTCATAATTAATGTCTTCAAACAGAAATTTAAGTTATAGATGCCCCGGTAGCAATAAATCAGAAAGCCTGCGAAAACATTTAATTTTTACTGCCAACTTGCCGTCAACAACTGTTCCAACTTCATACGTTAGTTTGTGAAAAAGTTAAAATAATATTAAATAGTAAATGAACGATTACTATTATAAACATTTTTTTTCACTTCCAGCACATCATACAGACAAGCAAGGATAATTTCACAAATAAACTTTACATCATCATCATTTCATTACTTTATGCATATCTGTGTGTATGCTGTATATAATATATACACACTGCTCGACTTTACTAAAATTAAATATACAGAGAAAACTTAATTCGACTAATTTCAATTAAGTCTATTGTATACTGACGCTATACGACGCGATGACCGTATTATAGTACAAGTATATTGACACCACCTCAAACGAAGCGCGGGAAATTCGATTATTCTATTTAGATTTTTTTCCAATTTTCGAAAATATAGGGAGTGCGCTGAAAATGGAACCAGCACCACTTTCTTCACCGTTCTTTGGTACATACGTGAAAAAGAATTGAAATAAAACATTTGGAGCCATTTCCGAGAAAATAATTGTTTAAAATTGCCTTTGTTTGATGCCAAACTACGCAAAAAATACTCATATTTTCGAAAAATTGAACATGACCATGATCAGATTTTAATGAACAAATTAAAGAAGAAAATCGAACGGTTTAGGTGCTAGCGTTGTTCACAGGCAGACGAACAGACGTTTTACCGCCCATTTTTTGGTATCAAGGACCCATAAAACATGGATTCTGGCTACACTCCGTGTTAGAGAATTTTCCTATATTTAACAACTGGAGTTATCCACTTTTTCGTTACCAGGGCTCGGCAAGAAGAGATTTTCTGACGAGAATTTTCTATTTTTCCCGCAGCATTACTGCAGCTGTACTGCGTAGCGAGAAAGTAAAAATATGCAATGGAACATATATAGCTAATTCTAGAAGAATTTAAAATAAAATCTCCCTGGAAGAACATTTTCAGTAGTCTGGCTCAGTTAATTTCCATGACCAGATAACCTAATCCGATCTATCCTACTATATCGAATAGAATCGCATTATGTAAATCAATCAATAATAACACTTTTATCTGATCACAGAGAATACATTTTAGTGGTCAACATGATTTCTTGTCCGACTGAATGGTCTTCTTCTTTTGCTCAATATCAGGGCGGAAAATCACTATGTTGTCGATTTGGTCTTATTATAATTATTATAATTAGATCGTTATAACTATTGTCTCCAAACTGACATACGATTCTAGAATAGACGCCGTACTAACTACTTACAGGTTTTGTAACCCGTAATATTAAAAAGCAGGTCTGCTAATCTTTTGCCGAAATTTCTTCTTAAAATATCCGTTCCTTTTTGAACTGAAATATCAAAAGTTTTAGTTCAAAAACCGATTGGAATATACTTCAGCTTAAAGCAGCTCGAAACTAAACCAGACTATCTTATCCCGTACGAATTTGCATTGAACTAATATTCTAGAATATGAAGGTGTATTGATTGTATGTTTCTCGATTTACACGGTATAACTCGACCTAGCGAAGAATGAAGGATGCGATTGCGGCGCGACACAGAACTAAAAGTGTAAACACGGGTCTGTACAGTCAGTTTCGCTAACAAAAGTCGCCAGGAGCGTGAAGCGAGTTCAAAGACTACTTCTATGAAATCATCAAGGCCTCCTTCATAGAGGTTGTAAATCAGCTGATAAAATTTAACTTCAGAGACACATTAAACAAGATTTGAACCGACTGTTTTATTTTTGTCCCTTTAAGTTGCTTTTTTTCCTTTTCGCCGTTCTAGTACAAGAATGTAATAAACATTATATTTATATTGAATTTTTAATACTAATTCGTTGAATTTAAACATTTTTTATTCTTTTTCATTCATCTTTGTTTTACATACGCTTTAGGCGATTTGTTACGTATGCAATAAAGTACCAAAACATTAACTTTACTGTCATGTATCTAGAATATTCATTATTATGGTAGTTACTTCTTAAATAAAAAATAATTTTATTTGGTATTTATTCTGAGAAACTGCTGAAGTTAAAATATACGATTTATATGAATATTACTGCTCATCGAAGGAATTAGTTTCAAACTTTTGAATCGTTTTGCAGAAAAAAGTAAACTTTTATTTCTTCTAATATGAGGTGCAGACATGTCCAAATACAGTTAATAATTAATTGGGAAGATACTAGATTTGCAACGAAATAAATCGCGCTTTTTTTCGCAATAGTTTGGCACGGTCCCATTTTAATTTTGAATTGAGTATTGGCCCGGTCCCATTTTAATTTTGAATTGAGTATCCTTATATCTCCGTCTCTGTCGTTTCGGCTGCAAACACAAACGTTGGCGCGCTCCTGTAAACATCATTCTCAACTTGGTCGAGCTATAATAAAAATAATTTTATGATCAATATTATCTTCAGAAAAATGTTTATGTAGTAGTAAACAGAACAAATTACACTTTCCTATCTCAGTTTTTGTACCATTCGTTTTTAAGTAGAGAAAAATGTCTCACATTTTGTACCAATATTTCAAATGGAATACAGACAATTTTCAGTAACTTGTAGCTTCAGAAAATTATGTTGGTAATGCGTTGAACTAGGAAGGCTTTCTCGTAATGTAATAGCAAGAAATTTATAGTATAAATCATAACACATGATTTGGAAACCTGTTGAGTCTACAAGGGAACTGACGACCAATGTAAAACAATGGCTTGTGTTACGAGAAACATTATTACTGTTTGTATCGTGTTCAGAACAGCCATATTTTCTCTTAAATGTCTCTTATAATTCTCTCCTATACGCTCGTTATCTGGGAATATACTACGAAATCCGTTTCCAGGAAGTTCTTACTGCCACCTCACAGGAATAGACCCTTATGGAAGAGTTGTTCGATTTGTTTCTCCTGTTCTTGAAGTACTATGAATTTCTATAAAGTCGTAGCAGATACATATTTCTGATAATGTATTATTATCTGGGATATGTGTATTATTACAATCTCTGAGAACATGTTAATTCGAATAATTCAGTCTTTAACTTTTAATTTGTGTAGTTATTTATAACTGTTGATAACCATATGTGGAATGCGTTTGAGATTAAGAAAAACTGAGATTTACGAATTTTCAGGCATCACCCGTTTTCTTCTGACCCATTTTATAAAAATCCTACTTTACTTTTTCTTACATATATTAAAAGATTTAAACATATCTTTTTTCCCCGCTGTCAGAATAAGCGCAGTTTCTCTAATCACTTGAGACTTAAAAAATTAAGAGCCACGTCCGTATAATATTGTATATTCCACCTATTGGTCACAGACGAAAGTTTAACAAATTCCAGGAATTATCCGGAAACACGTTTTACATCAACTCTTTCAACTGGAAATATAATGTATAAGAATTGCATTACGCCCAGAAGCTGTGGGGTTGCAACGGTAGTTGACAACTGTGAAACTTCCAATTGAGACCAGATAGTGAAATGTCTAAAAAATCTAAAAAGTCTAAAAAAATATTTAATTTTGGCAGAAAACTTGAATTTTTGACTCCCTTAAACGCGAAAAATCAAAATCCTTTCTTATTTCAGGAGCTTTGAGAGGTGGTAGCACAAACAAAACATTTCGTGTATTTACACGCCAAATAACGATATAATTTTTTAAGATTTTGTTTTCAAAAATGGAAAAATACTTAAAATAAAAAATTATTTGGATATACCAAAAGAAGAACGTTTACAAAATGTTCCTCATGCGTAAGACAGTTTTGAGCACCACTAAATACCATTGTAAAGTGAAAACAGTGAACTGTTAGCGTCTGTTTTATCCCCTCTCCTTCCGTTCACTCTATGCCCGCAACAGCGCTGGTGAAGCGTCGTGTCCACTTCATGAATCGCCGCACCGGGAGAGGTGGTTCCGGACATCAATTGATGTCACTGCAGTGCCTCTGACCAGGAGGTCATAGCGTTACGTGGCAGGACTTTTCAATACAAGTTAAATAGCTAGGTCGAATTTAGTCGCTCTCTGGAGGAGAATTCCGCTCCATAATTGACGCTCCATAATGACAAGATATAGGTGAATTATTGCGGCGCGCCGATTTTTAATCGTTCTGCGCAGCACAAGTTTACGACATGAACCACGTGACCACAACGCGGACTCTTCGTTTGAAAAGCCAACCAGCCGCTGGCCGCCATGTTGCAAGGAGAGTGAGAAGTGTTGAGAAACATATTGAAAGTGGCATAAAGTGATAATTTTCATCTAAAAATGACACAACGAAAGTGCATTTGGAATAAAGTATGCAATATTTGAAAAGATGCTTCTGTTTCCATGACTTGTCACAAGGTGATAATTTTGGTATCTGGCTACATTCAAAATTCCCGCTAATATTGTGCCGCAAAAAAAAAAAATCTTCACTGATGATTTCCCGAAGCTCCTCTGCAATGAACTCATTATAATGAGAGTTGCACAGATTCTGAATGGCTTTTCTGTTCATTTGGCCAAAATCCTTACCTCCAATTTGGCGCAACTGAATTGAATTAGTTCACAATTGTGTTATTCTATAAATGTGAATTGACATTTCGTCTGTATAATTTTTGAAGAAAGTTATACTACGAGCTCCGAGGTCTGCCGAGTTCGTGTCCCAGATAATGATGATAAAGGAAATGAAATGGGCTCGCTTTGAAAGAAAATGTACGACCAAAAGACCCACTTGCGAATGTCGAAGTCGCAAATGTTAAAAGCGGGAGCATTTCTCTAATCGCGAATGTTCGGAACTCGCGAATAGCGAATCCGCGAATGTCGAGGGATTACTGTAGATGTTTTTCCTGAATAAAATCTGTTCTTTAAAGA
Organism: Acheta domesticus; assembly: GCA_031308135.1. Lineage (NCBI taxonomy): Eukaryota > Metazoa > Arthropoda > Insecta > Orthoptera > Gryllidae > Acheta > Acheta domesticus. The sequence goes on along the minus strand of JAHLJT010009419.1, from coordinate 147,494,178 downwards.
CTGATCTTAAAATAAGTTCACGTAGAGTTTTTTTAAAAAAAATCACTTAGTTTGGCGTGAAATAAAGGCAATTTTTAATATTTTAAATAACTATTTCTTAAAAATGGCTCCAAATTTTTATTTAAATTTTCTCTTCATATGTATCAAAGAACGGTAACAGAATTTATGATCTCATTTACGGCGATTTTTTTTAAATTCTGGCCCTCAAGAAAATGTGCGCAGATAAATTTCTTTCCCCACACGTCATATACAGTTTTTATTGTTTTTGACAAATAAATAAATAAAAAAAACTGGTGCCTGAAATTCATTGACTGAAGTCGGAAACGATGCGCAATAACTCACGCATCTTCTTCCACCGTGGTTGTCTCCTAGGAAATAGTAGCGATGCGACAGTTGTATTTCCTGTGCGATACGAGTGATCCAGTGGTGCCATTTTGGGGAATGCGTCCTCTCTCTGCTCATGGCGTCCTCCCTCTGCTCCTACGCTCCTGTAGAGCTCGTTGCACTGCCCTAGCAAAGCTCTTTCACCATTGCAGCACCTTGTGCTTGACGCACACTTCAATGTATCAAGCCTCCGCCCAAGAGCTTCACGCACATTGATCTTTTTAATTCCCCTACCCCTACCCCCTATTCCCATCATTTCTTCATCCTATCACAAGCTGCAAACTACTAACCTTAAACCTTAAACTAATTGATTATTTTCATAGATCGTTCTTTCCTTAATAACTATTGGAAATAAAATAACAAAACATTCTTTGAGGTGACAAAACTCAGGGGACAGCAATATGTAAATATACATAAGGCAATAGTATCGCGTACAAATGGTATAAAAAGGCAGTAATTTCATTTGTACTCAAGTGTTTCATGTGAAAATATTTCTGACATGATTCTGGCCACACGACGGGAATTAACAGAATTACCGGAATGGGAGTTGGAGCTAGACGCAAGGGACATTCCATTTCGAAAATCGTCAGGAAATTCAATATTCCCAAAACCACAGAGTTAAGAGTGTACTATTCACTGTACCTCACTGCATCATCTTATCTTCTGTCTTCCCACGCTTCATTTCCCGAAACGAGGATCACAAGAAGTGGTGACTTGCGACTACAAAGTTGTATCCATTTTAGCGATGTGATCTCCCCACTTCAATATGCCCTCCCCTGCTCAACGACTTTTTAGAATTTTTCTCAAAAATAGCATCATTTTTTCTTTTTTCTGGGATAGAGATAACTACGCGTATAAAAATTTACTATATCCCATTTTCATTGAAATCTTTAAAATTTTGAAACTTGCATACATTTTTCGACCCACTCCAAAAACACATTACAGAAATGAAGATTGTTATTTTTAATGAATTCTGTTTTTCAAAACCAATCAAGTACAATGTTGACAAATTATGTTTTGGGGTAATTTTGAGCGAAATAGTGAGAATTTTTAAGAATTTTCGTAAAAAAGATTACGCAAAAATAGTTTCATTTTTCCCTTTATTCCACAAATAGAGAAAGGATTTCTCTGATAATATAGAATATGTCCTATGTTCTTTAAAACTTCTGAAAATTTGAAAAAAGTTCAATACATTTCGAACCACAGATACTAATATCATTTATTCTATATTTTAATATTAAACCTTTAAATATATTTATGTACTTTTAAAAAAAGATTGTTAATACATTTTTTTCCTTAATTTTTACTCCCATAGTCGTGTCTCCCATAGTTGTTGTTTTTAACCTGTACTAGACCTTTAATATTGAAGCTTTATTTCTTAAAGCAATCTGATTGTCCGTATTAGTTGCGAAACGTAAGTTCCAGAGAATCCAGAGACGGAATAATTCATTCTTTCTTGGGAGTGGCCTTTGTTTTGGCCACATCATCATCATCACCACCACCGCTCTATGTGATTCTAATCGATTAATACTATTTACAGCTAAAATATCCATCCATGGTTATGTTGAATACAATGAATTCGTCAGAAAGCAATTTTCAATTAAACTTTTGAGTTATAGAAAAAAGATATGTCTGGAGATTTAGTATCTATTCAAGCACATTATTCGGTAGTAAATGTGCTATTGCAATGCTATTCACAATTTGAACTAGGAGATCATATAGTATCACAATAAAAAATAGGAATGTGTTGCCAGCGGCCACAATTGTAGACTCGGTAACTGCGGGAGGGTCTAATGAAAGTTGAAAATTTGACTATAGCATGTCATTAAGTGTGCTTCGTAAATATAGAAATACGTTGTATATATGTTTGTATTGCAGGTAATATGTATTATACACACAGTTAATACACTTAATATTATATACTGTTAATAGTTATACTACATTTCATTGCAAAAGTTAGGAAAAATATTATCTTAAACTATATAGAGCCTATAATGTTTAAAGTTATGTTTTCATCAAGGAAATCAATATTTTTAATATCACATTATTTCACACAGCTTTCCAATTAAGTCTTGTTTATTTTTAAATACTGAGAATTATTTGTCTTATTATTGTAAACAGGATAAAATATACACCTTAAATTGAAAATTGCTATTTAACTTATCTTTTGCAATATGCCAAAATTCAGAGGTTTTAATGACAGCCGGAGCTGCACCATTTTTCTAAGATCATTTTATCATACATGATGAAAAATAAGAAAAATTGATGGCAATTTTCGAAAAAAAAATTTATAGGAGCTTCATGAAAAGTGTCCCCAAATATTACATATAAAGATTCGTTTCAAATTCGAACGACATTCAGTGCGAGCAGATCAAAAAAAGAAAGTCTATTTTGGAGAAAAGCCTGTGAACGATTCTGGGGCTAGTGTTGTCCAGAAGGCGGACGAATGGACAAAATTTTTTTAAATAAACTTTTTTAAAAAGAGCAGGTATCAGGGGCCCCAAAAGTCAAATTCCGCCAAAATGTGGAAATTTTTTTTGAGGATTTATAATGCATTTTCTATACAACGCAGATGAAAAATTCAAAGGAATATTAGGTTGTGCGTAGCAGCATATTCTCAGTCGCGAATGTAAATGTAATGAAATTTGAACATTCAAATTAGCGGCAGTAAAAATATTATTTATTAATGATTACTAAAAATTAATATTAATTCTGAGTGAGAATGTTCTCGACTTTAGGTCAAGGTGACTTAATTCTGATTACCTCAACAATCTTGTTTTTTTGTGAAAAAAATTAATAACATTTAATTAACTCGGGATGAAGTATTGCATTTACACGATTTGATGATAAAAAAGTCAGAACAGTCACATTCAATTTATTCATTACGGGCACTTACGCGTCAGAGTGAGGATTAATAATTCTTACGTAATAAAAACACTAGCACATAAATTTCCACAACCTACAAAACGTGACAGCAAACTGAATTGGAGTTTTGAACTTTTCCCACATACCTTTGAGAAAGCCGACCATTTGTGCACTAAATAACATATCGTCTGATGACACGACATGCTGAAATCTTCCATAAAGACGTTAAAAGAAACGGTCGGCTGTCTCGCTAAAGCTTATGCGTGTTAAGTCCGGGCAGATCGCATCTTCATTACGGTGACAACAGTTCCGGCGGGAGGGGGGGGAGAGCGAGCGGCGCCGGGAAGGGAAGCGGAGGGCAAAAAAGGAACACGCCGTCCCGTCGGGCGCCTTCTAATCCATTACAGGCGACACCGGAGACCCGCGTCGCCGTAAAACGCGAGATAAGCTCCGGGCTGGGCCTGCGCCCGCGCGCCGCCCCTCACCACCCTGTCCCACTCTGCCCCACACTGCCCTCTCCAACCCGCCCCTCCCCACCCACACCGCCCTGCCAACCCATCCCAACGCCACCCCACACCACCCTGTCCCACTTCACTCCGACTCGCCCCGACTCGCGATGTGCGCCATAATCAAACTTCGGCAGATTCGTAACTTTTATCAGCGTGCCACTGTCGCTTATTTTGAAAAATGCAGAAGCAAAGTACGTGAAAATTCCGCAAACTTCGTCAACGGAAAATATTCAGTTATGATTGACGTTTACAGTTCTTTTTTATGGTAGTGCGGAAAGAGCATTACATAAATATCAAATTCAATTCAATTCAATGATGCCTTATTTTACATGGCGTCATTCGGGTCATCCATTCGGGTCATTCGGGCGGATTTTACTCTCCCCCCCGGAAGGAAGGCCTAAGAATTTTTTTTTCGCTCTTATAAATCCGCGGCTTCGATAGGGTTTGATGCCGCCAACTTGTGCACAATAGCCCGATACGCTAACCGTTACACCACCGAAGCCAAAAAGGCAATTTTCTAATTGGAGCTCATTAGAAGGTTGCTTGTAACAAGTTCACTTTCTCTGATCTCCGAACGCAAGACTTCTCCAGATTTTAAAGAAGTGAATTCATATTGAGAAGAATCTTTTCTAAGTGGTTGGTTGTTGTAATGTGTATGGAAAGTTCTACAAAACGAAGGTTTATATTATTCCTGAATTTGTAATGCGCAACACTTCAATCACAAGACATGGAATTTCGTTGCACTTTCGTGCTTGGCTTCGGCGCCTCACCTCCTGGCGACACCAGCCTCCAAAGACACTCAAGTCTCTCAAATGCTTCGGAAACGCTCAATTAACACAATTCATTGTTTGTTTGTTCTGTGCTACTTCTTCACAAATGTTTTTATTTGTTTTCTAACTAATAAACAACTTACAAATTTTCTAAATATTTTTCATTGTTTACATGTCACAATTTCAATTTTTTAGGTTCAACTTTTGCGTGCTAATTATGATGCAACCATTCAAAATGTAGTAGGACTTAATCAGACAAAATACGCTTAAAATTATCTAAAGGGCTTACTTTCTAAGTCTAGTAGTTTTCTCCTTGGATACTATGTATACAGAGGAGAGATGATCCTGAGGTGTGGTGATGATTGATTATTAGTGATTCCGGGAGCGTCAACTACTGATGTCATTAGCCCCGTAAGTATAGTGTGTGTTTTTTCATCGGAGTATGGCGGTGATCTACCCTCGCTGGATGGCGAGATACAGCACCGACCTACCATCGACTAGCGGAGTTTCCCCAACAAGGTATCTTCCACCAGCGGGGCCCGCCCCAACCGGGACAAGCTCAAAGCCCCGACCGATCTCCCGGCATGTGTGGTAGTGTAGTACATGTAAGTGTAAGTGTGTAAGGAGTGAGAGTAGGACAAGGAACAGAAAGGTAAGATCGCGCGCGGTCCGTGGCCCGTTTGTTAATGTAGTGCTCCAGCTTTCGCCTGGTGTTGATCGTAGAAACCATGGAAAACTGTCGATCAGAGCAGCCGTCCTTTAGTATTCTCCTCCAGATAGCGATTTAATTCGACCTAGCTGACAAGCTGGTGTCGAAAATCCTGCTACCGTCGAGACTCTAATCCCAGGGCTTTCCGGACAGAGACATTACAGTGACATCAGTTGATGTCCTGAGCCACCTTTCGCGGTTTGACGGGTGCGGCGATTATGGATGGAATGGAGCGCACCCCTGCCGCCCCTTAGCTCCTCCCTGCGCCGACCCTCGCTCTTATGAGGTATAACTACGCCCCTGTATGAGGTATAACTACGCGTCACTAGATAATGTAACTCAATCTTCCTAAATGTTTCACTAGAAAAAATTAGTTAATAAAATAAACATGTTATATTTGTTAAAAAATGATAGAAAAGCATATTTTTCATATTTAACTGCTTAGTACACACCAAGTAATGATAGATTAACACTTACATGGAAACGTGATTTTTATAACGCAAAGAGAAACATCGGTCTCAGAGACCGCCATTTGTTATTGGGCGTTGAATGTGGAAGGTAAATGTAATTTAAATTATAGACCTGTTTCAATCAATTCTTTCATTTCTTTAGAGTATTCTAAACACATTTTATATGATAAAAACATTGAAGTGGTTGAAAAACATTGATATTGTTGAAAAACGTTTTTAATTGTTGTAAAACATTGACATTGCCTCCGTACAGTTTCCCCCGTCCTCTAAAGCTGTACAGCGTTGATACAACTAGTCTTTGTGAGCTAACAAGGAATTCCTCAGGAATCATTTTTGTCCTTTTTTACCGTCCCAACAAGTTAATTTTCTCTTCATCAATTTAACAATAACTTCTGCAGAACTAAATCAATTGTCTAAAGTGACGTTCCTGTTAAACCCTTCAATAGGTTTGCATACACGAAGCGTAGCTTGAGTAGGGTACTAAAGTTTTCTCTTCTTGAGCTGGAATCGTCTGAACGAATTGGGCGATCCATTACAATATTTGAAAGGAACAATATTAAATATTTGAGAAAGCCACCAAGAATTCTATATGGAAACACCCGTCTTACCGACCACTTAACACTAAAAGAAGCAAAATGGTCTCACATACCGCTACGAAAAATACGGAAAGAGAAACTGCGGGTCTCACAGATCCCCACAATATCAAAAAATGCCCCTTATATACCGGCTGCTTCAGCAGAACAGAACAAAACTCCGCCGAGTGATAGAAGAGGGTCAGGGAGGAAGCTACTATGACCGTCAAGGTTGTCGCCCACTCATATCGTCCGTTATTGCAATAACCAATTTAACTTGGTGCCTGTCAGGCCGATGTTTCCATATAAGTGTTAAAGTCACTTTGAAGTATCCCTCCAAAATCCGAGTTTCGAAGATTTTAGTTTAAATGTTGTGGTAAAAATTGGAGTTGGAAGATTTTCAATGAGTAGTAACGTTTGAGAAAATAATTGCAAATTTCGCTAACTCAAACATATCTTAATAATTTTTGCATTGTAAAGGATATACAAATACTAGTTTAAGAGAGCTAAGATCCGACAATGTTATGTAAGTTTGAACTATGTCATAAGGCATACGCAATAGTGCCGGAATGTGGTTGCTATTTCGAAGTGGATTATCTACGAAACATTGTGAGGAAAATGTATAGTAGCTCGAGAGTGCGTACATGTACATACAGGGTGCGTACGTGTAGAATGCTGACTGAGATGTAGCACGAATAGCCATAGAACGAATACAGACGTCGAGGCAGCGTCAACCAATCGAGGAAACAATGCCGCTACGTATGACGCGATGAAACACAAGTAGATGAGACATTTGAGAACCGTTATTCAGCTTCTATAATTCTCTGGGGTTGAACGACGGACCATTTTGAAAATATATTTTATGACAAATAGTTGGATTCTTTTTTGGCGTTTGTGACAACATACGTTTCAAAAATGATTGAATGGACCAAATATGGTATCTAGTTTGTGAGTTACGTTGGCACTTCGATTTGAAGAATTAGAAAATTCCATACGGCACAGGTTGTTGGACCTGTTCCACGAAGGACGATACACAACTACACTGAATTTAATTGTCCAGGGGTCTCACGTCGACGAAGGTGTATTTGTGAAAATTGAAATACCTAACCAATTTAAATTCGTTTAATGCCACTCCTTATGTATCCTCCAATGCATTGCGATGGATATTTCTTTAATACTTTGCTTCACGTCCTTCATCTGAACTATACTGACCTTTTGATCCCAACACACGGTTTGTTCTAAGAGAAGACTCCAATATTGCCAAACGATTTTTTGAAAAGAGTTTCTGAACATAAATTTTAAATTGGTCTTGGCCACGGATTCAACTGCCTTTACATCTTTAATGAATACCACTTAATCACTAGCTCTTAGACAATGATTGTATCATTTATTAATTGGCTGCGTTTAGTTCGTGTTTTTTAAAGACAATCAAGTATTAAAAATGTATTTGTTTTATTTGACATCTTTACTATTCTGTGCGTTTCTTGTAGAGTTCACCTTGAAATTAGAACCTATGTCACCTTAATAAGTGGACTTTACTCTTACAAGAAATTTAAAGTAAAAACTTTTTGAGCAAATTTTGAAAATGTCTGGAGGGCTTCATGTAAAGTACCCCCAAAAATTAATAAACGTTTTTTCAAAATCGCAGAGCTTTGACTTAGACCAGACAGACAGGGGATTCTTGAATTTGGAAAAAAATCGTACGCATAGTTTAGGCGCTAGTGTTGTTCACATACACCGCACAGACAGACAGACGGACGGTCGGACGTTTTGCTTTCAATTGTTGTTTTGGTAACAAGGACCCACAAAATAGGGATTCTGGCTACACCACATGTTAGAGGTTTTTTTTCTTAATTTAGCAACTTGATTTATCCACTTTTTTGTTATCACGGCCCGGCAAAGAATTTTTTCTCTGCCGAAAATTCGCCGGTTTTTCGCGCAGCATTACATAATTTTTCCTGTACTACGTATAGTGAAAATATACTACGTATAGGGAAAGTTATGTAATGCCATATATACGTATGTATACGGAGAAGTAAAAAGTAAAGCATGTAATTAACAACCTGAAAAAGAAAAATTATAATTTTGGAAATCAATAGGCTGTACCTTCATCGATGCATACTTATGTACAAAGCCTCTGGCTTTTAATCGACGTCTGCGCAAAGGGAATTAGTGGACTATCACTATTGTACAACATTGTTTCTTAATAATTGACATTATCTAATATCCTGTAGAATGTCCAGATCCTCTTCCACTGGTTCATCAGGTTGAATGGCAGGAAAATCCGGCTTTATCTTGTCCAGTTTCAACTCGCATCTCGTCTTCCACATATTTAGAAACGATTGTCAGTTTGACGCAACTCTTTTTACTTTCTCGAATATGTACATATATACGGAGTAATGAACGTCGCATAGAGATTTATGTAATGCTGCGGCAAAAAAAACACGGAAAAACTAGTAATACGGGGTCTTGATACAGGAAAGCAAATAAATCTTGTTACAATATGGAGTAAATTACTTGCTCTAACGATTTGTGTAGACAGAATCCACGATTTGTAGGTTCTTCACACCAAAAAGGTGTTGTTTTATTTTGAAAATGTCCGTCCATCGGCTGTCCTTTGTGAACAACACTAGCGCCTAAACAATTTGTAGGCTTTTTCCAAAATGAATATTCCGCGGTCAATCTGAACACATTCGTAACTTTGCGAGTGGGTTTAGATTCGCGAGGGCGTCTTTTGATGGTACTACGTTTTTTTTAAGCAAGCACATTTCATTTCCTTTATCAGCATCATCTGGGAAACGAACTCGACAGACACCGGATCTCAAAGTACCACATCCGACAATAATGTCAAATTTACCATGTGATTTCACATTAATAGAATAACACTATAGTACAAAAATTCAATCACTTGCGTCAAATTGGTGATAAGGGTTTTGGCCAAATGACCAGAAAAGCCGTTTACGATCAGTACAAATCTCATTATAATGACCTCACTGAAGAGGGGCTTCGGAAAATCATCAGGAAGAAAACCTCGAAGGTAATGATGTAACGGAAGTGCAACTGCATCCTGAAGAAGCTTCAATGTCAAAACTGTTAATGGGGTTCTAAAACGTCATCAAGCTCTGGCGAAGAGGGCATTTGAATGTGATCCGAACGTGGATATAACTTTGAAATCTATTAGAGAAGGAGAAGCATCAACTCTTGCATATTTGAATATTAGAACAACGGGGAGGGTAATGAAACAAAAATGAACCAAATCCTATATATACTCACTTTCAACTTTGAAATAAGTTTCCCATATTGTTTTATTTCTTTTCTTTGGAATGTTAATTGTGAATTTTGTGTGTAGTAGTGCTCACTCAGCTTTACTGCAAGTGTTTGACAATTTGTTTTTCTTCTTTAAACAGTTTTTCGATATCCAGGAACCTAACCCACCTTTCTTCAATAAAAGATAGACTCAACATTCACGGATTTGACGTTCACGATATTTTTTGGGAACCTAACTCTCGCAAATGTTGAGGTATAACTGTGTAAGTAGAGATTCTTCCTCCCTTGGAAAATTATTTGTCAGTAGCATCAACAATAACAAACATAAACAACACTTATACAATCTCTCGAGATTTTGAGATTTTTCGCACCTCGTTCACGGCGAGTTCACACAGTCACGACCATTCATGACGCGCGAATTAACTGCCGGCCGCTTGTGAAATAACAGCAACAATTTCTTCCATAACTGCCAACCTTATACAAAGGACTTATCAATCGCACATTCTAAAAAATTAAACCTGACATCAAATGAAGCTAAATCCCCAAACAGCATTAATAATGCATTCAATACCGTCAAGAATTTACTGAGCTTTGTGTACCTTCAATAACAAGCGAAATTCATAAAATTAAGTTGTAGCTAAATTCAGACATATAATATTGGTATTCCCTTCGGACGCCACACCACGCTCTGCGGCCAGACAACCCCAAACTTCTGCGCTGTAAGCCGGTGACTAGTTGCAGTGCGAAAACGAGGGCACGATATTGAAGTTTAGGGTCAAAGTAAACGCAGTAAAAGAGCTTAAGAGCATAACATGAAGCATGACTGCCTCGGGAGCACCAGACTCTGCAGTTAGCGCTTTTTGGGTACTCTTTGATTTCATAATGTTTTCATTTACATCCATATTGCTGCAATATCTTGATTATTGAATATCATTAAAAAGAAAATGTATAATCCTAACTTATCATTTTTTTCTTTACCTGGAAGGCTTTTCAACGGCACATGCGAAATGTGCACAAGCAAGGTTAGTTATTAATATAAACTGCCCTCTATTGTCACGGTACGACAAAATACCGAATCTTGGAGGAAAGTCCTCGGAGACACGGTGCTAACTCCATCGTCGCATTTGGGCGCGACGAACTGCGGAGAGCAATGCAGTAATTATCACAAATAGCATTGTGACGCAAAGGCCCCTCATGCCTCTACGTTGGAGAAAACCATAAGATCTCCCCTCCAGTGCCGTATACAATAGAACACCCCAGGAGGTTAGGACGCACAGACAGGCCATGCCATTCATGCGTGGCGTGGCCTCCGCCTCCTTCGCCTGCAGACGCCAGAGCGCTCTGGTGCGAGGCGGTGGATATTGTTAACAAATGAAGTTACAAGTATTCATTCTGGCTCGCGATGTTAGGTGAAAATTGTTTTATTTTAGACGCTGTTTAATTAAAAATGCGAAGTCCAGCGAATTTCCAGTCCCGTAATCTCACTTGGAACAAAGAAAAATAATACAGGCACAAAAAAACAAGAAAGAAAGATGTCAGACCCAAAGGCTTGAGACATGTTTCTCGATGTACATCGACGTGCTGAATCCGAATCTGAACCCAGAATTGCGCCATCGCTCTCCAAGTTTTTTTAAATGGCAAAAAACCATCGATACATTGTATTTTTTTTTGTTTCCGGAGGTTGTTGTCAGACACAAAGACTTGACACGTTTTTCTATGTATTTCGACGCACTGAATCTAAATTTGAATCCAGAATTGCACCACTACCCTCCAATTTTCTAAATCGCGAAAAATCGCGGAGAATTTTTTTGGGGATTGTTGTCAGACTCAAAGACTTGTTTCTCTATGAATGTCAACGCGCTAAAGCCGAATCTGAAGCCAGAATTGCGCCATCACCTTCCATTTTTTCTAAAAATTACGAAAAACGTGAAATTGTAGATTGTGCATTTGTGACTGATTTCTTACGATTTAAAAAAAATTGGAGAGTGGAACTGTAATTCTGGCTTCAGATTCGGATTCAGCGCGTTGAAATACATAGAGAAACGTGTGTCAATTTTTTGGGACTGACAACTTGTGTGTGTGTGTGTGTGTGTGTGTGTGTGTGTGTGTGTGTGTGTGTGTGTGTGCGCGCGCGCGCGCCTGTGTAATTAAGTATTAAAAAGCGGATCGGTGTGCACTACTTACGAAAATAGCATTTTGATGGTGAGTTACCACTACCCTCTGCATATCTTCTTACGAGACAAAAGCTTAGGCGACACTTACGCATCTGTCTGCAAGAGAATATTGTTTGTAATTCAGACACTAAAAAATCAATTAAAACTGGGAGTGAAATTGGAGAAAATGATAAAGTTTTAAATTAATGAAAATGTTTCAAACGAGAAAGAACGCAGAAACTAATGTTTTAATTAGAATAACAACTATGTTAATAAGGGCCGTCCGATCAAAACGATTAAGAACTATTTTTCGATGTGACAACGCAAATACTCTGTGTATAATTGCTCTTGCCTCTTCAGCATTACCGGGGCTAAAAATGAGCAAACCGAGCGATCGTCCAAAGCCCCGTAAGTCGAGGAGCCCGATGATTATACATATTGGGAAAAATAGTAAAAAATTGACAAATAAATAAAAACTCGAGAAAATCTTATCGATATAAGACGCGGATCATTAGTTTATTTCACAAAATGTTCAATGAATTTTATACCTTAAATAGTTTATTGTAGTAATTACTTTTAAGATAGGACTATATAAAATTAATCAAATGACTCTAACATGAAAATAGGTTCTACTCAAATTCATATTTATTATTTCATGTACAACAACAAGTAATTTTGTTAAACATCAACTATGCACAAAATTTTTCTTTAGCGTTTTAAGATCACCGTGTAAATTGTATTATTTGATCACTAAATACTTTCAACTATTATTTAAAGTATATTTCCCACACCTTTTTCTGTCTTGTCATTTCTGTTACTTGTTGAAATAAAATTACTCATATAGTTTCTTGAGAAAATTTTCACATTTTCAATTTTTGGGGGGAGGGAGGCGGGCTACGTTTCAGCATTCTCCCGGGGCCAAAATTGTCTAGCTCCGGCACTGCTCTTCAGAATATTACTCCCCAGCTCGACTGGCGTTCCTACACACATACAGTTTATTTACAACTCGTAAAAGACTGATAACTAAGCTAATATCTTGAAAGGGAGGATCAAGCGGAACTCGTGAAATTCACAACTAAAACAGACATCTCGGTTGTGTGGACCCCCACTTCTCAAATATGACTCCGGAAAAGGTGGCTCAGGTCATCAGCTGATGTCACTGCAGTGCCTCTGTCCGAGAGGTCAGAAAATTTGCAGGTTCGAGTTCTGACGGTGGCAGGATTTTCAACATTAGCTTGTCAGCTAGATCGAATTCAGTCGCTATCTGGAGAAGAATTCTAGCGGCCACCTGTTCTGATCAGTACTTTTTCGTGGTCTCTTCCATTAACACCAGGAGAATGTCGGAGCCGTATCCAAACAAGCGGGTCATGGACAGCGCGGGGTCTTTCTTACCTCTTCCTTGTCCTATCCTCTCCCTTTACACACACACAAACATGTACTATAATTCCACATATGACGTGAGACGGTCAGGAGCTTAGAGCTTGTCCCGACTGGGTCGGTTCCCCGCTGTAGGGAGATACCTGGTTGGGGAAAACCAGCTAGCCGACGGTAAGTCAGTGGAGGCGGATCTCACCATTCAGCGGCGAAAACGGCACTACACTTACAGGACTAATGACCCAAGTAGTTGACGCTTACGGAATCACTAATCAATCACAGGCGACGAGCACATTCCTCTGCGTAAGCAGGCGCAAGGGGGCGAGGAACTCTCAGCCTTTGAGGTGGAAAGGAGCCCCTGGGGGTCAGAAGTAAGGAGCGCACAGGCGACATTCATCTGTCCATCCATATCCATCGAGATAATCACACTGTCAATATAAAAGTGAATTTTTCGTTTCGCGCGGCGAAACTTGGTGCAGAGCTCAGACTAAGAAGTAAGCGCACTAGCGGACGAAGTGACAATGAAATATCTTTGTGAAATTGTGAAAGTATTATAAATAATTAATCAACACCGTCATTCCTGTCGTTTCAATTCAATTTCATTCACGAGTCCGAGGCAGGCGCGAGAGAGTAAGGTACTAAAACAATATTAAAGAAAGTTCTTTATGTTATTACTATGAAACTAAGAGTAATCAAAATGCCAGAGACCGTTCAGAATGATAATGAATACTCAAGAAGCCTGGCACATTCAAACAACGAGCGCCCTGCAGTTATACTCCTTTTATATCATTGTCACACCCTGACTCCTCGCTTGAACGTAATTGCGCTCAGTAGTATGCTCCGCAACAGCTGTGACCGTTAGTGAGTAACAAATGTATTTTAATGATTAAATTGGTTCAAAGAATTTGTCTCTCCGAGTGGGATTCGAGTCCGGGTCGAGTCCGCGGTTTATGCCCAATTGGTCTAGATCAACTGGGCGTAAACCAGGAGACCCGTGTTCGAATCCCAGTCGGAGTGACAAATTCTTTGAACCAATTTAATCATTGTTATGCTCTTTGCTAGCAAATGAATGGAGTAATAGCCGCACCACCAAAGTCGTCGCCACGTCAGTAGGCAATGACATGGAGTGGGTCACGGGGGCGGCGAGGCGGCGTGACGGCGTGACGGCATGGGGCGGCGGCGTGGCGTCGTGGCGGCGTCGCGGCGTGGCGGCGTGGCAGCGTGGCGGCGTGGCAGCGTGGCGGCGTGACGGCGTGGCGAGGCGTGATAAGGCGTGCCGGGGGAGAGGGTGGGGTGGCGAGCGGTCGCCAGCGTTGATAGAGCGTCGGCGCAAGCGGCTGTGAAGGCGGCGATGAAGCCTTCACATCGACGGAGCGCAGCGCAACATCTTCATAGAGGCGACGCGTCGCCTTCCTTCCGCGCCCAATCGAGCGGCAACATCTTCTCAACATGTGACATGGCGCCACCGCCCTCCGCCGTCTCACTCACACACGCGCACCCGAATTCCAAGATTTGGTCCTTTACGCTAACCTGCCCCTCCATACTTTCTCTTTCCCTGTCACCCCGGCCGCCCTCGCCCCGATATCCCCAGAGCCTCCATTTGTATCTGTCCATATGATGCAACTATTCGTATCTCGACCGCCGTGACATTCACTTGCCTACACCGGAACACCTCACTCGTAGGTTGTCACACCCTCCCAACTTGGCAGCTCTTCGCCGTTCTTCTCCGTTGTAGATTAACGTTTGCGCCCCAAGAATACGTCTTCGTACGATTCCGCGAAGATGCTCTCGTTGCCTCTTGCAACCGCCTCCCTTCGTAAGTCATCAGATGTGACGTCCTCCTCCCACCCCCAACCGTCCTCGCAGGCGAAAACCAGCGACGGAACCTGGGAACCACTCCGCTCCCGTTGTCTCGACCGCACCCGCTGTCGACCGGGGCCGTTATCTGAGCATCGAAACAGTCGGTGACGTCTCTCTCGTCCTGACGCCGCGCCGCCGCCGCCGCCGCCGCCGTCGCGGTCGCCGCGCCGTCCCGGAGCTGTCGCCTCCTCTTACCTGTCCTCGGCTGGTACAGGCGCCGGGCACCGGCGGCGCTGCGAGCGCTCCCACGCACGCACGCACGCACGCACGCACTCTGGCGGTGCGCACGCGGGCCGGGGCGCACGTGGGTCCGGCTGTCGACGCCCGCGTCGCGCCGCGTCGCGCCGGGGCGGGCCCGCGCCGGGCCGGGCGGGCGGGCGCCGGTGGCTGCGGCTGAGCCGGGCGCGCGCGCGGAGGACTCTGATCGGGGCGGTGCGCGGCGGGTACTCGCACCGCGCGCGCTGGCGGCGACGGCGGCGGCGGGCCGGGGGCCCGTCCGTCTCGCCGGTTATGGTTAGACTGACCAACTAACGAGGCTAATTAGCCACCGAATCCAAAACGAGTTCTTCCTTTTTTTGGCATGAGCGCGCGCGCAAGCGGCGGCGGCCGTGAGCGCCGCCGCTGTGTGAGTGTTCGTGTGCTTGGTTTCTTTGCCTCGCCCTCCTCTCTCCGTCGCCGCCCCCAGACGGAGACGGAGGAGGACGACGCGTGGTGTAAAACGAAGAACAAAAAAATCACACACATCTTCTGGAGTCAAACGTGCTCCCTTTCTCTTCGTTAATTGGATTCCGCGCTCACCGCTACCGTATAAAGGCTACGGCGGGCAGGCGGCCCCGCCGCCGCCGCCTCCGCCGCCCCCGCCGCGTCGGGGCTCCGCGGGCGGTAATTAACCAATCGTCCATCATCGCAACAAAACAACCTGGCACCTCCTCGCGAAATTGTTGGAGATCCTCCCCGACGCCGCTGCCTCGTTAGGAGCCCAAGTTCACGGAAAGCATCGCGCTCCGGAGGGGCCTTCTTGCGTTGATATATGTAAAGAATTACGCGCTCTGATGGAGTTTAACGCTGTAGCAAGTGCGGCCACGCAACATTCATCCAGCATTCCCCATTCGCCACGCTTCTGATGGCACGAAGAAGCGAAATTAACTGAGAGTGATTCCGTCGCTTTCAAATCTGATCTTCTCCTTCAGGATAGTTAGTTCCGTTATTTTAAATGTAAGAACTAACGATCTTACAAGCTAATTAGCCAAAATATAAAAGTTGAATATGAAGAAAAGTTCTTTCAAGTCCCCACGTCGACAAAATTCCCAAGTTTTCATCTCTTTTTAATTAATTTAATTTTATGTTGCATTTATAGCTGCGTCATTACCGACAGACAATATAGACTAACATATAGGGATCATATTTTACAGGTAATTATTTTGTTTTTCATTTCTTATCTTTCCGTTATTAATCATTATATTATCTTTTTACTTCCTCGCCTTATTCCAAAGAAGAGAAAATATTGTAATCGTGCGTCGAAAATCGGCGATCTTTCGACAGAAAAACTCTTATTTCCGGGCCTTGATTACAATAAATTGGACAAATCTTGTTCTCATATGTAGCAAATTACTTCCTCAAACAAGTTGCATAGTCATAATTCATATTTCGTGGCTCTTTGATAACGAAAAATTGATTGACGACAAAACGTATCTGCATGTCGGACCATCTGTCAGTGATCTAGACATGCCGTAAAACGAAGTGAAGTTGAGCTGAGAGATGGTACGGAGTAGAGATGGGCACTTATAATCTACTTTTTATACATGGCTATTTGTGTTTTTATTTTATTTTGCTTGTTTATTAGTATTATTTATCTTTTTCAATATTTGTTTGTATTGTTTATTTTAATTTCTGTTTTTTCTTTTTTAATTAACTGCCACCGAAAATACAATTTGCATAATAAATTATTATTATTATTATTATTATTATTATTATTATTATTATTATTATTTCTCTATATTACGACTAAAGATGTTATGTGTCGGCTGAAGATAAAATCTACTACAGGTTGCAACCAGCTGCCTAAGGAGCAGATCTAGGGACTGTCAGTGCCTCTACAATACTTTGCGCAAAATGTGGGCTGTTCCAAATAATGCGATTTCTTGCACTTCCCAGTCTTTTGAATTACCTGGGAGTTTAGACAAGTTCTTACACAAATTTTGCGGAACAAATCCCAGAGCTCCGATAACTATCGGGACGACCTGTGCTTTTACGCCCCACATTCGGCTGATCACGGTTTCCAAACTCTTGTATTTAAGATGTTTTTCTGCCTCCTTGGTAACGACGTTTTGATCGCAAGGTACAGCAACATCGAGAAGTAGACACGATTTTTTCTCCAAAACCCGGATAACTATATCCGGTTTGTTTGCCGCTATCGTGCGATCAGTTTGAACTTGTTGGTCGTACAATATTGTACAGAGTTCAACCGATGTCACCGGTTTTGGAGAGTGTTCGTACTACTTGGGGCATGTGTTCGGAACTTCGAGGGCGGTACAGATCTTCCAGTAGAGGTAACTTTACACCCTGTCGTGTCTTTTTAAGTATTCGGTCTTTGCTAGAATTGGACAACCTGAGACAATATGATCAATGGTTTCTACTTGCTCCTGGCAAATGCGGCATTTATTATTTTGGGAAATTTTGAGAACCGCTTTATCATAATGTGTTCTCAACGCCTGATCTTGGGTAGATATTACAAGTGCTTCCGATTCTGGCTTCATTCTTCCCCTTTTAAGCCACATAAATGATTGATCTTTATTGATCTGCACCTTGTCCATTCGTTTCAAATATTGTCCGTGGAGTGGTTTGTCTCTTCACGACTTCTTTAACATTTTTTGTGTCTCACATTTCATGTTAAGAAGCATCAGAAGTCTCTGTCATTCTGCGTGTCTTGCAGAGTCTTGTTCGCAATGCTTCTTGCTACACTAACAATGCCTCTGTTTCCCATTCTTCGGTCAGATTTCATGAGCTGCCTCATTAGAGGGTCATCTTGATGGCTAACTACATACCTTTCCATCCCGACTATTGCGTTGGGCCAGGAGGCCTCAATTTGTCTGAGGCCTCTTCCTCCTTTCTTACGTGACACATAAAGTCTATGTACATCAGCTCGAGTGTGGGCGACATTTTGCATTGTTAGCAGTTTTCTAGTTTTTCGATCTGTGATGCGAATTTCTTGCTTAGTCCAGTCCACTAGTCCGAAACTGTATTCGGCTACACGCACTGCCAAACTACCTATTGCTGATATTTTATTCCTGGAATTCAGAGAGGACTGCAGGACAAGTCTCACTCTTCTGCAAATACTCCCTGAGAATTCTCTCTTTCATTGTGTCGTTCAAGATGGTCTCACATTCTTCAATGCCCAGATATTTGTAAGTTTTACCTGGCTCAAGATCTTGAATCACAGTGTGCGTATCAACTTCAATGCTATTATAATTATTATTATTATTATTTTCCCATTACATCACGACTAAAGATGTTATGAGTCGGCTGAATATGATTTACTCCAGGTTGCAACCAGCTACCTAAGGAGCAGATCCGGTGACTATCAGTGCCTCTACAATACTTTACGCAAAATGTGGGCTGTTCCAAATAAAGCGATTTCTTGCACTTCCCAGTCTTTTGAATTACCTGGGAGTTTAGACAAGTTCTTACACAAATTTTGCGGAACAAATCCCTGAGCTCCGATAACTATCGGGACGACCTGTGCTTTTACGCCCCACATTCGGCTGATCTCGATTTCCAAACTCTTGTATTTAAGACGTTTCTCTGCCTCCTTGGTAACGACGTTTTGATCGCAAGGTACAGCAACATCGACAAGTAAACACCATTTGTTCTCCAAATGCCGGATGACTATATCCGGTTTGTTTGCCGCTATCGTGCGATCAGTTTGAATTTGTTGGTCGTACAAGATCGTACACAATCCAACAGACGTCACCGGTTTCGGTGAGTGTTCGTACCACTTGGGGCATGTGTTCGGAACTTCGAGGGCAGTACAGATCTGCCAGTGGAGGTAGCTACATACCCTATCGTGTCTTTTCAAGTATTCGGTCTTTGCTAGGATTGGACAAGCTGAGACAATATGATCAACGGTTTCTACGTGTTCCTGACAAATGCGGCATTTATCATCTTGGGAAATTTTGAGAACCGCTTTATCATAATGTCGTGTTCTCAAGGCCTGATCTTGGGCAGCTATTACAAGTGCTTCCGATTCTGGCTTCATTCTTCCCCTTTTAAGCCACATAAGTGATTGATCTTTATTGATCTGCACCTTGTCATTTCTTTTTAGATATTGTCCATGGAGGGGTTTGTCCCTCCACGACTTCTTTAACAATTTTTGTGTCTCACATTTCATGTTTAGTAGTATCAGAAGTTCAGTGTCTGTGTTATTTGACGTGTTTTGCATAGTTTTCTTTGCAATGTTCGTTGCTACACTAACAATGCCTCTGTTTCCCATTCTTCGGTCAGATTTCATGACCTGCCTCATTAGTGGGTCATCTTTATTATTATTATTATTATTATTATTATTATTATTATTATTATTATTATTGCTTACATTTCACCACCTCATTGCAGTAGCCAACTAACAACAGCGTAGCTTAGAAATGATTCCTCATTTCGCAATTGCCAACTCACTCTTCCCATAGCATAGCGTCTTAGAAGAATGTTTCAAATGCGGTTTGTTCAGAGATTTATCTAGCCCAGCCGGGAGTCATACCCGGTTACTCCCAATTGCTCTGACCATTTGAGCTACCGAGACAGGGATCTCTTTGAACAGTCTGTAGAATAGTCCGTCCGCCCGTCCGCCCGTCCGCCCGTCCGCCCGTCCGCCCGTCCGCCCGTCCGCCCGTCCGCCCGTCCGCCCGTCCGCCCGTCCGCCCGTCCGCCCGTCCGCCCGTCCGCCCGTCCGCCCGTCCGCCCGTCCGCCCGTCCGCCCGTCCGCCCGTCCGCCCGTCCGCCCGTCCGCCCGTCCGCCCGTCCGCCCGTCCGCCCGTCCGCCCGTCCGCCCGTCCGCCCGTCCGCCCGTCCGCCCGTCCGCCCGTCCGCCCGTCCGCCCGTCCGCCCGTCCGCCCGTCCGCCCGTCCGCCCGTCCGCCCGTCCGCCCGTCCGCCCGTCCGCCCGTCCGCCCGTCCGCCCGTCCGCCCGTCCGCCCGTCCGCCCGTCCGCCCGTCCGCCCGTCCGCCCGTCCGCCCGTCCGCCCGTCCGCCCGTCCGCCCGTCCGCCCGTCCGCCCGTCCGCCCGTCCGCCCGTCCGCCCGTCCGCCCGTCCGCCCGTCCGCCCGTCCGCCCGTCCGCCCGTCCGCCCGTCCGCCCGTCCGCCCGTCCGCCCGTCCGCCCGTCCGCCCGCCCGCCCGTCCGCCCGTCCGCCCGTCCGCCCGTCCGCCCGTCCGCCCGTCCGCCCGTCCGCCCGTCCGCCCGTCCGCCCGTCCGCCCGTCCGCCCGTCCGCCCGTCCGCCCGTCCGCCCGTCCGCCCGTCCGCCCGTCCGTCGGTCTACCCGTCCGTCTGCCCCTCCGTCTGCCCGTCCGTCTGTTTGTGAAAAACACTAGTACTTAAAATATTTGTAGGTTTTTTTTCCAAAATGAATATTCCCGGTCAACCTGGTCAGACTCAAAGCTTTCCGATGATGAAGAACATTCTTTAAATTTTGGGGATACTTTAAACGATGTCCCTGGGATATTTTCAAAATTTTGTAAAAATGGCTCCAATTTTTTTCTTTAAATGTCTTTTAACAATAGAGTGAATTACACTTATAAAGATGGACCAAGTCCTCTTTTCACTGTTAAGTCTGAATTTTTGAAAATTACAAAAGTTTCATTTTTTTCGACGTCTTTCTACGACAGCAGTATTGAAGATAGCGATTTTTTTCAAATGTTTGTTCTCCAAAAGAAAATAACTTTGTTATAACTTTCATTCATGGATCTTTTAACATTTTAGTAATCTTCGCGTAATTTTGAGTAAAATATGGACAACATTAATAAATATTCAAAACAAGATTTTCTGAAAAACGGCTCCAAATTTTTTCTTCAAACTTTTCGTAGGCATAGCCTCGCCGCGTTTCCTCCAGCGCGCGTCATCGCTGTTGTGTGGGCGAGTGGACGCGGTCGCCGGCTGCCAGTGGGGGGCGCGCGGGCGCGTGTCGGGCGCCGGCGCGTGAGGTGCCCCGCCGGGAAACCCCGCGGCTTCTCCACGAGGCGCCGCCATGTACCATGGCCGGCGTCCCCCACTGACCCCCCACACTGGCCCCTGGACGGTGAGGGGCCCACGGAGGAGAACGATATTTTACAAGTACACTATAATAATGGCCGAAATCACGTTGAGAGAACAAAAATCAAAAAGAAGTCTGTCTCACTTATTTGCATTTTAGTGTATCTAGAATAAAGAAACTAATAAAAAAAACTGCAAAACGACGTTGTCGAGATTTCCACACAATTACGCGTTTTGGTGGTTCCTCATAACTGAACTAGTGGAGCTGCAATAGCACATAACTTCTTGCATTATTTCTAATTTTGCAATTTTTGAAAATTCAGAGAGTTCAGTGAAAATGAGGTTGGTGCCATTTTTGAAGTGACCTCTGTTCCCTCCGAGGGAAAATTTTAAGAAAAAATGTCAAGATGTTTTTGAGAAAAAATATAAATTATATTAACTGCAAACAGGAGTTACGCGAAATCTACTCGTTTATCACAAAAAAATTGTTAAAGACTAATTGTTTGAAAAAGATTTAATGAGGAAAAGTTTCGATGATCAATATTAAGCTTTTGTCTTATTAAATATTTGCAATTTTCGAAATTACAGAGTTCGCCGAAAATGGGACTTATGCATTTTTTCAACATCTATCTAAGGAAGCAATTTAAAAAGAATTGGAGTCGCCTTTGAGAAAAATCTTTGTTTAAAAATTTGCTATATTTCATTTAACAATGCCCAAAACTGCTAATATTCTGAAAATGAATTGATGAATTGGAAAGGTAAATAAATCCTTGACTTGAAAAAAGTCTTGAGAAAAACAAAAAACTTCATAACATCCACAGTTGGCATTTGGGGCAGTTAGGCTTAACACAAAAATTGTAGAACTCGTCATTATTGATTGCTTAGGGTATTCATAAACTTCAAATTCGCATTTTTGTGATGTACACAACCGTTTTTGTACCCTGAACTTATTTCCTTTATAAAATAATTATGTTGGCACGAGCGGCCAAAATTGATTCAAATTTGGTGCTGTTCGAGTAAATCAATTATTTAAAACGATCTTTGCCACTAATTACCAGCGCAGAACATACATTTCAAACGAGGCGCCTTCGAGATAGAATATTTTCCCCAAATTCCGCGCGATAATTTCCAACAAAAGAGTAGAGTCACCTCTTTCAACGATGTGCTTTGGAAGACAAGTTCTTGACACTAGCTTTTCAACTGTTAAATAGTTGAAGAGACCGCAAGACTGCAGCACTTACTGGTCACCTGACAGGTCGGCGTTGCACTATTAGAATTCTTAGAAAGGCTCTGAGTTCCGCTTAGACGCGACCGATCATTGTTAGAAAATTCAAAACTCCAGAACAGTGATTCCCAGCCGTCGTCTTGTCAGCATATGGAAGCAAGCATAAGTGCGTGTGTATTTCAGTGCCGTGAAAATTGGATTTAAACTCGAGAAAGTTGGCAACGAGCAATAATTTCTAAGAAGTTACAGCTGCTTCCCGCAAAAATATTGTGTTGTATAGAATCCAGGGTCTATTAAGCAAAATAAGTGCAAAAAACAGCTTTCCGGAGCCTAGAACACGTAAAACTTAACAATCTATTCAATGTTCACTGATTCTTTCGTATAAATATTCTAATAGTCATAGTTTCTCCGAGATAATTAAAAACAATCGTGTATTTCATTTGTCCTAAGCAGCTCTCCCAGCGAATCACTTCTATTTCGCTGCCTATACAAATTATGAAATAATTTAAACTATTTTTTATTTATTTTAGGACTTTCGGAACAACATAATTATAGAATAAATCTACAATGTGATGAATTAAAATAGTGTGCTATATAGACATGAAAAATACTCTCACTAAGGCCCGATTAAATTAAGAAAGTGATTGACATTTGTGAGTGGAGGGGAGCGACGTTGCCAGGTCGCAAACCACTGAGCATATGTTACCGGGACACGAAAACAAACACTTCAAAAAATACGTGTAAAAGTGTAAAAAATACGACAAAAGCCTAACCTCAACGCAACTCATCACAACACTACACATTGCGCGCGCAGCACAGGCAGAAACGCGGGCGGCGCGGCGGCAGGGAAGTCGCTGTGCGATGCTCAAATGTTCCCCGTGTTCGGCAGTGGCAACTGAGCGACCTGACAGGTCACGTTTTGTCTCTCTGGTTGGTAGCTGCCATGGAAACGGGAGAGGCGTCCTGACGTCACACAGAACAGTCAATCACCTTCTTAATTTAATCGGACCTTAAATTACAGTGACGTAGCGTGACTCGCGTGTTTGGGGATGCTCAACAATAACGCCAAATGAACACTTCATGGTCTTTAATGTTCTCTAGAATCTATGTTATCAAAACAAATGTTACAATACTTCAAGAGATTTATGTCAGGAGACTTCTTGAAAGTAAATAATGCAATGGCTCAGCTTTATTTCTAATGCGCGATTGGCAATGAGATCACTTGTGAATTTATACATTTCACATCAAAATAATATTTAATATAGTTAAAGAAGAATTCATCTTCTTCGATAATAATTAAGAATTAGTAGGTAAGCACTATTTCTCCTGTTTGTGCCCACGACAAGTGAGAAAGAAAATATTTCACTGACGTCAAGTGTGCTGTGCTCTCGTGCACAAACGAGCAACTCTCATACGCCACTTTGCTCAGTCGTACGCTAGCGTACAAAACTGGCGAATCTGTAGGGGAGGAGTGAGGAGGGGAAGGGGGAACCTCGCCGTCTGCGCATGCATCATTGCCCGTCGCAATCTCGAGGCAGACGCTAGAAGCATTTTAGCATCCAAGCAATCGGAGGCCAGCTTGCAATAACGCGCCGAATTCAATCGTAGGAAATCACATAAAATTAATACAAAACGTGTTTCGCTCAACGGACCACTTGTAAGTTTATCGAAACAATATTTAGCGTTCTTTGATTAATATTTTACGTGGGGATGCTCAGCATCTTAGCGTTCCCTGACGCTACGCCACTGCTAAATTAATAATATCAGAATCTCCTCAGAACTCAGCCCGAGCAATTCAAAATTTTCCGAAGTACTTCACTCAAGGCAACGAGCCCTGCTCCTAAGAATTTGAAAGAGTCCATAAAACGTAATTCCATTTTTCCCACTCTTGTGAAATGGAGGCTAATGTCATGATTGTGTGGAATAATGATCGGTGACCGCAGCTAGAGTACGCATAGGCTTGTGGGAGAAAATGCCAGTTGTAACTCCACTCGTTATGCATACGACGGGGATGTGGTTCGGAGCGCAAAAGTCGACGTTGCAAACCCGATGTTCAATGGAAACGCGTCATGCAGTGATCGTGGCCTCTGACGCGATATTTTGAAAGGTTGCTCTACAAAGTATTAATACCCATTACTATATCATTGTTTTTTGATATACTTTTAATTAAACAGCTGAATTTCCATAATTCGAGAAATGTAATAGTGACCTCCACATATGAAACGTATTAATGAAAACCACATCATTCATGGTAACTGGCGAACAAGAAAATGAAAGAACGCCGTCACGTGACTGAGCTTAGTGAGAGCGAGGCCTTTGATGCTTCCTTCGCCCTGAACCTTCTGAAAGAGATCTCGGAAAATCAGTGAGTTTGGCCGAGGAAATGAAGTTATTCATCGCAGCCTCGAAACAGACACTTGGTATTCGCAGTCCAAGCTGCCCAAAGAAACCGTTTCCATGACAACCTTTCGCTCACTGAAGATTTTCGCGCGGCGCTTCAGTTGAGCAAGTGGGGCTGGAGGCACGGATTCAAAAGGTGCATCGAATCTTCTGTTTTGAGAAAATAAGCCCAAAAAAACAATGTGGAACTAAAAAACAGGTGAATTGGCATTTCAACCTCGTCACTGCTTCTTTGAAGATGCTAATGAATTTTGGGACGTGTTTGAAGGTGTCTGGGGAGAGTTTTGCAAGAAATGAGTGAAATGTCCACAGAACTCAAATATAAATCACAATATAAATATTAAAATTGTACGTATCTATTCTCGCCAGTCGAGATCGCTAAGACAGTAGTGCCGTGACGATCGCGGACGAAGGATCACGGGTTCGAGTCCCGCCTCGGGCATGGGTGTGTGTTTGTGTATATCTATAGGTTTGTGCCGTCCATTCATCCTTCATGATCATCATCCTTCCATCTTCCATCCCGCGAGGACTAACAACCAAGGGAGATAAAAATAAGATTCAGCTTAATGCTGATCCTCTAATGAATTACGTCTATCTGCCACCGAGATAAAATGATACTGAGCCCCGGTAAGGGTTGATGCATGTCTGCGTGATCCGAGACGACCTATTCGCAAGCAAACAAAAATGTAAGTACGTGTTAAAATTAGTACGAGTATGCCTGTGCTCATTTCTTGCGTCATCATTTTTCATCCGTTTCGTACAGCAGCGTTTGTAACTTGTAAACACCGCACGTCATTTTGTCATATCGTATTTCTTAGCAAGTGCTGGACGCGAGTTGTAGGGACCGCGTAAAGGGCTTGGAGGGCGTGGGCGCGGGCGAGGCTCCCACGCTGACGGGGCGATGCGGGCAGGCGATTGGCCACGTTCAAGCCGCCCAAGGGCCCTTCGCCAGCGCCCCCCCCCCGCGACCCTCAGCCCATCAAGTGGAAAGCGCGGGTGGCGTGAGCCTCGCTCCCACGGTGCAGCGCATTGCTTCGGAAGGTGGATATTACATTAACCCTAGGACTCGGAGCTTTTTTTTTTTTGCTTTGATTTCGAAAGGGGGGATTCGCTGAACCCATTACAATAAAACTATTGTTATTACGAAAAATGACAATTTTACTAATTACTTATCAATTTCGATAGATGCTAGTATTTGTTTAAATTTTATTTTATGTCACGTCAACTACAAAAAGTTAATAGCGACATCTACACAATAACCATATTATTTCTGTGCATGTAATGTTACGATATCTAGGATGGGAACCTTTTTAGTAATTTTAGTTATACTATTAGTAAAAATTAAAAAAACTGTAACAAATGAACATTTAATATAAGTATTATTTATAATGCATTAGACAAAATTATTCAGAGAGATCAGCTTCAGTTCACTAGACACACTTTTCAATTATTTCTGAATGCCTATTACAAACATGCTTATTTCACTACAAACAATACAGCTTCGGTTTGTTCAGATACGGGGCACACTCCAAAAGTTTTGAGAAGAGATAACAAGTTCTTATCTTCACATCTTCTCGAAGTACTCTTCTCCAGACTCTATGCAACGTTTCATCCGATTAAAGCAATGATCAAATGACGATCGCCGCACTTTTGAGACAGTGCGAATCTGATCTTCTTATGCAGTCACTGCAGCTTGAGCTGACTCGAAACGATGACCTCGAATTTTTTTCTTTTACGTAAAGGAAAAGAAGAAGTCACACGGGGCCAGGTCTGGACTATAGGGTGGATGAGACAGTGTTTTAATCATTGATTCTGTCAGAAATTCAGTTGTTCTCTGGCGCGTGTGGGTTGAGGCGTTGTCATGGTGGAGCAGGATACCACGCAAACCTGATTTTGGACGGTTCTTTCTCAGCTCTTCAAACAATCTGGGCAAGCAAATTGTAGTTTACCATCTTTCAGTGACTGTCTTTTATTCCTGGAGTGACACTGTCACAATACGGCCACTGGCAGAAGAAAGAACAAATCATCATCTTGCCAACACCTCTGGATTCTCTCACCCAGACCCACACTGATGATTGCCGTTTCATTATTTTTATTTTCTTGTTTTTACGGCAAATATAGCCCTTGTCTTTGACAGAACGAGGTTCATCTTGATGAACTCTTTTATCCTTATATTCCTACCTAGAACACTACTCATAGAATTTCTATTTGCTGTAATAGGCCATTAATGAATCTGGCAATACTTCATAATAAGTATTTGGTACCGTGGACTGCTAAGGGGGGGGGGATGAACCCGAAGAAATAAACTCTACGAAAATAATTGAGAGAATAATGAGCAAAATCAATGCATTTGGCTTCAACGACACCGTCCTTGAGAGTTCTGGAGTTAATATGTTAATATTAATACGTGCAGGGGCATCATACGAAAGCACAATTATGCACTGAACTCTCTCTTGCGTTGTGCGAACAGCGATAGCTCCTCAGGACTTAATCGGATGACACGAAAGTGCGCAAAGCGTGTAGCAGCTGTCTCGTGATGCAGAGGACTTTACAATACCAGGTGTAGAGACTAACTAACCTCAAAGACTTCTTCACTTTCTGGTGTGAATCTTTGATTGATTAGTGTTTAATGATCAATGACTGGACATATTTTATTCAGAAAGTCAGTCTCAAAGTATGCAGAATTTGGCAAAGTGAGCCAAAACAAAGGTTATATTGTGATAGAACGTCTGGATTTTAGATATTCTTAATTTTCCAATTCATAAATCTATGAAACCCTGTAGCAACAAGGCCCAACCCTACGGTGAACCCGTCCTCTGCCGCAGGTTCCGTTAACCGGCACAATAATCGGCAGCGCTACTTGCGGCGATTGACCCTAGCTCCGCTTCGCCGATTAGCGCTGCTGCGTAGTCTCTTAAGAGTCCCTAGATACAGAGAGTAGCGCATTCCATTGTTCCACAGATCCCGCCATTTTATATCCAGTTGCCAGAAGAATTGGAACTGTGTGGTATTCTGTGCGTTGAGAACCATGAATCTATTTCAAATCAAGATTAATATTCTTGAAAATCTCCATTATGTCATCAATTGTTTTAATTTCCCTTCAGCTCCTAATTGCTGCCTGGTGGGGTTCTCTAATGAGAGGATATTAAATGGCGGTGGTTGCGCTGCTCTCGGTATCTGTCTCCTAGAGTCCCTAGATACAGAGAGTAGCGCAACCGCCGCCATTTAATATCCACTCACCCGACAACTGCGTCAAGCAGCAATCAGGAACTGAAGGGAAATTATAACAATTGGTGACATGAAGATTTTCAAGGATATTAATATCGGTTCGGGGTAGACTCATGGTTCTCAACATATAGAATACTACACAGTTCCAATTTTCTTGACAACTGGACATAAATTGGCCGAATCGCTGGAACAATCGAATGCTCTACACTCTGTATCTAGGATCTCCCGAAGAGGCACAATGGCATCCTATGCAACGACTACGCACGATTGATTGATTGGCGATTCAGGGAGGCAACTGTTACGGGCATTACTTCCCTAAGTGTGGTGCATGTCTTCATCGCGGGAGGTGGCGGCGATGATGACACGCAATCTTGATGGCGAGATTTGGAGTCGCGGTGTTTTCCCCAACAGGTATCTCCCACCAGCAACCCTCTCCTCTAGCGGGGACTAGCTCTACGCTCCCCACTGGACTCCCGGCATGAGTGGTAATGTGGTGCGTGTGTGTGTGTGTGTGTGTGTGTGTAAGAAGGGGGTGAAGGTAGGACATGGAAGAGTAAGGAAAGATCGTGCGCAGTCCACTGCCCGTTTGTTATGGTACTGCTCCAGCATTCACCTGGTGCTGATCGGAGGGAACACGAAAAACTATCTATCAGAGAAGTCGACAGCTAGAATCTTCCTCCAGACAGCGGCTGAATTCGAACTAGCTACGTGTCTGGTGTCGAAAATCCTACCACCGTCGATACTCGCATCCTACGTCCTCCCGATCTGTGACACTGCAGTGGCATCAGTTGATGCCATGAGCCACCTAAGCCGGTGAAACGCACAAGTGTCAGAGCATCCAAAATAATCTTTCGTTCACATTGCCGCCGCTTGTCACTAACAGCTCTGAGTTGTGATGGCATCAGCAACATCCATTCACGTGATGGAAGGCGTAGAGGCAGCGGCAGTGCCCCCTCCCCTCGTCCTTGGTCCACATCATCACAACCGCATGTCGCGCACCCCCTGCTCCAAACCGAATGCCCAGCGGACGACCTTGCGAGAGACAAATAGTCACCCTTCAGGTTATTAAGGTCGAGGAATAAGAAATTAGCAGACGATCTGTGTGTAAAGGTAACGCTGAGTTAAAGAATTAAAGATTTCCACTGACCTAAGAGCACCGCAGGAGTGCACACTCTCAGAAAGCTCTTGTCGGACTGCAGGGTGCGTACGGAGGTACAGAAATGACATAGTATCACAAAAATGCTGATTAATTGATTGGTTGAATGATTGTTAGTGATTCCGGGCGTGATTCCGGACTACTAGGGTCATTAGTCCCGAAAGTGTAGTGCATTTTTCTCGGGAGGTGGCGGTGGTCTTCCTCCGCTGGATGCCGAGAACCGGTGCCGACCTACCGTCGGCCAGCGGGGGATTCCCCAACCAGGTATCTCCCACCAGCAGGGAACCGCCCCAGCCGGAAGAAGCTCTTAAGCTCCCGACCAGTCACTCGGCATGTGTGGTAGTGTAGGGCACGTTAGGGTAAGTGATAGTGGGGAAGAGGACAAGGTAGAGCCAGCAAAGATAGTGCACGGCCCGTGGCCCGTTTTTTAAGGTACTGTTCCGGCATTCTTCTGATGTTGATCGGAGAAACCATGGAAAAATTCCGATCAGAGCAGCCCGCCGCGAGAATTCTTCTCCAGACACCGATTGAAATCGACCTATCGGTCGAAAATCCTGTCAATGTCGGGACTCGAACCTAGGACCACCCGGTCAGACGGTCTGCATTGTCATCAGTTGATGCCGTGAGCCACCTCTTCCGGTAATTGATTGGTGTTTCCAACTAATAAGAGGAAAAGATTCGGTGAGCCGTGCATTCCCGCTAGTTTTCATATATTTCGCATTAGTGGAATTCGCAATGCATCTGGACATAACGAGTGGTAGGGTTGGGTAGTGGTAGGGTTGGGTAGTTCATTTGACTGACTGATTGATTGGTTGATGTTTCCATGGCACATAAAATGCTATGGCCATTAGTTGCGTTGGTGTAGTGAATCCTGGAAAGAGGCAGTGTTCCTCCCTGGATCGGTGCCATTTCAGGTCTTTGTTTTGCTTCTGGACATGAATGTAACTTCATTATTTGTGCACGACTTCTAAATTTCAGAGGGAACTATAGTTATTCAATTATCATTCTCCATATTGTCGTGGCAAAAAGTATTATTCTTTCATGAAGAACATGATGTGGGTTAAGGGTACAAATTTATAGCTAGTTTACCTTTGAAAATAGATTTTATTATATAGGAGCGAATATTTTGTCAACAAAACTTGAAAAAAAACGCTCTTTTTTGTATTCAGAATTCGACTAGAAATTGCTTAGGATAGAGATCACAGAATTATGAAAACGTGCACAGAATTCTCTCCATAGCTCGTCACACAGTTTTTAATTTGTTTTGACGTAAATAAATAAATAAAAAGCAGGACGAGTCGAGGCATGGTGGGGCGTGGATGCACAGAGAGGAACAAGGAACACGGAGAATAGAGCACTGCATCCGTAGGAAAAACATTAAGCGTTTTTATTGATTCATTAGTGTCTCCGGGCGCATCAACTGCAGAGGTCATTAGTCCCTTATGCGCAGTGCATGTTTTTACCGCGAGATGTGGCAGTGATCTGTCCCTGCTGAATGGGGTGATCCGACGCCGATCTACACGTCGGCTTGTGGGGTTTTCCTCAACCAGGTATCACCAGCGAGACACCGCTCCAGACGGGACAAGCTTTCCGACTGTTCTCCAGACATATGTGGTGGTATGTGTGTGTGTAAAAATAGAAGGTGAGGATAGGACAAGGGAGAGGAAGGAAAGATAGCGTGCATGAAGTGGACTGCCGTGCGCCTACTTTGCCAAGGGGAATTTCCCCCGGGGCGGGCACCTGGGCGATAGCCTCTATCCGTACCCCCCGCAGACGTACAAGTACGTCATTGGGCTGGGATTTAGGTCCCGCCAAAACGCCTCTCGGTAATATCATTAATTCCCCCTATAATGCCTGGGTCGGGCTGCCCTGCCAGCTTGAAGCTCATAGCTACCCAGGCTAGTTCCGGACAAGTCCCTCCTCTTTGCCCAGAGTGTCGGGCCACTGTCACGAAGAAGCGAAGAGCCCACCAGGGGGTAACCCTGAACTAAGGCGTGGGCGGCTCGCCCCCCCACCCGTCTCCTCACTGCCACCACCTTGAAGCTACTGAGTACAGCCGATTTGAGTACAGCCGGAACCTAGGCAACCTGACAGGGAGGTTCTTGCTCTCCGTCTGAACTTCTATATGTGGGTTCTTCTATCGTTCCGAAGAACATCCTTCGCCCAGACCCGCCCAAAGGTCGACGCGCCAGGGGCCCAACTGGAGGGTTGCCGGGGACTATCCGGCCACACGGAGCTTAGCATCGCCATCTCACAGTCTCTACCTTGAAGCTAACGACGCGACGTGAGTGCCGCCATGAAACTCCGAATTCGGGTAGTCGTCTGCAACTTTCCACCAGAGGTCGTGACAGTCTCAAGTTCCCCCCCCCCCCGTGAGGAAGATCGCGTGCAGCCCGTGGTCTGTTTACTATGGTACTGCTCCAGTATTTGCCCGGAGTTGATCGGAGAAACCACGGAAAACAAGCCTTCGGAGCTCAGCTAATCGCTAAAATTCTTCTTCAGACAGTTGCTGAATTCGACATAGCTTCGTAGCTAGTGTCGACAACCCTGCCATCGTTGGGACGTGAACCTTGGTATCTCCCGGTCAGAGGCACTGCAGCGATATCAACTGATGCTCTGAGCGTCCTAAGCCGGTTGAAGCGTTTTGTCTTAACAAACATTTTACTCCTCTTTACTGTTAAATGTTTGTTGATTTATTGATTGATTGATTGTTAGTGATTTCGGGCGCTTCAAGGCAAGGTCATTAGTCTCGTGAGTGTAGTACATGTTTTCCTCGGGAGGTGGCGATGGTCTTTCCCCGCTGGATGGCGAAATCCGACGCCGACCTACCATCGGCTAGCGGGCTTTCCCTCAACCTGGTATCTCTTACCAGCGGGACACCGCCCCAGCCAGGACAAGCTCTAAGCTCTCGACTGGTCTCCCGACATATGTGGTAATGTAGCGCATGTAGTAATGTAATGTATGTGAGAAAGGAAAGATCTCATGCAGTTCATGGTCCGTTTTCTACGGCACTGCTCCGGCATTCGCCTGGTGTTGATAGGAGAAACCACGGAAAACTACCGATCAGAGCAGCCAGCCGCCAAAACTCTCCTCCAGACGTCCGCTGAACTCGACCTCGCAATCTAGGTAGTGTCAAAAGCCCTGCCACACCGTTGGGACTCGAGCCCTCGAACCTTCCGGTGAGAGGCACTGCAGTGACATCAACTGATGCCCCGACCCACCAAAGCTGGTTAAAGCGATTTGTCTTAATAAACGTTGTACTCCCACTCGCCGTTGAATGTTTGTGAAAGGAGGCCGTGTGTGGGAGAGGCGAGGCGGGCGCCGCGCCGCGTCGGGGAGCGCACAAAGCCGCCGCGGGGGGCGCCGCCTGGCGGGGGGGCCGCGCGTGCCGCGCCGTGCCGTGGCGCGCCGTGGCGTGCCCTGGCCGTGACGGTCGCGGCCGCCCCGCGTGGCGAGAGGGCGAGCCGGCGGGCGAGTGGGCGTGTGCGGCGCGGGCGGCGCGCTCCGCTCGACGACCGCCCGCGGCGCGCGAGGGGGCGGCGCCCGGCCACACGACACGTCACACGGGACAGAGTTGTCAACGTGATGGGATGCGCTGAGCTCTTGACGCAATGAGCGTCGAATGAGCGGTTTTTTTTAAATGATTTAGTGTTGTCGTATACAGACACACATACACGCGCGCGCGCCGGGAGAGGTGGCTCAGGACATCAACTGATGTCACTGCAGTGTCTCTGACCGCGAAATCCGAGGGTTTCACTCATATCACATAGAGCACATCACGCAAATACATAGACATTTGCGCTAATAAGATCAGGACTAGGCAGGCGGAGTGACGAAATAACACAAAACGGACCTGCAAACTGAGTGACGGATGTCTTATGCAGAGAAAGGACATGCAAAGATGGTCTCATTCGAGGTTTGACTAAATGAAAATGTTGCTAATGTAACATTGAGCAATAATTGTACATAGTTTATAACTAATGTTGTATTCAATTGTTTATTTGAAAGAGAATACGCTTTTCTCATTTATATTAATATACTAGTGGACCCAGCAATGCTTCGCTGTTGCAGTGAATTACACATCACACACTGCTAGTCACGTGATTATAAACCACGTTTTACACTACGTTGTGCAAAATTTCTAATAGATGGAAGAATTCCTCGCGAGTATCGGTTTCTTCTGTGTCTTGGTTTGGACATGGTTACCAAGTATCCTGTTATTACAACATTCTCCCTGAAATTTGGGCATGCGTTTGGTAAGACACTACCTTGGAGAAATCCCATTTACTTGTCGGAGATTTAAGTAATAATTCTGGCCGATAAATATCGTCTGCAACTTTCAGACGCAGGAGCAGAAGGACTTCGCAGGAGCAGAATACTTGTATGCAATGAAACCGAACTTTCTTGACTGTGCGATGGGTTGCGTAGTGTTCACGGGGCTTGAGTCGTCTTAACAAATAAATCATCATCAACAACACCCCACA
Organism: Acheta domesticus; assembly: GCA_031308135.1. Classification (NCBI taxonomy): domain Eukaryota; kingdom Metazoa; phylum Arthropoda; class Insecta; order Orthoptera; family Gryllidae; genus Acheta; species Acheta domesticus. The sequence goes on along the minus strand of JAHLJT010009419.1, from coordinate 147,460,515 downwards.
TATCCGATTTAATTCAAAATTTCAGCGAAATTTGTCGAGTAGCTTTTGCGTTTATGTGCGACACGCATACGCACATTCCCTTTTATTGATGTATAGATTTAAATATGTAATATATTAATGATATGAAAGGAAAGGTATTATTTTCAAATCCGCTGTCGCACGACATTTTGTTTCGATTTTTGCAAATAATACGAGTAACTTCAGCGCTGCTTCCTTCCTGCTGCACATTCCTTCAGCTTCTAAGAGGCATGATAATATCGTTGACACAGAAGAAGAAGAAGAAGAAGAAGAAGAAGAAGGACAGTTCGTGAAATCGAACCCATGCACAATTGCCTTTGAATTGAAAAATAAATAAATAATTTCCTTTTATTCAAGGCATTCTACACCTTCAGTCGAGTTTAATGTGCAAACAGATCTAACTAAGGCAATTTCACGAATTCTATTCGAGAGTAATTTTTAAAGAAAAGCATGATCAATAAAGGAAAATGCTTTCAAAAATCTAAAAATATTTCAATTGATACTTCTTTTTTATCCATTGATGAAGCAACATTTTTAAGTAAAAAATGTGATTTCAGTAGTTTTCATTTTCTAAACCCACCATAGAAGTCAGTTTTTTTAAGAATAAATTTCATTTGTGTACAGAAAATCTTTATATAATTAGAAACCTGAGTTTTTGGTCAGACCTGAAATTTTAAGACATAATTTTGAATTTCCTTTTTTGTTGCATTTTTACCGTCTCGAATACGTAATCTAGAGAAAGTACTGTAATTCTGTAGTGTTTATTTTTTTCTGAACGGTTCCAAATAATTACGATGACAACACCTACATAGCGAAACTAATTCTCGGGTGTGAGGGAGGCTTTGGTCTCCAAATGTCGGTTTGTAATCGACCCCAAGGGCAACTACATACGCCACCCTTCTGAAGATAGAAATCACTATTCTACGTAAAATATGTACTAGATGACATTTTTACTTTCCCGTATACGTACGTATAAACGGAGTGATATACGTAGTATAGGGAAAGTTATGTAATGCTGCACGAAAATATGGCCAATTTTCGGCGGAAAAAATTAATCGCCGGACCGTGAAAACGAAAAAAGTGCATAAAACCAGTTGCTAAATTAAGAAAAAAATCCCCCGTGGTGTAGCCAGAAACCCTGTTTTCTAGGTCCTTGATACCGAAAACCCAATTGAAAGAATTGAAACCCAAATTGTTTTATAACATTTTCTCGAATTATTGTAAAGATTCCCACAAATGTGATTTTTTCCACCTGTTGTATTCGATCAAAGAGGAACAGTGATTTTAAATTTGAATTGGTTACCATGACAAGAAAGTTGTTATTAAACAATGTGTGTTTATTTCTCGATTCAGAAAATGAACACGGTAATAGATTTAAAATTAAATATTAAGTAAATGTGTGTGTATCAGTCAAAATACATATTAGTGTAGTGGATTTAGGGTCATCGTAGTGTATTACTTATGTTGTGAGTTTATTTTATGTGTATTTTTCGAATAATTTTATTACTGAAATCCTTCGCTTGCTGTTTGTGCCCAAAGTGAAGAACATTCGTAAGTATTTGACAATTTTGCGTAAAATGTGACAATGAATGATAAAACTATAATTTGCATTTATAATTTTTTAATCGTTTGTAGTTAAAATTTTGTTTAGTCATGCATGGTATTGCTTTCCCTGTTTTAAAGTATTTGAAGTAATTTTTATTTGTAGTAAATTTACATTAGTGGCGATTTGTTACATTATTGTATTTACGAGTACATTTGCTTTAAATAATGTCTAGTAAATTTTCTCGAGAACTCACTTTTCTGTAAAAACTAGCTCAAAATTTCGCATTTTCAGAAACACTCAAACACAATTTTCTCAAAAATTGTTCCAAATTTTATCTTCAAACTTTTCGAACGGATAGTGCTCATTGCACTCTTTAATATGACGTAAAGTTAAATTTCGGGTATTATTTTGCTTTTGCAAAAATTACATAAATGTAATTTTTTGAAACTTCTCACATCGTTAAAATGCACATTTCCAGCAAATTGTAAACACTATTTTATTTGTAAATTAATGTTCTTCAAATGACTTTAAATGAAGTGTTCCGAAAACTCAAACATATTCTGTGAAAAAGAGCTTCATGTTTCGCATTTTTAGTAGCGCTTACACGCCATTTTCTTCAAAACGGCTAAAAGTTTTTCCAAGAAAAAAAATATACTTGGAAAGAAATAGATGGCAGCTGGCACGAGTACGTGGTAATTCCGAATAGCTAGCCCAGACCCAAGGAAATAGAAAACTAATACGGGAAAGTCTGTGCCATTCTGTAGCACCACTAGTTGTCGAATAACTTCATAGTTTCAAATTAAACTATGAAAATAATCAGTTAAGAAATCGTTAGGTAATTATCTTTTCTTCTCATCGAACCTGCATCATTTCCGTTTATAAAGCGAGATTTTGTGCCTAAATTTATCAATTTTTCTTCCCAACTTCATTATTAAAAAGAGACAAAGCTTGAATTCTAGCCTCCAGAAGAGGCAAATCGGTGGTACGCATAATTCGAATTTACTCATCATGAGAATCCAAAAGATTTAAAGCAAAGAATCACAAACGTACTTACAGCCACAATCATCGACGCCGCATCCACTCCACGCTTCTCCTCTCCAAATCGTTTCTCTCTGCCCCCTCCCCCTGCATAATCTCCTCCTCACCCTACCCTGCCTCGCCACCCTCTTCTCGCCTTCCTCGCCGGCCCCTCCCAGCGCACCGTCGGCAAACATCGTCTCTCCAAGCCTCTCCTTCCCCAGCTCGTCTCCTCCAAACTCACCTCTTCTGCACAGACTCCCTCACCCTCCTTCCCGGTCACGCCCTTTCCCGCCTTATCTCCCCCGCCTACTCACCCTTCCCCGCCAGAAAACCACCGTCTTCATTTCCCCGTCTTCTCCTCATTCGTCACCCACAGTCTCGCCTTACATCTGTTACCCCGCCTCGCTTGTACCCGCCACCCTTCCCCCGATTTGCTTCTCCGCCCCTCTCCTCCCCTACCTACCTTCCGCCCTTCTCCCTCACGCCTTTCCGCACCACACATCCTCCGCCAAGTGTCTCTCCTCCTTACCTCCATCCGGAGCGTCTCTTCCAGCCTTTCCTTCATCTCACCTCTACCCGCTTTGCCTTTCCATCTCAACGTACCCATCTCGTCTGTACCCACTAACCTCTCCTCTCTTCGCCTCGCGTCTCGCCTCTCACCTCCCAACCATAGCACTCCCTACTTCGTCTCTCTCCTCCTCCCGCTTCGTGTGTACCCGCTTTAACTCTCCCCGCCTCGCTACCCTATCTCCCTCGCAACGCCTCGCGTCTCGGCGCCGCTCTGCCCTCGCGTAATCCGCTTTGGCCGCGCAGTCGTCTCATTACAGAGGCTGCCGCCCCGCCCCGCCCCCTGCGCCGCACGCCCGCCCTCGCCCCCCGCCCCACACCCATGATGTCGCTCGCCCGCACCGGCCTTCAGCCAGCTGCACTGTCGGCCCATCGGCCTCAAACCACCCAACCACCCAACCACCCAACCCAGGATCTGGCCGCTTCGAATACAAGGAAGTTGCCAAAGATTGATAAAGCTAAGAAATGACACTTCCTCTACAACTCGGGAACAAACATGTCTAGATTTTCAAATGTTGCTAATCTCTTTTTTAATTTTTTTATTATGTATTCTGTTTCTTTGTTTTTAACTTTTTTTCAACTTTCAACTATTTGTGGTTAAAATGTTGGGAAGGGATTCTAGAACTCAAGAAAACGTGCGCAGATGATTTTCTTCCCCAAACGTCACATACACTTTTTACTGCTTTTTAACTGAATAAATAAAAACCAACAGATGGTGCTACAACAGTATTCAGATTCTCGCATTATTATAGCCGTTATGTAACACAATACATGAACATGCACATGTGATTTTTTGAAAAAATTAGAGATTATATTAAAAACACGCTTATATAATGTTCTTCAGTGCATCTAGCTATATCCATTCAAAACGTTTAAAGAAAAAATAAAGAGCTGTTTGTGAGAAAAATCTTGTTGTTAAAATTGCCTTTATTTTATGCTTAAATTTCGCGAAAACTGGCCATGTTCTGAAGAAAGTGTGCATGATCTTATGTAAAGGTATACTTTTGAAAAATACATTTTGTTAAGTAGACAGATCTCTGTTTATGCAATATTGTAGTTGTAGGAATATGTCGGAAACATTTAAATATTTGTAATTTTCGAAGGAGGAATCAATGAAAAGGGGATGTTTCAATCTTTATACACATACATTGCCCAATCTAAGAAAAAACTGAATAAAAAATTCAGAGCAATTTTTGAAAATTTTGAAAATGATATTGAAGCTTTTTGTAAAGTAGCTCCCAAAAACAATGTAGGTTTCAGATTCAAGAGGCCAAGTCAACAGCCAAATCGATCATAGAACGTCAATTTTGACAAAAATTTTTCCTATGGTTCAGCCACTAGTGTTATTCACAGGACAGTCAAAGTTTTGACGTAAACCAGTTTTTTAATATCTAGGATCCACAAGCCCAGGATTCTGATTTCACAAAGTGCAAGGAAATTACTATTGGGACAAAAAGTATCCAATTGTTTGGTATCAGGGACCTACAATACGAGGTTTTTTGCCGACAAATTGCCGTTTTTACTTTCCCGTATACGTACGTATACACGGAGTGATATACGTAGTATAGGGAAAGTTATGTAATGCTGCACGAAAAAAATGCCAATTTTCGGCGGAAAAAAAATAATTGCCGGGCCGTGAAAACGAATACGTGGATAACACCAGTTGCTAAATTAAGAAATAAATATCCCCTAACACGTGGTGTAGCCAGAAACCCTGTTTTCTAGGTCCTTGATACCGAAAACCCATTTGAAAGGAAAACGTCCGTCTGTCCGTCCGTCCGTCTGTCCGTCTGTGAACACTGCTAGCGCCTAAACCATACGTACGATTTCTTCCAAAATGGATATTCCCCGGTCGATCTGATTCTAGTCGAAGCTTTGAGATTTTGAAAAAGATTCTTCAAAATTTGGGGGTACTTTATATGAAGCCCCCCGGCGATTTTCAAAATTTTCTCAAAAACGGCTCCAAATTTTTTCTTTAAATTTATTGTATGAATAGAATAAAATACACTTTTTAACAAGGCATAGGTCCGATTATCACGTACTGCTCTGAATTTTCGAAAATTGTAAAAGTTTGAATTTTTTCGGCGTCTTTCTCCAACTACAAAATTGAAGATAGAGATTTTTTCTTCAAATAAATTTGTTCTGCATATTGAGTTCTTTAATAAAGGTCATGTAAATGTTTTTCAAAATTTTGGCAGTTTTCGTGCAATATTGCGTGCAATATGTGTAATTTTAAAAAATTACAAAAACAAGATTTTCTCAAAACGGCTCCATATTTTTTCTTTAAACTTTTGGTAGGGATAGTGGCAAATGTACTCTATCAATGACATAAAAGCCATTTTGGTCTATCGGTTGGTTTTTTCAAACATTACAAAAATGTCAATTTTTTTACTTGTCTCTCATGTCGTTAATATTTACATTATCGGCGATTTTGTCACATTATTATATTTACGAGCTTATATGCTTTAAATAATGTCAAGTTAAGTTTCTCGGAAACACTACCGTTTTCTGTGAAAAGTAGCTCAAATTTCGGCATTTTCAGAAATGCTCAAACGCCATTTTCTCGTATATGGCTGCAATTTTTTTCTTCAAACTTTTGTAACGGATAGTGCTAATTACTCTCTTTAATATAGCGTTAAGTTTATTTTGAGTTATTTTTTTGTTTTTTCAAAAATTACATAATTGTAATTTTTTTGAAAGATCTCTCACATCTTTAATATGCACATTACCGGCAATTTGTAAACATTATTATATTTGTGAATGTAAGTGCTTAAAATAACTTCAAATAAAGTGTTTTGAAAACTCAAAAATTTTCTGTGAAAATGAGTTTCAAATTTGAAAATTCTGTGAAAATGAGAAAAAATTTCGAGCCGTTTTTTAGAAAATTTTGAAAATCGCCGGGGGGCTTCATATAAAGTACCCCCAAATTTTGAAGAATCTTTTTCAAAATCTCAAAGCTTCGACTAGAATCAGATCGACCGGGGAATACCCATTTTGGAAGAAATCGTACGTATGGTTTAGGCGCTAGCAGTGTTCACAAACGGACAGACAGACGGACGGATAGACGGACGTTTTCCTTTCAATTGGCTTTTCGGTATCAAGGACCTAGAAAACAGGGTTTCTGGCTACACCACGTGTTAGGGGATATTTTTTTCTTAATTTAGCAACTGGTTTTATCCACTTATTCGTTTTCACGGCCCGGCAATTAATTTTTTTTCCGCGGAAAATTGGCCATTTTTTCGGGCAGCATTACACAACTTTCCCTATAATACGTATATCACTCCGTGTATACGTACGTATACGGGAAAGTAATTATGGTAGGTATTGGGTTCTATATATTTTTTCTCTCAAAATGGGTTAAGATAATTGGAGATTCCGATTATTTGTCATTCATTGCTTTCTAAAGTGAACATATTAGTCACATTACATTATCTGAAATGAAAGAAGCTTCTTTCAGCGCATGCATAGCGTGCAAAATGTTCAATTTTTAGCACTAGTGCTAAAAGTGGGGCGATGCTCACGTGTTCAGATAAATCTGTGAATGCAACAAAGAAAACAGAATACTTTCGTGTGACCGCATCACCTAAGACTGACCTTAATGTATCATTAAATGATCTGTATACTTGAATGGAAATAAAACGGAAGTCAGTAAGGCTGTCTAAACTAGTGGTGCGACAGAATGGCACAGACTTTCCGGCAATAGTTTTCTATTTCCTTGGGTCTGCGCTAGCTATTCGGAATTGCCACATACTCTTGCCAGTTGCCATCTATCACCGCACACACTACATTTGTTTTTTTTTTACATTTTCTTAATGTTTCGGTTTCCTAATGGTAGAACGGAAATATTCACTTTAGAATATTAAAGAACACAAAAACCTAGTCATAAATGGTAATTTTCTCTTAAAAATTTTGTGCCGTTTTAAAGAAAATGGCGTTTTAGCGCTAATAAAAATGCGAAATTTGAAGCTCTTTTTCATAGAAAAGTTTTGAGTTTTCAAAATACTTTATTTGAAGTTATTTGAAGCACTTACACACACAAATATAATAATCTTTACAAATTGCTGGTAATGTGGATATTTAAGATGTGAGAGATCTTTCAAAAAAATTACATTTATATAATGTTTGAAAGAACAAAAAAATAACTCACAATAAACTTTACGTCATATTAAAGAGAGTAATTAGCACTATCCGTTACAAAAGTTTCAAGAAAAAATTTGCAGCCATATATGAGAAAATAGCGTTTCAGCGTTTCTGAAAATGCGGAAATTTGAGCTACTTTTCACAGAAAACGGTTGTGTTTTCGAGAAACTTCACTTGACATTATTTAACGCACATGTACTGGTAAATATAACAATGCGAAAAAATCGCCGCTAATGTAAATGAGGCGGTTAGAACCAAAGGGGTGTATGTGACAAAAACGTAGTTTAGAGAAAATGAGCCTTAAAGTTTGGATCAAAATAAAAATTATGAAGTGTTCTAGAAGCATTTCTAAAGTAATTATTCTTTCTGTTAGTTATTAACGAACTTATATTTACAATTTCTATAGATTTTGTTTAATACATATTGAAATAGGATCTTTTTCCAAAATGCTTACGTGTACTTACACCCATTTGCCACCAAATGTGTCACTCACATCCGTTTTTCTATGAGCATATTAGATTGGAAGTGAACTGAAAATACCGTTTTGACATTCAGAACCAGTATATTGACAATAAATAATAATAATAACAATAATAATAACAATAATATAATAATAATAATAATAATAATAATAATAATAATTTCACAAGTAATTCATTCTGACTCCAATGTATCTTCGCCACTATCTGCACTGGGCTCTTCAATGGCATCTTGAAGCAATTTGTTTCTCGAGTATGTGTTTTTGATCCCTGTAAAACTGATGGTGGACAGGAGGTATAAACTGAAGACACTGCTGTAGATTCTTATATTTTGCATTTGTTATTGCAAGAGATGATTCGTACAGTAACTGTAAATGTGTGGATGAAAGTGGTCGTCCTTTCTTGGTTTTCCTGAGGTCGACTGATTCAAACTGTCTTCGTTCATTCTCGTTGTTAAGTCTTCGTTCATTCTCCTAATACAGTGTGTATGGATGATCGTTTTCTAGATGAAACCGTTGAATATAGCGCATCCCTTAACGTTGTCTTTGACAAGATCATTCATAGACTGTATTGATACAAAATCATCTGTTGATATACGTTTGGCACATAACTTTCGGCTGGAACTTGTCACAATCTTAACCCAGTCATGTGGTATAAACACATACTGCTGATATTTCTCAGCCTTTCAATTTGGCCGAAGTCTTGATCACATTCCATATAGATTTGCCCAGAAACCAGGAACTTGTTACTCACAGTTTGTAGAGATGTATTTTGTAATAAGAACATCCAGAACAGATATTTTTATTTTTTGTCCTGCAGCATTATCACTAAAAGCGACTAGATGATTTGTAGAAGGAAGAAGCTGCTGTAAACACGTAACTAAACAATACCCAATTTCTTGAGATGCTCTTGAGTCCTCTCCTTCAAGCTACATATACATTGTAGAACTGTCATTAGCAAGGTCGTGAATGGCGAAATTGTACGTCCATAACTGTCGAAGGTAATAGACTGTACTACTTGTTAACATAGGTATAGGCAATGTTTTTTGCAAATCAAAACATATAGCCTTAACTCTTGTAGGGTTCTCTTTTGCCAGATGTTTAGCATTACTTTTCGCTGTTCTGGCTTTCTCTACCTATCGCAAATGATATTTTTTATTTATTTTACTTCTTTCTATCTCTTGCAAGTCTTCTTATCAGTATCTCCTTACAGGCGCGGATCCAGACTTCTCTTTTGGGAGGAGTCACGTTAAGACTCAAGTGCATTTATTTCGGGAAGGGGGGAGGGTACAGAAAGTAATAACATATTTTTGACGTATGTTACACGTATATCAGATTGACTTTATTATTCAATAAATATATTTAGAATTACTATTAAAATATTTAGAAATTCAATATACCAATAATCACATATCAGCTTACTATTGTAACGCTCCTCACCCTTATCCCCTGGGGGAGTGGCGGGTGTCACTTTGGAATTTTAAAATCAATTTTTGTTGCAGATTCGAATTCTGCCCACAAAAATTTGTCAATTTTATTCGGTACATTTGTTTTAAAAAAATGAAAATTTATAAAGTTATCAATAATAACTTTCAAATTTGCAAAAATAACTTTCATTTGAAACAATTTGTGAAGAAACTTACATGAGAGAAACATGTAAATGTGTGTAACGAAAAAATGTATTTTAATAAATTATTATATTTAAAAAATACATCCGTATAATAAATAAATAAACCAAATTATACTTTTATTTTATATTACAATTATTTTTCTCAATTTCATTTTTTTAAACATTTTTTCGTTTATAGTGATCATTCATATAATTATAAATTTGCACCACATTTGAATCTCCTTCGATGGCGATTCTTCTATAACAATGTTGTAAACTGCATTATAATTTTGGGGACAACTACACCAAGACATGCAAACATCTTATAAATTTAATTTAATGCAACATTTAATTTATTGCAAGTAACTGATCTGCTTCCTTTTGTATTGCCAAGGTACTTAGTATAATTAAAACCCAAATAAAGTAACATCATTGCAATACTGTTCATCAAGAACGAGAGCTGTCAAAAGATACTTTTGATACCGGATTCTAACTCAGCGACAGCAAAACATTCACGATATTTTAGGCGTCAGACTCTATCCTCGCTCATCAGCCGAACTAAAATTCTCTAATCGGATTCGGTCTCAGCGACAGCAAAATATTCAAATAAGGTCTTTTAGAAGTGGCGATGCCGAAGGGTAATCTGGAAGCCATATAATACCCAAATTATTTTTCAATAAAATCTGTCATTGTGGGTCATTTGTCAATACTTTTGTTACTGAATCGTAGAAGAAAATTAAATGTGTTCGATTCCTTTTCCCCGTTACGCGCGAGGGAATTAGCAGGGCAGCAAAGATATACTCTTTGGAGCCGGTAGCTGAGCGAGGAGTCTTCCAGTGGATAGACACCGGCTGGCTCTGCCGCTCATGCGCACAAGAGAACGTGCGTTATCTCCCTTGCTTTTGCATTGACTGGGCAGCGAGCCCAGCAGGAGCCTAGGCTCTCGGTAGATACGGATTTGAACAGCGATGCACGCCCACGTCTCGATCAGGCAAATTCACCTTATCACCTGACGTTGTGGGAAAGTAGAGTTGTTTGTGTGCCGTTTGTGTGATTTTTGTTCGTTTTTTCTTTACGAAACAATTAATGAAGCTAAAGATCTAGTGTTGCAGACAACGTCCCACTGACTATGTCTCATAACTTCTAAACGGTTCACGATATCAAAATGCAGTTTTCGATACTTGAAATGTGGAATCACGAGTCAAGTAATACTCCGTAGAGATAGAAATAGTAGCAATTCGTCGTAATATATCGTGTTAGATAGGAAGAGACTATTGAAATCTTAATCAAAGTAGCCATGACAATGAATGAACTTTCAGGGTGAGAATTATTTGAAAGAAACAAAATTGTATCTTTTAAAATAATTGATACAATAGTGACTCAGATGGACTGCAAGTTTCAAGATTTCGAAAACTTTCATTTTATTGAATTTCTTGACGAAAAGCAGTTTTCGTCAAGCGTCCTTTCGTTCAGAAAAGTTTTCTTTTCTAATAAAACAATATCCATTCCTTGACAGTGAGCAGCCTCGAAATGAAATGACAAATGTATACATTAATAATGCGAAATATATGCCTGCAGTTTTTTTGCTGAAGTATTTGTTAGACAATTTGGTCTAGAAAAAAATATCAAGAGACAGTTTGGTTGATACAACTCAGTCTAACTCTCCCTCTATAGAAAGCATTATGTGAAAGGAATATTATTACATTCAAAGAGTTAAGACAATCCTGAGAGATTCCGTGGGAAATTAACTGTGCAGAAACGAAAGCTTTAAAGAACAAATTATCGACGTTTTTATTGAATACAAAAACGATGAATGGAGCTAATTTACAAAATATGTAAGATAAGATTTTCAGAATACCCAATTGCATGACTCTAGCTTTGCCACTGTATTTTAGGTGTCAGGCACTATCCTCGCTCATCAGCTAAACTAAAATTCTCTAATTCTTTTCGACAAATCTTTACCACTAACCCCTGTTGATAGCCTTAACTTGTGCTAAAAGCGGCTTCTTACGTTCTTACAAAACCAGAACCGGCATCAGACTTCAATGATCAAATAAGGTTCGCCGTTACTGATTACGTTAAGCATTTTTAGGTTAAATATACATTGAGTTCGATAGAAGTTCTGATACTGAATTCTAACAAACCCCTGAAAGCAAGATTGATGCCAATTTTATATACATACCATTATTATTACGTTTAGCTAGTTCTATTCCCTTTGAACAACAGTTGTGACTTTTAAGCTGAGTCCATGCGTTGACGTCTATTTTTCCCACAGTTCTCTCGTTCAATCAGTGAGAAAAATTCACATTAAGTTGGCAACCCTAGTAACGCATAGTGTACTTGATTCCGAATTTAGATATGTTACTTGTTTAGATTAATTTCTTTGTACTAAAAATATTTTTAAAGTCATCTAGAAAACACTCACTTTTTTATTCAAAGTAAATTCCAATTTCTATATAACTTCAATAGTTTCAGCACTGCTAAATGTTTAGAAATTTCTGGAATTGTCTGAAAATATCTGAAAATGTCTCGGGCAGTCCTGATTCTGAAGGGACACAGGAAAGGTTATTAGTTTCTCAGAGTTTTTTTAGATATGGTAGAGTTTCTCACAAAATTGTGACGGTTCATCATTGGGGGGGGGGGGGGGTCATGACCCTCGTGACCCCCCCTTGGATCCGCGCCTGCCTCCTTATCAGTACCATCTGCTGAATCTACATGTAAAATAAAAACACTATTAATTCCTCATTTGGCATTTGATAACATGAACAATCATATAATACATGACCGGAAAAGAGAAAGGTTACATTCAGAATCCGATTCTTTCGGGTACAAAATTAAGTAATATTACCTTATGTATCAGTACCTCTGCTTCCTGTTTCTTCACCATTTTCCTCTTTGTCAAACTCATCACTAACTTCCATTGCAAATGTACAAAAATACCACTTTAAGTAATATAGTAAAGACACGTCATGTAAAGTGTGAAGCTCCTTCGCGCTAAAGAGGTGCAACTGCACTTATATCCCTTTGCCGCCAAATGCTTACGACGTTTTGTTAAGTAGTTTACAGAAACACAATTAAAAATTTACTCTATTCTTACAATAAATGTAAAGAAAAAATTTGGAGTCGTTTTTGAGAAAATTTGAAGAAGTCCGGGGGGCTTCACGTAAAGTACCCCCAAAGTTTACAGAATCTTTTTCAAAATCTCAAAGCTTCGACTAGAACCAGATCGACCGGGGAATATCCATTTTGGAAGAAATCATACGTATGGTTTAGGCGCGAGCAGTGTTCACAGACGGACGGACAGCCTGACAGACGGACGTTTTCCTTTCAATTGGTTTTTCGGTATCAATGACCCACAAACGAGGGGTTCTGGCTACACCATGTGTTAGGGGATTGTTTTTTCTTAATTTAACAGCTGGTTTTATCCACTTTTTCGTTATCAGCGCCCGGCAACGAATTTTTTTTTCTGGCGAAAATTGACCATTTTTTCGCGCAGCATTAAATAACTTTCCCTATACTACGTATATCACTCCGTGTATACGTACGTATACGGAAAAGTAAAAACCGAAGTATATGTCCCGTGTACTGCGTGTAGGTTGACGTAAGCCTCGAGTTGTTTTGAAGCGAATTTGGCAGGTGGATGGGCAGCTTGAGGCCGGCGGCGGCGCGTCTGTCGAGGACAAATTAGGTTCCGACGCCGCGCCGACAGAGCGGAGCGCCCGTCAGCTTTGACTGATGGCGCCGTGGGCATAATGGCGCGGCAACGGCCGGCCACACACAGGGAGACAAGGCAGCGCCTGTTGCGAGCGGTCGGCGAGATAATGGTGGACAGAGTTCCAATAAAAGGACACTGCCCACAATAATAGAACACCGATATCCTGGGTAGGAGTAGAGTACGTGCGGAATGTGCGGGGTTGTAGAGAATGTTCAAGAACTGCAGGAAAAATGACAAAGAATGGTTCACGTGTGGGAATTATTTGTACAGATTTTAATGTATTCCTAATATCATATTGCGTCTAATCACAAATTTCGTTCATTCTCCGAGAATTGTTCGTTCCGTTCCAAAAATAAAATGACAAATTCGCGGAGAGGGTTCGCTGTCTCCGAAACTCTGCTGGTCGTTTAAGCAGGGTTGCCAATTCAGTTGCATTCCTGCACGTTGCATTCCTGCTGCACATTTTTATTTGTAACTAAGTCTTTTAGGATGGTGAAATGACAAACCTTCATTAAAATGGTGAATTTAAAACTATGCCTTTAATATGTGAATCTGTCGAGAAGTTTTCCAAATATCAGATCTGTATTTTATTTATTTATGAAGTAAGACTAGTCATAGTTCTCTAACGTGTTTTAGAATTCACTGAATGCCGAGTAAATGTTGGTGATATTATACGCGCACGTTTTCTTAAGCCCCGGAATACCTACCCCCACTCCTTTACATCATTTGTTGAATTAAGAATAAATTATAGCAACTAGTGTTGTAGACAAAAATCTGATAAGCAGAAATGTTTGCTCCCATGTAATAGAATCTATTTTGCATCGAAAAATGAACTAAAAGTTGTAGACAATGTTCTTTTTGTCAAAATAACGAAACTCCCCACTCCTCTTGCAAGTAGCAAAGCGAGAGCTCAAGAAAACGTGTGCAGATAATATTTACAGAAGTAGTTAAATTTTATTTTCGATGTCAGTTCAAAATCGGAGTCGATATTTTGAGAACTGTCTCAAATAATTTTAATGTAGGTATTCGAAAAGGGACAGAAATATTTGTACATAAATATTCCCGTCACACATATACAATTGAGTATAAATATTGATTTAAAAACTTAATTTTAAGATGAATACATGTTTATACTACTCTTACATACAGGGGCGGATCCAGCCGATCATTTGGGGGGGGGGGGCAACATAGATATTTGCAAAATAATAAACATTTTTGTTATTATATTGTATATTATTTATGTACCGTAGATATGATACTGTATAATAATAGTGTTTAAATAATTACTTAATTTGACCATAAATATTTAAATCAAGTTTGACAAGGAAGGTAAACGAAAACCCTTGGCCTTTTGGGGGGAGGGGGCATGGCCTCGCAGGATCCGCCAGTGCTTACATAGGATAAGAGAACATTTGCTTCTGTCAAAGCTTCACTAGTGTCATTTGTGGGGGAAAATAATGTTGAGATGAGGACAGTAACGAGAGAGTAAGCTGAGGACTGCCTGACGTCTCGCAGGTGAGGCCTGCTGCCGCGCCGAGGGTCCAACCACGCGTGGGTGATGCAGCGGCGTGGCATGGGGGAGGGAGGGACATTCTATTTTGCCAAATTTCCCTTTACTAAGCTCCTGTTCCTCTGCTCATCCGATTTGGCCAGTTGACACGGCCCGGCGTTGGATTCTGGAACCATGTCGCCATCGCGCTATAAGCCCTCATGTTTTAATTTCTTCCTGGAAATGTGAAAAGCTACTTAAAAAATAAGTTTTGTATTTTTCAGGGAAAGGGCTTGACAGCGTAAATTTTGTATTAAAAACTAGTAAAATGGGATTTGCAGATCGAAAATCGGACCGGTTTTTCAGACGTTGTTACTAATGTAATTTTTGCTTATTTGCTGCCACATGGTAGCGACACATTGAGCTAGTGTTCATACATTTACCCTTAATAGATTTTCATAGAGAAATAGCAATTACGGTGTTCTTAAACAATCGAGTTCCTGCTGAGCAGCCAACTGTTATGATAATATTTTAT
Source organism: Acheta domesticus (assembly GCA_031308135.1). NCBI lineage: Eukaryota > Metazoa > Arthropoda > Insecta > Orthoptera > Gryllidae > Acheta > Acheta domesticus. Next base: position 147,445,398 of record JAHLJT010009419.1, on the reverse strand, counting down.
GTGTAAACTATTATTTCGACAGGAACTAATAAGTTGACATCCTCCTAACAACATTCTGCTAACGAATAATGATGGCTTTGTAATTAAATATTCGTCAAAATATTCCTATATTCAAATGATATATGAAACATAAATTTACAGTTTTACCTAAAACTAGAGTCATTATACAAATTACACTAACAACGTAACCCTTTGTTGTTGCTGAAATCACCATAATACGTTCGTTTTAGGACACCCTGCGACTATGTCATTACACGTATCTCATCTGCTATATCCTTTTCCGTACATAAACGTCATAACTATGTAAAGTTAAACCGCTGTAGACATTATCATCGACACAGACATTAATATACGACAAGTATGTAGATCAAGCATGTATCACGTGTGGAAACTCGGGTGTGACATTGAACGCACGTGCCCACAAGGACAAACGCAGGGCCCTAAGCACTGGTTCCTACCCTACAATAGACTCAGCTTCCTGGGAAGACCCTATAAACACACACAACCCCTCCACAAACCAGTGTAGTATATCATTGTAACTACGATTTCATTACGCACATGTAACGACACCATAACCCAATTTCTGCCGGGGACGCCGCTCCCCTTCGTCTCGCCGCTCGCCCCTCCGCCCCCCGCCGCGCGCCCTTGTTGTGTGAATCAGGAGTCGGCCTAAGAAATATGCTGCGGGGGTAACCAAACAAAACAGTCTCGCGGCCGCGTCGGTGGTGGTCGGTCCTTTCATAATATCCCGAAAAACAAAGGGCGAAAAGGAAGAGAATGGGGCAGGCGCGTGCGCCGACGGGCCCTAATCCTCACGCTTCCGATTTCCCCTCGCGCCCGCCCCCCGCCACAATGACACGCGCGTGCGCGCTCTCACGCGCGCTCCGCACGCGGCGCGCGCGTGCAAATTGTTATATCACCGCGCGCGCCACGCCCCCTCGTCATTCCCACAGCCCCCTCCCCCGCTCCACCCCCCTCCGCCGCGATCGGTACAAGCGTCGCTGCCCTCGGAACAAGAGGCCCGAGTCACAGCTGCAACGACCCGTGCGCCACCGGAGGGCCATTGCGTTGGGTGCCGTGGTCATGTCGCACGAATATTTGAATTGTTGGGCGCCACGCCGCGGGAATGGAGGCAGCAGGCGAATTTCGAAGACTTGCCCGATTGTTGATTAGTTCACCTCGGAGATAATGACTCTCGATCTATTTCTATAGTACCGGAAGCGTATGAGCGACTCTGACAGTTCGATGCGCTGTTGTCACACATTACTACGAACACGGCACCCCACCTACATGACAGATAAATGAAATCTCAAAACATTAGCACTACCGGCAGGCGATTACAGTGTTGATATCATGTTCGTAACTTTCCCTACAGCCGTAACTTACCGTCTCTGCGAGTTCGTGTGAGTCAGATGAGCGGAAACGCTGAACCCTGCCAATGAGAAAGAAAACAAAACCTCGCAATCTGATTGCTTCTGAGTAGGTCACATGGCTTACCAGAGCACGGGGCGAGAGAATTGTTAAGACTCGCTTATATACTTCCGGTACTGTAGAGCGGAAAGCTCTGGGTTAGAATAGATTCGCCAGTAAGTATTTAATAAATCACTGTTTGGAAATGTTACTACCGAGTGGGCAGCACAAAATTTATTAAATTTAAAAGAAATGGATTTTCCGCCACATACACCATTACTCACAGATGATACGACTACAACTATACACTGTGCACATAACACTGTGCTTTCTTTAATATTGTTTTACTTTCAAAACTTAGTTTTTAAATACCTTTTTACACGTGTAACATTTCTTTACAGCACTTTGTTTAGGTCAGATAAAGTTCATTTAATAAGATCGAAGAAGGCGTTTTCTTTCGTCGACTCACCTGTCGTTTTTAGAAGTCGGCACAGGGTGACCGAATGAGGGTCGCTGACCTGGAGACGACGACGGATGACAAGAGCTGACGTAGGGGAGGGGCGGTGGGCGTGCAGTCACCATCGTCCGCGAACAAGTTGCAACCAGTGTCAACCGCTCAACTGAATGCACCTTCCAGGGACTGGGGACTTTTAAAAATGCTCTCCCATTCCCGAACAACATATAAACAATTTGTTTTGCCCGGTCACTACCTGCAGGTGGACGAACCTCCACTCTATCAGTAGTTCGTGGCACTAAGTACCCGGGGACACTTTTTTTTATTTAAGGTCGCATCAACAACTAGCTCATTAGCAACCACTATTGGGTTTAACTTTATAGTAACTGTGAAGATGACATGATATGGTGATGATAGCGGGTGAATGGACGAACATAAATATCTATTAGACCACTTAGGAACTGCACTCTCCTTAGTGGGTTCGAACTATTTTATTTCTTGATTTTGCATCAACTGACGTTGTGCTAATGTACCTCGGGAAATTTGTGTTGCAACTCAAAGTACACTAACTTTAAGGAGAATAAAGTAAGTGCACTGTTTTATAACATTATTCATTAATCTAGTGCTACAGTATCTACTCTCTGACTTTCTTGTTATTATTTTTTATTTTGTTTTTTGTATTCGAGAGAGAGAAATAAACTGATGGAAATGAAGGGATGTCGTGTCAGTAGCTCTTGAATATTTAATGCAATATTTTCACGTTTTTGACACTTCTCTTTAAATTAGTTAAATTAAATATTTAATGTTTTTGTGAAAACGGGAAATTGTACGATTAGCATTTAATACAGGTATGATTCCCCAGTAATAGCACTTGCAATTAATTATCTTCTCAATCCACAATACTATGAGAATTTGTAATGGTGCAGTATGAAGAGATAGTTCCTGGACTAGTCTCTAACATTGATAGTGATTCGGCACGGGATGCTTTGCAGAAATTCAAAGGATTTTGGAAATGGCCGCAGAATAGAGATGGAACGTTTTACAAATACAAGCTTCGTATAAAGATGCAATCCAGAAAACTCAAAACCCTGAATTACAATTAAAAGAGGACTCTTCTCTATTCCAGAGCTAGCATTTTGAGGCAATGATACGTTTTCTGTTATCATTGCCAATGTCAAAATGTTTACTTAACTTGAAAAATATTCATTAAAAAAGTTTTCAACTTTGTGATACTGTTTGATTCATTCCTTGCTACAAAGCAATCACGAAGAAGGGATGAAACTGTGCCACGCATCACGCAGTATTGAACGACGCGCAATAAATCACGCTATCCCATGAGGTGACTTAATGCCAAGTTTAGGTAACATTTTTGGTTCAAAGATATTTATTTCAATAATCATTATCTCAAAAAATAGACAAAGCATGTTTTTAAATTTCACATACAGCTATAAGTTCGTTAATTACGTGAAAAATAATTAAGTTATTTACTAAAATCTTCCCAAAGTGGCAAAAAGCCACCCCGGATTTTGGTATTGTAAATCTTACAATTGATGCCCGAGAGTTCATGCGTAATCACAAGCAATTTCTCAAACGACGAGCTGAAGATGCCTCACGATACGCCATGTCTCACACCCTGGGCTCGGTGTGACGTGTTCGACGTCTGGTAGCTCGCGATGTTACTTCCGAATATTGAGAGGGTCTCTCGCCCTCGCTCTCCTGAAAGTTCATCCCCCTTCCTTTCCCCCAACTACGGCCGTGATGTAATTTATATTGAGTCACCTCGCCTCTCGTAGGCTCTATTATTCTAGAGCAGTGGTTTCAAGGTCTTCTAATGGTGGCAGTGGCATGCGTCGTGGCACCGTAGCTTGTCACGAGCTTCTCTGCCCAACTAGCGTCGGGAAAGGGAACTATTGGTAACCTCGCCATTTTACAATAAGGATAGCGTTGTATCTGGTGGCGGGGTAATGAACTGCGTGGAGGGTCGATTTCGTCGTGGCACTCGTGCCACGGACTCCAGCTCGGTGCATCGACCTTGACAACACTGTTCTAGAGGACTCCAGCGCCATGTTAAGGCCCTTTAACACGGTACAGTTTTCGTGGTGATTCTTATAGTGTCTGTACAGAAACATCTAGATACCAAAAGAGAAGTACCCAAAATACTCAATAGTCGCATTTACACGGTCTGTACGTTTTCTGTATGAATCGACACAAGATAAGCCGCTAGGAGGTCTACCGAGAAACAACTGAATCGCGCCGTCCGAGTACTTTCGTTGGTGGTATTTGTGTGAGTGTGTTCTTGCTGTTATCTTTATGAAGTATTAATTAACCACGAGGAGCGTAAATAAGAAAAATAGGAAGGCCACCATCATTGCTGCCACAAGCATGGTTGTGGCTACGATGGTTTTAATGGACACGCGGAGTAAACACTCTGAATGGATGAAATCTTGGCTCCAGAAGCGAGAGGAAGGCCAAGATATTATAAATATGGAACACGAGAAGTTGCGCGTAGAAGATTCCGTTAATCTCGGAAATTACCTTTCCATGTCTGAGGATAATTTTGAAGACCTCTTTCACTTTGTTAAGGAAGACATTCAAAAACAAAACTCTACTTACGCTCCACGATGTCTCCAAGGGACAGATAGTATGTGTGTCTGTGGTGTGTGTGTGTGTGTGTAGAATATGATTAAATGTGTCCATACACTACATATTGCAAATTTAATTTATTATTTCCTCTTTATTTCAAGATAACATACATTTTTTTTAAATGAAATATGTTCATCAAAAACAATCTTCAAATAAGGTGATGTTGAATGTTTTGAAAACATGGGAATTTTTTGTGTAATTAGGACATAAATACAGACGCCCACTCCGAATTTACTACGATTCGTGAAAGTGACAGATCACGAAGGCAGGCAGTGTAGGATGCTGCGTGAGTTAGAATTTGAAAATGATTTCATATTTTTTGTTCGTTTCTTACATTCGAGCTTTCGTTATACGTTTTAAAATTAATCTTTTAGAAATTATTTAAAATCTATTTTAAATTGCATCCTTTAATTGAGTTACATGCATGTGAAAACCAATAGATGATTTCGCTTTGCTTAATACGATATGCGAACGAAGAATAAGGGATGTCAAAACCGAGTAATTTTGATGAATATAAAACATTATATTTTATTATATATATATATATATATATATATATATATATATATATATATATATATTGCTAGCGGTATCAGAAATCCTAATTGACGAAATGAGTAACACATACGAATTAGATATCATTGTTGCTTGTTGTAATCCATTACTGAAACGCCGCCCTGATAACAGAAAGCGATAATGACATCTGCCTTTCTTTCGCGTTAATGTAAACTAATAATTTTATTTACTGCTAAAATACGCACCTCGTGAATCGTTGGTACATTTATGTAGAACGTGAATACACTGAATTCAATGGTAGAAAGCTGATTTCGTTTAAGTATTTGAAATTGAAAAAAATATATGTATTTTTCACGCTTCGTTTGTGTAAGAATTTTTCAAATGGTAGTTAGAGTTGTGATAAAATAATGAATGAATTATTTTACTTAATTTAATTGAATTTGCTAGCTCAGTTTTTTGGCTCTCTACGATGACACCACGCTTACCTGAAGGCTGGTTGTCACCGGGTTGCCCTCTATACAGAGAAGCCTGGAAGCCTGAAATTATTTATATTCCAAGGAATTGCATATAACTTGGCACAACAATAATTTTATTTATTGAAAATTGATTTGAACTTTAGATTAACAATATCAATTCTATTGATTTATTGCATGCATCAGGTTAACACGGTACCGAATTGTCTGGCGTTGTGAAACAAGGCCCCGCAGTTCGCAGCACCCTTGGCTTCCGCGCCGAAAATCCCTCTTCGCGCCGGTCGTCGCCAAAGTCGTCTGCTTCTCTCTTGATGACTTACTTTACTTCTTGCACTACTGTTCCACAATCTATTCTCCCTATTCACGTCGATGTCCTACTTAAATAACTCAGACCACCTTCGCGCCGATACCACCACGATGCCAGTCAACAAAACCAAACTCTAGTCCAGAGTCCCCTCCTGCACGTCAACAAACATTAGAAAACCGCGTCCGTCCAGATTAAAGCGCGGCGTTTGTTTTGTAATATTTTGTATATTACAGAGTGTAAGATAGAAATTGTCATTATAATATTACATAGACATTAACATTATCGCGAGCAAGTACGTGCTGTTCTAGCTTCACTAGTTTTTATTTGATGTGAAAGATTATATAAACTACTTAGAATACATTGTTTTAAGTAGTGTACATGTACGAAGTCGTGTATACTACGTACATGTAGAAAATATGCGCAAAACGTAAAATTTTAGCCCACGGAACTCAGTTTTAGCTACGGTTTGGACTCAGCATGTCATGACTGCGAGGTCCTGCTTCCGCTGTTTGCGACTGTTGAACCTAGGCAAACACTAACGCGTCTGGGTGGGTAGGGGGTCAGCGGAGCGGGGGCCGGGGTGGGGAAGGGGGGCCTGGCTGAGCTGCGTCAGGAGGGGTTTGGCGGGCATTTTCGTTCTGGAAGGCAAATAGTCTCGTCAAGGATCCTTGCCGGCCATGCAACTCTGTATGCCGGCGAAAGAAATTTGTTTTCTGCGCCCCTGGAGAATATCCTCAAGTTTGTTTTTCATAACACCGGAAGACAAAAGGGAAGAAAACCCGGGGGCAACCGCTCTCTGACAATAGTATGTTGAATGAGGTGGCTATTAGGAGAAGGAAATATATGTTACTTAGGTGCATTTTTTTGAATGAAGTAAAATATCTACTCCGAGGCAAGATTTCCATCAGGACATTCATAGATATTTCTCTATCTCTGCAGGGTAATCAAATACCTCTGCTAGGAACAGATTAAACTACAGAAGATCCTTTGTACCTTGCTGATACACTATTTTACAGTTTATTTTCCCCACTTTAGTGTAGATTAGTTAGGTTAGTTAGGTAAGTTAGAACACCTATCGCCGGCCCACAACGAAAGAGACACATCTCAAAAATTATAGATATTTATTTTTAGTGATACGTTATTGCTTGTTATTGCCTTCGATACGAAGTTCGATATAAACTGGGTAACTTTCCTGGATCGACAGAATCGTGTTTATAAGGAAATATGAAAACAGTTTAAAGGTGCTACATCTTCTCTTATGGAGGGAATTACGAAAGGAAATTATGGGAGGGAAATCTGGTAAGACAAACCGAGTCCAGTAAACGACTAGAGAATTAGTAAATAAGTCAATCTGTATAATTACAATTACGTAAAAAATTGAAATCACGTATCTACAACGGACGTGAACTGGTCCTAATGATCTCGGGCGACAAAAAGTCCTCCGGCTTGTCGCCACTCGATCATTATACTCAAATCCTTATAACGCTTTTGTTGCGTAAATAACTATATTTACTTTCTCGCACTTACTAACGTCAGAAAAGAAAGTATTGTAATCGTGCGCGGAAAAACCGCGAATTTTCGACACAAAAACCCTTACTGCCTGGCTCTGGTAACGAAAAAGTGGATAAATCCAGTTGCTAAATGTAGAAAAAAAATATTTTAGCCAGAATCCATGTTTTGTGCGTCTTTCATACCGAAAACTCGATTGACGGCGAAACGTCTGTTTGTCCGTCTGTGCACAACGCTAGCGCATTAACCGTTCTGCCGATTTTCTCCAACATTGATATTCCCCAATCGTTTTGGCTGATGTCGCGGTCCCCGGAAATTGAAACCAACATTTTAATTTTGGGGGGGAACTTTACATGAAGCCCTTCGGACTTTTCAAATTTTCCAAAAAAAAAGCTCCAAATTTTTTGAATAAATTTTGTTGTTGAATGGTGCGAAGAACGTTTATGAGAATGGTGCAGGTCTTATTTTCGTTAAAATTCCTGATTTTTCGAAAATTGGGGGAAAAAATAAAACTACAAAATTGAAGATTGAGATTTTTGCCTCAGACATGTTTTGTTGAACAAAATTAGCTCTTTAAACAAATCATGTACAAGCTTTTGAAAAAACGAGTAATTTTTGCGTAATTTGCGTTTGAAATGTACGCAATTTTTCCCCCCAAAACGGCTCCAATTTTTACTTTCTCGTATACGTACGTATATACGGAATAATATACGTACGAAAAACGAGCAAAAAAACGGCGAATTTTCGGCAGAAAAAATTCAATACCGGGCCTTGATAATGAAAAAGTGGATAAATCCAGTTTCTAAATTAAGAACAAAAGTCCCCTAACACGTGATATAGCCAGAATCCCTCTTTTGTGGGTCCTTCATACCAAAAAACCAATTGAAAGGAAAACATCCGTCTGTCCGTCCGTCCGTCTGTCCGTCCGTGCGTGAACACTGCTAGCTTCTAAACCATACGTACGATTTCTTCCAAAATGGATATTCCCCGGTCGATCTGGTTCGAGTCGAAGCTTTGAGATTCTGAAAAAGATTTTATAAAATTTGGGGGTACTTTGCACGAAGTCCCCCGGACATTTTCAAATTTTTCTCAAAAAGGCTCCAATTTTTTTCTTTAAATTTCTTGTAAGAACATAGTAAAATACTCTTATTTAGGTGCCATTGGTCCGATTTTCACGGTTAACTCTTAATTTTACAAAATTGCAAAAGTTTGAATTTTATTCGGCGTCTCCAACTACAAAATTCCAGATAGAGATTTTTCCTTCAAATAAAATTTGTTCTTCATAGTAGGTTATTTCTCTAAGTGCATGTACAGTTTTCTGAAAATTTTAGTACTTTTCGCGCAATATTTCGTGTAATATGTGCAATTTAAAAAAATACAAAAACGAGATATTCTCAAAAACGGCTCCAAATTTTTTTCTTTGAAATTTTGGTAGGGATAGTGCTAAATGTACCCTATGATATGACAAACTCCACATCGCTCTTTTCTTTTGTTTTTTCAAAATTGCAAAAGGGTGATTTTTTGACTTGTCTCTCACGTCGGTAATATTTACATTAGTAACGATTTGTTCACATTATTATATTTACGAGTACAAGTGCTTCAAATAATGTTAAGTAACCTTTCTCGGAAACTCAACCGTTTTCTGTGAAAACTAGCTAAAAATTCCGTATTTTCAGAGACGCTCAAAGGCCATTTTCTCATAAATGGCTTCAATTGTTTTCTTCAAACTTTTCGAACGGATAGTGCAAATTTCACTCTTTAACACGACGTTAAGTTCAATATGTTTTTTTTTTCAAAAGTTACACAAATGTAATTTTTTAATAGATCTCTCACACCTTTAATTGCCAGCAATTTGTAAACACAATTGTATTTGTGAGTTAACGTGCTTCAAATGACTTCAAATAAAATTTTTTGAAAACTCAAAAAAGTTTCTATGAAAAAGAGCTTCAAATTTCGCTTTCTTATTAGTGGTTAAACGCCATTTTCTTAAAAACGGTTACAAATTTTTCAAAGAAAATTGCCATTTAGGACGAGGTTTTTGTGTTCTTTAATATTCTAAAATTAATATTGCGGTTCTACCATTAGGAAACCGAAAAATTAATAAAACGTCAAAAAATGTACTTTGGGCGGCAATAGATGACAGCTGGCTAAGAGTCTGTGGCAAGTCCGAATAGCTAGTCGAGACCAAAGGAAATAGAAAACAAGATTTCATTGTATCGAACAAGGTGGTTTCTTCACAAAATAAATTCTTACAAAAACTGTACGCACAAACGAAACAAGTCTCCCCAGCAATTAGCAAATAATAGATGCCACGTCCACGGACCATTTCTGTGAGAATTGAAGGTTTGTCGGTACGCGATGACTGTCATTTCGCCAGAAGCCCAAGAGAGAAGGGTGTCAAAGGGCAGGAGGCTCGGAGGACCGTGAAATATTCAAGAGATGTGCAGCTGCATATTTCCCATCGGCGGTGGGGATGGAAAGATAGAAGGAAGGAGACAAGGGGCCGCAGAAAACGAGTCACTGGGTGATGGAGAGATAAACGCAGAACGTATCATTACATCCCCCACAAGGCACCCAACCATACGTGCGGGTACCATCGTTGAATTCATTGGAGGTGTCTTCAGCTTTATGACACCGCCGAAAACACAGGTCGTTCTGGCTGCAACATACGGAAATTTCTCCCCGCCCTGGTTTGTAATTATAGATCTCTTTGACACGAAGCCGTGTTGGTGCGGTGGTATGCATCCAATTCTCACAGTAAAGTAGAGCATCTTGTCCGTCAGAATCTGCTCAAAGACCTTGCATATCGAGCTGGTCAAGCTAATGGGCCTGTAATTAGCTAAATACTACCTTACTACCTTTCTTGAAAACTGGTGTAATATTAGCTATTTTCCAGTCCGTCGGTAATACTCCTGAGTTAAGGAAGTCACGGAAGATTTTACATAGAGCTGGAGCAAGTTCTTGTGCGCATTCTTTCAGTACAAGGGGTGGTATACCATCTGGACCAGCAAAATAGTTAGGATCTAGTGATACGAGGACGTTGTAAACATCTGCAACATGTAAGTTAATGTCTTCCAATGTTTCCTTAGAAGGAGATGAGGATATAGATGGGTGAGAATCGTTTGATTCCAATGTGTAGAAGCTTTGAAAACTTTCTTCAAAGACCTCACCAACGTCACTAGGATCCAAAGCAATTTCCCCATTCCCTTTCCGGAGGGTTTGTGGAACAGAAACTTTGGAAAAAATCTGTTTGCGAATGTACGCGTACATATGCTTGCCCTTGGCCTTGGCAATATTTTGTTCATAAATTCTCCTGCGAGCACGAATCTCATTTGATAGTGTTGCGTAACTCTGTATTTCCTGTTTCGTGATTGACAATATCGGTGGATTTAAATTTAGTTCATAGTCGTTTCTTTTTGCATATCAGTCGTATCCTTTTAGTAATAAATGGTTTATTTTTGTTGGGAGCTTCTTTTTGAATAGGTGAGTGTGCATCTAAGGCGTTGATAATTCCTGATCTAAATACCATCCAATTACTTTCCAGTTTCTCGACGTAATATAAAATGAGAAGGGACTGTCGAAGGTCTCTCTTCATCTCCTCGAAATTTGCACGCCAGTATACCTTGCGGTTTTGGTTAGGGGAAACTGCATCGCGAAATTCGATTTGCATATCAATGCACAGAACGGCATGATCACTATTAACGACAGGACTTCGTGCGACTGGAATCGATAAAGCTGATTCGTCATTTGTGATAATTAGATCGAGCGTTGCTGATCTGTGCCCGTCCCGAAACCGAGTTCCATCAGTTACCAGCTGAGAGAAACAAGAATCTTCGTATACCTTAAGAAACTCTTTCTACACACGGGATGTAATCTGAGTTGGGCTGGGGCCAGTGAAGCAACGGAAAAGCAAGGGTAACAGTAAAGTCTTCCAAACCGTTCGCCTGACTAAGGGTATCAAAAAGGGCAGTATCTACAACTGAAATTCTATGTGATAGCGAAGGAGGTCGATGTAACGTACAAACATAGAAATTCAAATGATATAGTCTAATTTGCAGCTATAGCGATTCCAGAGAATCTCTTCGCATATCTGAATGAGGGATTTCCATTGAATTCCTTCGCAATGTATATCAGAATTCCTCCCCCGCGTCTTCCAGTTATATCTATACGAAACAATAGCCCTCTTTATGAATCATTTAATAATAATAATCTTATTTCCTTGCAAGTGGACTGTTGTCCGGTGGCAAGTTACAAATACAACTATCTTAGACAATATTCCAAATGTAATACAATAGTAAATGATTGTAATAATAATTTCAACAATAATTAATAATACAGGAGTAATCCCAGTATTAATACAATTAAGAATGTTGAAAGTATAATACAATTACAAATAATACAATAGTGGTGTATCTAGGGCGCTAGCGTAGATGCCTCCGACCTGGGGGCAACCCCCAAACCCGAGGGCCTCTGGCCCGAGGGTTTGGAAGTCACCCGAAGGACAAGAAGATCCAGCAACGCCCGTGGTGCATACAAAACCTTATGGCTTACGAGCTCGTTGCTGTATCAAACGGGAAATCGAAACATTTTATAATATTTTTCTTAGGTCTAAATGAAAAGACGAATTGTAATCATTTGTCAACATGACGTCAGATACACAAAACAGCGTGTGTATCTGATTAGTTCGTACAAAATGAAAGAATATTGTGAAGATAAATAAAATATGTTGGTCCATCATTTAAAAGACAGGAAAAATTCTTGAATAACAGTTTTATACAATATTAAATGAAATTCATATTCTTCACAACGTTTCGGAAATAACTGGTTTCCATCGTCAGGTTACGAAAAAAATGAAATAATTGAAAATATAGACAGAAAATACAATTATTAATTATTTATTTTTATTTATTTAATAGGTAATTATGACACATTGATACATAATTTCAATTCTTTTAACTATGTGGCTAGGCTGAAGGCCTTTAAGCCATTACAATACCTACATCCTACCGCATTCTAACCTTTCGAATTCTGGCATTCACCCCTAATGGTCTCTTCATCGCATCAAAGCCGCGGAAAGGAGACCATAAGGTACGGCTGAGGAAAAAACCCCTGAAGGGGGAAAAACCTGCCGTCAGAAGACGAGTACATGCTAAACTACTAGTTTTTATTTTCTAAACTATTTATTTATTTCCTGGCGTGGGCATCTTCTCCATTCCGTCTTTGGCCTCCTCAGCCCCTGAAATCAAACACCGCCACAGAAGATCGCCCGCACCACCGCCTCTCCGAACAATTTGCTACTGATTAACTTAATTATCGCTTACTGATTAATTAATTAATACTGACTAATATACTAATTAATATTAATTATTAGCATTATTGACTACCTTACTAGTTAATTTAATTATCTCTTGCTTATTGAATTATTTTATCTCCAGTCTAGGCTCCGCTCGTACTACTAACCAATACTGTTTTCCCACTCCCTGATTACCGTTTCCCTGATAGTTCGAACCTTTCCTAAAAATATTCCTAATTCTTTCATAAAGTGAGATCTGTTATCAGCTAATATATTTTGAGCGAGCGTTATGTTTCTAAATTGGAAGCCATAGTTCCCCATTCCCATCCATTTTCCTCTCCAAGTTTCTGTAGCGCAGCAATTTAACAGAATGTGGATCCAATCTTCTCTATCACCGCACAGTACACAGATTCCATTGTCATTCGAATCCTTCATTCTACGTTGCATCCACCCCCCTAACCTAAACCACGCGTATCCCCCTCTTGCATCCCTTTCAAGTGTGTGTACGTAACTTTCGCATCCCCATACAGGACTCGTGTGAATTTGTACCACTAACGAACATTTTTCTGCCGATGCTGCAAGAATATCATGCCTTTTAATATCCGAAAGTCGATCTGAAATTAATCGTTCTATTTCCCGTGTTCCCCTATTCTCAAACATTTCAGGAGAAACGTCTCCCAGACCCGCGCGTTCTAGTACCCGTTTCACTTTATACGACCAATATCGCTGATCGTTTTCCTGTAATTGCGCTCTAAAGCACCTGCGAATAAGCGTGTCGGACTCTTCACTTGCTAATCTAATCCAAAGCTTAATGGCTTTCATTTTTAAATCTTTCCAAATTCCTACACTACCTACCTCTCTTAAGACGCCGACATTTGCTGCGAATCTAGAGACTCCAAGAATTAATTTATAATAATCTGTTTCGATGCTTTCTAATTTGTCTATTCTATCCACTCCCCAGATTTCCGCCCCGTAATTCATTGCTGGGAGCACTAGTGATTTAAACATTGTGTCGCACACCTTTAAGGGCAATTCCGGTACTCTACGCATTACGCAACCGATTTCTTTGAGAGCAATTCTTCCTTTACTATGAGCCGCAACTATGTGTTTATTCCATCCCCCGTTCATAGAGAATTTTGCACCAAGGTAAGTAAAAGTTTTAACACGGTCGAGTTCCTCCTGTGCGTAATACCATTTCTCTTTGTTACCCCAAATAAACCCATTCTTGAAGACCACAGTTTTTGTTTTTTGAATATTTACTTTTAATCCCCATGCTACACTATATCTTTCTAGGATGTTTAAACTCGTCTGTAATCCCTCAGTTATTAATTACAATATTGTGAAGTTCCTACGGAAATTCTTACAAAACTAACAAAGCTATTGAAGGTGGTTTCCAGTGAAATCTCGACAAATATATGAAAATGATTATAGGGTATTTGACAGTTATATGGAAAATAACCGTGTGAATTGCTCTGATGAAACAGTACAACATTCCAAAGTTGCAATTTTCATATCAATTAAGCAAAATAAGGTTTATAACAAGTTATTTTACTTATTTGAGCACTATTTCATTTATTTATTATATTTGCTTGTATCTTAACTTTAAATAAGTCGAATTCATAAAAAATTTGTATGTGTTCTATTGATATTAGAGTGGGCAAGTATTCGAAAGGTCCTAGAGCATAAAGAATCAGAAAGGTCCGCAAGGGCATTGACAAAGCCATTACATGTTTTGTTCAGGTTTTGTAAACACACAGCAACGAACCAGCAAACCACAACTAATATACTATAGATATTTATACTTCAATATATATCAATACTCGTGGTAGTATACTTGTACAATATTGACAAGACAAATTATTTATTTATATTTTTAAATATTACTTTTAAACAATATCACTACAAAAAATAGTTGAATTATTTTTAAATTTAGTAAAAGAAGATCGATGAAACAGTGCTGCAGGTAAGCTATTCCAATCTCGTATCGTTCTATTCACAAATGAAAACTTTTCTACATCTGTTCGTTGTTTTTTCTCCTAAATTTTATGTTTGTTCCCCTGTATGCATTGCCAGCAGCCCTAGTTTCCTTCGCCTTGTCTCTAATGTTTCCCACCCAAGAATAGATTTAATGTTCGTATTTTTTATGTTTTTGCCTACAACAAACAGCCACTCGTTTCTGAACGCGTTCAATGCTCTGTATTTTCCCAGTTCTGTTCGGGTCCCAACAGCTCGCGGCGTATTCGAGTAAAGGTCTGACCAATGACGTGTATGCTAAATCTTTGGACTTCTTATTTCCTCCTTTCAAATTTCTCATTACAAAGTGAAGACTTCGCCAACCTTTATTTAATGCTGAATTTCACCTGTTCTTTTCAAGTTAACTTACTATTTAAAGAACTATGAAAAGACTAAACTATGAAAAGAAAGTTATAAAGAGTAAATTTTCTTTGAAAATGAGAGAAGCTCAAGTAAAATAGTATGTTAAAAGAGATCATAATGAAGAGCAAACAGTACCTCAAGTAAAAATAAAAAATGTGTACACAGAATATGGTACAACGGTAGATGTGATTAAACCAAATGCCATGGTAAATTTCAAAAATATCATATATATATATATATATATATATATATATATATATATATGATATTTTTGAAAGGAGGAGACAAAATAGTCTCCTCCTTTCTGAAGACTTTTTCGACTACTGAACGCTCGGTCAGCTGGCATGTAACTACGTCCACGAATGGGATAAACATTAATTATATACATTTCAATAAAGATCTACTTATCATATCTTCAAGGCAGATTTCAGATATATATATGAAATTTCAAAAATATCATATATATATATATATATATATATATATATATATATATATATATATATATATGATATTTTTGAAATTTACCATGGCATTTGGAAAATTTACTCTTTATAACTTTCTTTTCACAAATGTTATAGTCAGAGATGTTCCATTCTTTTCTCAACTGTTTCACTGTTCCATGAGATCTTAAAATGTTCGAGTGTTTATCCGGAGACAAAATAGTCTCCTCCTTTCTGAAGACTTTTTCGACTACTGAACGCTCGGTCAGCTGGCATGTAACTACGTCCACGAATGGGATAAACATTAATTATATACATTTCAATAAAGATCGACTTATCATATCTTCAAGGCAGATTTCAGAGACACGGCATACTGCCGTTGATTTATGATATTCATGGTGACTACAGACTATGTCTGGTTTAAATACTCCACAACTTGTATTTCCTTGCCTTATATTGCTACAAATGTCACTATTTCTCCTGTGTTTTCTTCCACGAGAAACTGTATTAACAGAAACTGTGTTCTCTGGATGCTCGGACGTTACGGAATTCATGTATATTACTTGCTCTTAAGACACCTTTGTACATCCCACAATCTTACACTGCACTTTGCACACTTCTCCCTACATCAGTTCTCATCCAATCAGTATTGACAATAATGGATCATTTAAATTGAATGTTTGAAAGTAATGGTCACGAAAACCCGTTTTATGAGAACAAGTTTACATATATATATATATATATATATATATATATATATATATATATATATATATATATATATATATATTCCTCTTTTTCTTCATATAAATAGTTAAACCATTATTAATTATTATATAAAATTACATTAATGTCTGTAATAAATGCCTTGATCAAATCTCATTTTTTGTTAATTTATTATATCTATAACAAAAATTCCTGAATCCAACGAAGCATATGTAGAGTTTTGTGAAAACTCTTCAAAAAATATGTAGAGTTTTGAAAAAATTTAGAGATTTTGAGAAACATGCTGAGATTTAGAACCAAAACCGAAAGCATTTCATTATGGAATTATGTATTTCAATGATCTTTAGAATAACGAAAAAAAAGTTACTGAAAACTATCAAATCTTGAGCCATTCCACGTGAAATTGCACAAAAAAGACCAAAATTTGACCTTCATATTTTTATTTATTTTCTATTTTTTTCTATTTGTTATGTGGATCAAATAAGTGAACACGTGTATTTTTATTTTTTTTTCTATCTTTATTATTTTCGGAAATATTGTATAATGAAATTTGCTAAACATGACGCGCATCACTAACTTAAAAATATCATACATTTCAATACACCAATTATAGAAATTCCGTTTAAATTCCATTCGAAACTTAAAAACATGTTTAATTTTCAAGATTTTGCAAAATATTTAATTTTTTGAATTTTCAATTTTTTTATAAAAACTGAAATTTTGAAAATTGAATATTTTTGTAAACTCGATGAGCTAACAATTTTTAAAAATATTTATAAACGCATTAGAGTACTGATAATAAGCCCAGAAAAAATCAAAGTGGGATCTCAGTAACTTTAAAAGATATTAATATTTTACGAACCAGTGTGTAATAGATTGCTGCAATAGATACGTTTTTTGCGTTACTGGTCGTCGGTTTCTTTGGATAAAGCAGTAATTTAAGTACTTCTTGAGGTGGTGAAACTTCATGATTGAATTTATAAATAATAATATTTATGTGTATTAATATACACATAAATAATATTAATATATTTACAGATAATTTATTAATTTATAAATAATTAAATGACGGATTCTTGATTCTGGTTCTGACTGACATTTTGAAATTTTCTGGTCCCTCACAACTCACTTTAAATACAAGTACTCGCGTCCCCTGAACTTTCGTCATAATGCACAGCTTTAATGCCTTACCGAATTTACTTCAGTTCTGGACAATATTCCATTTTCTTCAGACAACGTTTTAGACACTTTTATCATGCGTTCGGTGGCTGCAAAAAGTCGTTTAATTTAATTGTATGTCCAACTTTCAAAAATTGTCAAAATTTAAATTTTCAACGTCATGTCATCTGTTGAGTGAAAGTAATCGATAAGTTACTAAATAGTATCTTTGATTTTTCGATTGACGTCGAAGGATCTTCAATGTGAAAAAAAATATTTGTGTTGTCACTTTGTACTTTCTAAAATTTCTCATGGGGATGCCATTTTGTTCCAATTTTCTTTTCGTGGTGGGGGTTTCTCCTATGGCAATTAAACTCATATTTATCTTCTCTTCATTCACTTCGCAGACACTTGAACTATCTGAAGAGCTTAAATTGTCACTTCCTTGATTTCCACTTTTTTCACTGGACGTTCCGCTACTTTCATTAATGCCACGGGAGTCACTGATCTCGATGCTATCTTCATTAAGAAAAGGGCGTTTTGGAAGCCGATTCTCTTTCTTCCGAAATGAATCACAAATTCGCCAATCTAATGACTCCTGTAAATTCACCAGCAAATCGTGGTTTACGCGTCTTGGAGATTTTCTTTTTTAAAAATCGTAATCAGAAAGTTTAAATGGGTTGAAACATCTATCTCATACGCTGATCGCCACTCAGGTTGCACAGTGTACACACAATTCACAGAACAAATACTAGCACTCTTGTCTTCACAAGTATTGCGTATTGCGACTAATGTTGAGAACATTTTACCATGTCCCTTGACAAGTGGTTGATTGTACTTAACGAGCAAGGTCAGGAGGGCACCCCGTCCCTAGGGCGCAAAGGGACTCGCAGTAAAATTCGTTTCGCTGACACGAGGAAAATCATTCGTTTTGCTGTCACCCATCCCTTCTGGGGAAGGAGTGAACATAGATTTACTGTTTCTTGAAACCCAAATCAGGCAGAGGGCCATTATTTTTATTGGTCATCGGTATTAGTATCCAAGACTGATCGAATACAATTCGTTAGTGCTGGGGCATTCGTCAGTGCACGCGCCCGAATACAATAATTACAATTTTTTTATCTATACGTTGAGTGCCCACTTTTTTCTTGTTGTGTTTTGTAGAAAATTGAACAAGAAATATGCCTATTTTTTTCAAATTTTACTCTGAGAGAGTTCATAAAGAAATTTTCGTTTTTTAAAAATAATTACAATTTTTTAATGAAATATTTATTTTTTGAGAAAATAATTTACAGATGAATAAAATACACATATCAAAAAATTAAACGAAACAAACCAGTAATTTTTATGTCAAGTACATTCAGAGCGTCAATTAATCATATTTTGCAAAGTATGCGTAAATTTCAAAATTTAATACAGGCAAAACTACACAAATAAACACTTTTCAGGTAAATAAAGAAACACGTGCCTCTTTTTTTTGATGTCCAGAATGAGTGCTATATATTCGTGTCATTTATTTTTTTTAAATAGTCGTGTCATTTCGAGTGAGATTTGACAAGAATGGCTCGTATTTCAATTCGTTTCGCTCTCACCCCTAAGAACATAGGTGACCCTCAAGTCACCCACGATGTTACCCACAAAAATATGTATGACACAATATCATACATTCTGGGGGCAGAGTGAACATCTAAAATACTAATAACTCTTGAAACCCTTATCAGGCAGACGGTCATTCATTTTTTAGTTCTTCAGCACTTGCATCAAAGACTGGCCGAACACAATTCGTTAGTGCATGGGTAGGCAGAGCGCGCCCTCATACTTACAATTGATTTTCTTAGAACTGTGTGGTGTGCTCACTTTTTTCTTGTTGTATTTTATAGAAAATTGAACAAGGAACACGCCTATATTTTTTTCAAATTTTTATCTCATCGAGTTTACGTAGAAATTTTACTTTTTTTGAAAAAAAAATTTTTTTAATGAAAAAAATATTTTTTGAAAAATGTATTTACAGAGGAATAAAATACACATTTCAAAGTATTAAATGACACAAACCAGAAATTTTTATAGTCAGTACATTCGGAGAGATAATTGATCTTATTTTGTGAAGTACCTGTAAATTCCAACATTTAATATAGCCATAACTACACAAATAATCAATTTTGAGGCAAATAAAAAAATATGTCTCTGTTTTTTTATGTCCAGACTTAAGAAAAAAAAATATCGTACATTTTAAAAAATGTCGTGTCAACTCTTGTGCGATTTGACGTGGAATGGCTCTCTTATCAGAAATAGAGAAAACTCAATTCCTGAAAAATTTCGTTTTTGCACATTTCGAGTTTTGAAAAAACTGTCCTCAATTGTTTGAGAAGATCGGTTGTTACACGGGCGAAATTCGCGGGCCGCTTTAACTGCCGTTTATGGGCTTCCGTAAGCATTCTTGGGATCCACCATGCACAAACCTTGGTATACCCTGAATGGACTGTCAAAATTTTGTCAGTGGTAGTCTTGCTGACACCAGGGATCGACTTGCCGAGTTCTCGAACCGTCACGCTTCGATCTTTCAGCGTTTCTTCTTCCACGTTTGCAACCGTTTCGTCCAAAATCGATGGCCGGTCGGAACCTATTCGTCATGGACATCTGTTCACCCGTCTCTGAATTCTCCTTGCACCATTTGCGCACGTATTGTAAGCTCATACACTTTTCTCCATTGACTTCACACATTTGGGAATGGATATCTCCCGGCGCGGTGCTTTTTGCACCCAAAAAACGAATTGCAGAGCGTGATTCGCACCTGGCGGGCGAAGCAAGCGAGAGCTCCATCTCTAAAGGCTGCTCAGCCAAGACTGAATTTTGCAGACATTTCGCGAGGGTGGGGATTGGGAGAAGGAGAATCAAGCTACACGCCAATATTGCCATATCCCGTCAGTGTTGCCGAATTGCGACTGCAGAGTCTTGAGAACCTTATTTTACGGACAACCTTCGTAGTTTACGAGTAAATGTTATAGACTTACTTTTAAAAGCATTATTTTTCATACGATTATCATGCGCCCATTTTATAAGAGTCGACATCATCTTGAAGAACCTGTTCATCATTCTCTTCAGTTACTTTTCTGAAGAGAATGCAATCTTCTGCAAAGAGTTTTACCCCAGATTTAATATTTCCTGAAGTGTCGTTCATGAAGGCTATGAACATCAGTGGCCCTATCACACTGCCCTGCGCCACGCCAGATGTTACACTTGTAACTCCTGAGCATGCGTCACCTACCCTAACAAACTGTGTGGACCTATAATAAATTCTTTAATCCAATTTACTACTCGTTTATTAATACCTGATTATGCTACTTTGTTTAAGAGTATATCGAGCGGAACAAGGTCAACGGCTTTTGCAAAGTCTATAACGATTGCGTCTATTCTGCAACCTCTATCCATTGTATCATATATTTCTTGTACTAATACCAATAATTGGTTCTCGCAAGAATGACCCTCTCGGAAACCATGATGTCCGTCATATATCCATCCTGTTCTACTCCATTCCTTCCTAATGTAGTTTGCGATAAGTTCGAGTAATACGGATGTTAAGCTAGCTGGATGATAATTTTCGACTGCGGATCTATCTCCCACTTTAAAGATTGGCACAACTATTGCTCGTTACCAGTCGTATGGGATGCTTTGATTGTTGATAGATATTTGGAATAGGCGCACAAGATACTGGATAATGGCTTCACCCCCTAATTTAAGAATTTCCCCAGGAATATCGTCGGGCCCCTAGATTTATTATTTTCAAGATTTTGAACTATTTTTCGGACTGTTTTACTTTCTATAATAAATTGAGAACAATCGCCGTTTGATTCGACATTGATTTCTTCATCCGTATTTTTACTGGAGAGAAGACGGACGCAAAGTAAGCATTGAATAATTCCGATTTTTCTTCATTGCTAAATACTATTGATTCACTGTTTCTTCCTACGGCCGGAATTGCAGAGGTATTTCTTTGGCTGCGTAACCATCTAAACACATTACCAAATTTTGCTTTAGATCCTGAAGTTTTTTCCAAGAATTCTGCCTGGGCGTGTCTCTTCTGCGACAATTCTTTCAACAAATTGTGGTTTCGTGAGTGAGAACCATTTAATTTGCGATCACGGAACGCTTTTCTTGCACGTTTCTTTAGTCAACGTATTCTAGTGTTGTAATAGGGCGGATCTGTGTTTTCCTTGACATGTTTACACGGTACATATCTATCCATACCATATTTTATAATCCGTTTTAATCTATCTCAAACGTCGTTTATATTATTACCGCTGCTAGCCCATATTTGGTATTTATTTATTAAATGATTTTGGAACGCAAATATGTCAGTGTTTTTGAATTGCCATATTTTCCTATCATTATTAGTTTGAACACTTAGCGTTCCTTTCCACTCAAGCCTCATTAGGATGCATTTATGGTCGCTAATCCCTCGGAGCGTCGTGCACGTAGCATGCAAGAGGTCCAGGCGTCCGAGGAAAACGTCTAACAGTGAATCTCCCCTGATTGGAGACGTCACAACTTGTTTAAGTCCATTTCCCCAGACCAGCTTCTTTACTGCGACCTGAGATGCTTTGTTGTCCCGTCACCCTCCCAGTTAATGCGTAATTTAGGTCGCCAGCAATAATAACACTTTTCTTGAAAAACCTTTCTACTCTCGTCAGCTCCGTCATTCTCGAAAGAACATTTGTATCCTCGCTAGGTGCTCGGTACACTGCGAAAAATACAAGCGTTACTTTATTTTTGTCCAATAATTCTAATCCTGTAATTTCTGATTCTTCGTCTGTGACATACAGTGAACTCTTTAGCTCGGATTTTACACAAATGCACCCCCTACCCCCAGCATCCTCGGTCACGTCTATACACTGCGTATTTTTCAATAAATGTTTCAGAATATCGGGGCAAAGCCATGATTCAGTACCTACAACTACATCTGCATTTGTTGTTTCTTCTAGATTATTGAATTATATGGACTTATTTAATACATTTCGACAATTTACTTGCAACGCTGTTAACATATCCTTATCACGAGTATTTTTCGGCAGCTCTTGTCATCTTTCAAGAGGTGTGGGAGCTAGGAAACCACAGACTCTAGAGAACAGCTGTCAGAGTCGAGTTGCACCTCGCCTATTGAGATGGACTCCATCACGCCCGAAGTCTGTCTCCAATCCAGCTGTTCGGATCTACGAAGACCACATCCATACATTCTGCTACCCATTCAAAACATGCATTTAGGGAACGAATTCGACGCCACTCGACTCCTTTCTTCCTTAATACGCCGCTTGCAACAGTTTTGGCAATTGGAAACTTCTCTTTCGCTTTCTTCACAATCTCGTACATATCTCCCATTATATAGTCTGCTGAACGCCGTAAGTACTTTGTCCCAACATGTACCGCCAATACTTCAAATTTTGTATTTTCACATTCTTCCACTCGCCGTAACATTTCTTCTGTTCGAATTCCCGGAAAACACTGAACAGTTGCTTGTTCGTCTCTTTTCCCAACATGCCTTACAATCGAATCCAATCTATGATTAGGAACTTCTTGTTGTCCACTTCCTTCTCAATGGTTCCGTTTTCCTCACTGCGACTCAATGCAATTTTCAAATGTTCTATATCTCGTTTGCATTGTTGCATTGCAGTCTGTCTTAATAATCCTGAAAGAACTCCACACCTCAGAGTTTTGGCTAGTGAAACAGGATTAGCCGATGACATCTTTATTCAAATGCAAGCTTTGCTAGATGAATACAGTGCATGGAAGAGTGTTAAAATGACTATTTCACTCATGTCTGTACACGTCGTAAGTAGCCAATGGTAAGCCTGGATATATTCAAATTAAACCAATCCCAGATGTTTATCGCCATCAGCTTGTTTACCTTTTTTTATCGCTGTAAAACCATAGAGTAAAGATGTATGTAGAGTAAAGATGTACATCCTTAGTCTATGGTAAAACCTTTGTTTACCTTTTTAAGATAACGATAGCAATTGTTTCACCTCCAAAATAGCTCTTGTACATCAATATAATATTAAAATGTGTGGTTTTGGTAATGTTTAAAACTCTGAAATAGAATCTATTATTAAAGATTCAGTGCCGAAAAACAGCAAAAGAAACAAAGAAACCGTGTGGAAGAAATTTCCAGAATTTGTCAAGACAGAAAATACAAATGGACAGCACAAACTACAAATGAAGAAATTACACATGTTTATTAAATGATTTTGGAACGCAAATATGTCAGTGTTTTTGAATTGCCATATTTTCCTATCATTATTAGTTTGAACACTTAGCGTTCCTTTCCACTCAAGCCTCATTAGGATGCATTTATGGTCGCTAATCCCTCGGAGCGTCGTGCACGTAGCATGCAAGAGGTCCAGGCGTCCGAGGAAAACGTCTAACAGTGAATCTCCCCTGATTGGAGACGTCACAACTTGTTTAAGTCCATTTCCATTGTGAAGAATACAAAGAATATGCCATCAAAACTATGTGGAAAGTTACAACCAAAATTATTCAGGAAAATATTTTCTCTACGACCATTAAATAATGTATGCATTCCTGGTGTGTTTTTAAGCGAAGAATGACATCCATTCCTCAATGGCCGTGAATTCCAAGTTATTATCCACGGCCTGTCGTCCAATCGCAATCCCCGAATTTTCAGAATCCACGGGCAGAATTGCTTTCTCTTTGCGATTCGCGCTTCTTTTGTCAAGTGATATTTCGTTGTTTCTTGTTGTACTCGTACTTTTCGTTACATTTGGAATTGATAATTCAACATAAAATGAATATAGAAAGCAGCGACAGCGATAATGAAATTTGTACGCCTCCTGAAATTGAAGAAATTGCAAATTCCACAACTTTACAGTTATATCCACAAAAATCGAAGAAGTATTATGAGCAATCATATTCATCATTCATGGAGTGGCGAATGTCTAATAGGATAACTTCTTTTAGCGAGAACGTTTTTTAGCTTACCTCGCTAAACTATCTGAAAAGTACAAGCCCTCTAGTTTATGGAAAATTTACTCCATGCTAAGAAGCACAGTGTACATACACGATGAAGTTAAAATAGACGCTTATCCCAAATTGCGTGCTTTTCTGAAAAGAAAATCAGAAGGTTATAACGTTAAAAAATCTAAAACGTTTACAGCAGATGAGGTAAATAAATTCATCACAGAAGCTCTCGACGATGTTTACCTTGCAACAAAGGTAATCAATTCAAATATTTTGCAGACATGATTAAATTTAGTGGTATATTAACTAATGAATCATTTGCATTTTTCAGGTAGCCCCAATAATAGGAATAATGGGTGCTTGTCGAAGTAACGAGATGCATTCCATGAAAATGGAAGACATTCAAGATCTTCAAACAGCCTATTTAATAACAATACCTAATTCAAATCCAAAACAGTGAGAAAATTTACTGTTACTGGTAACTTTTATAAAATATGTAAAAAATATACTGACCTTCACCAGGCTAATGTGCAAACACCTTCACTTTTTTTGAACTATCAACACGGGAAGTGCACGGTGCAGAAAATTGGTATCAATAAACTTGGACTTATGGGGAAACAAATAGCTACGTACTTAAAGTTACCGAATACAAATTTATTCACTGGTCATAGTTTCCGTAGATCTTCTTCCACCTTATTAGTTGATGCGGGTAGAGATATCACGTCTCTCAAACGACACGGCTGGAAAGGTACGTCGGTAGCTGAAGGCTACATAGATGATTCTATGGCAAATAAAATGAATACTGCAAACAAAATATTGGAATCTGTAGAGCGTAACAAAAACATGCAAAATAACTTACCAACAACTTCGCATACTACTACTGATGTCAATTTTGCTGAAGAGTCAACGCAATCAGTGATGAATATTTCTAACTGCAGTAATTTTACCATCAATTTTGTTAGCAAATAAATTCAGGCTTAGTATTCTATTATGACTATTTGTCCTGTTATATTACAATTGTTTGATGTAGGTAATTCTTAGATTCCATTAAAGCTTCGTTGAAAATGTTATTATGTTCGTTTAATTGTTTATGCATGGCCTTCTGCGATGTACGTTGTTAGAGCAATCGAAAACGGACATGGTTTATGTATTTCGTTAATGTATTCATAAGTTACAAATAAAACATAAAAATCTATTCAAAATCTATTCAGAATATTTCCAGGTCGTAGAGAAAGTATAGTCTTCTACTCGCGTAGAATGGCTATTATTCACTCGTAGAAATTCCGACACTCGCTCCTACGTCGCTCTTGTCGTAAACATCTACTCGTGAATAATAGCTATCATTCTACGCTCATTGAAGAATATACTGTTAAAGAGTACACACGTGTGTTCAATCCATTCGAAATTGACGAATTCCACTGCTAATTCAACTTGTACATCTTCCATTTCAAATACTTCCACGGAAGGGCAAGACTTGGAAACCAACTTCCTACAACTTTAATGATTGTGATTTTAATAAATATTCTTTTAAGTAGCCTTGTTATAATTGTATTTTGAAAGTTTTATTACCATAAAATTGAAACATATTTGAAATCACTTTCTGCATTAAACTGTTATTCAAATGTTACTTGATTATAAGTTATTCCAGGAGGCAGTGATAAGTCGGAACTGAATGAAAGGTTTTCATTTTTCGGTTGCAATTTTGAGTAATATTTCTCTTTTTCGTAATTCCGGTGATTTTAATTATCCTTTCAAATCATGTAATGTGTTTACTCCTGAAATAGTCACACTAAATATCACTGGAAGTGCTGTGCTAGCCGGTAAATTCACTCCTCGCTACGCGAGTCCTGAATTTACCGGCTAGCACAGCACTTCTCGTGATATTATGATAATTTCTGATACCACATCAGTCAATATGGGTCACAAAAATGGTGACTCATGAATGGTGATTTCGACTCCTTATTACTTTCCCGTATACGTACGTATACACGGAGTGATATACGTAGTATAGGGAAAGTTATGTAATGCTGCGCGAAAAAATGGCCATTTTCGGCGGAAAAAAATTAATTGCAGGGCCGTGAAAACGAATAAGTGGATAAAACCAGTTGCTAAATTAAGAAAAAAAAATCCTCTATCTCGTGGTGTGGTCAAAATCCATGATTTGTTGCTTCATTATACTTAAAAATCGATTGACGGCATTCCGTCCGTCTGTCCGTCCGTCCGTCTGTCCGTCTGTCCGTCTGTCCGTCTTTCCGTCTGTGGTCAACGCTAGCGCCTAAACCGTTCGGTCGGTTTTCTTCAAAATTGATATTCCCCAGCCGATCTGATTCTAGTCAAAGCTTTGTGATTTTGAAAAAGATTCTTTAAAATTTGGGGGTACTTTATATGAAGCCCCCCGGGGGTTTTCAAGATTTTTAGAGATTTTTCTTCAAATAAAATTTGTTCTGCATATTGAGTTCTTTAATAAAGGCCATGTAAATGTTTTTCACAATTTTGGTAGTTTTCGTGCAATATTGCGTGCAATATGTGCAATTTTAAAAAATTACAAAAACAAGATTTTCTCAAAAACGGCTCCAAATTTTTTCTTTAAACTTTTGGTAGGGATAGTGGTAAATGTACTCTATCAATGACATAAAAGTCATTTTGGTCTATCGGTTGGTTTTTTCAAAAATTACAAAAAAGTAATTTTTTTACTTGTCTCTCGTGTCGTTAATATTTACATTATCGGCGATTTTTTCACATTATTATATTTACGAGTATATATATGCTTTAAATAATGTCAAGTAAAGTTTCTCGAAAACACTACCGTTTTCTGTGAAAAGTAGCTCAAATTTCGGCATTTTCAGAAATGCTCAAACGCCATTTTCTCGTATATGGCTGCAATTTTTTTCTTGAAACTTTTGTAACGGATAGTGCTAATTACACTCATTAGTATAGCGTGAAGTTTATTTTGAGTTTTTTTTGTTTTTTTCAAAAATTATATAAATGTAAATTTTTTGAAAGATCTCTCACATCTTTAATATGCACATTACCAGCAATTTGTAAAGATGATTATATTTGTGAGTGTAAGTGCTTCAAATAACTTCAAATAAAGTATTTTGAAATCTCAAAAATTTTCTGTGAAAATGAGCTTCAAATTTCGCATTTTTAGTAGTGCTAAAACGCCATTTTCTCTTAAACGGCACATAATTTTTAAAAGAAAATTGCCATTTACTGCTAGGTTTTTGTGTTCTTTAATATTCTAAAATTAATGTTTCTGTTCTACCAATAGGAAACCGAAAAATTAAGAAAATGACAAAAAAATGTACTTTTGGCGATGATAGATGGTAGCTGGCAAGAAAGAGTATGTGGCAATTCCGAATAGCTAGCGAAGACCCAGGAAAATAGAAAACTAATACGGGAAAGTCTGTGCCATTCTGTAGCACCACTAGTTTCATCCATTTTATGGTGTAATAATATCTGTGCTTTAAATTAGTGCGAACAGAACACATTTGCAGCAGAGCAACTTTGATACAAAGTACTTATAACAAATTGTAAAAACGTTTACAAAGTTCGGGTTACGTGAAGTTGCCGTGCACTTCTACACTGAAATTGCTTTCGACAAAATTCAACAAACCACAGATGGAGAAACATTCAGAGTATGCGTTATGTAGTACAAAGGAAAGAAATTTAGTTTGTTGAATGAAAAAGACAAGATTGTGGTACTCTTAATGGATGAAATATTCTTGAACTCAAATGTTGACATAAAGGAGGAAGTATGATCGGACCTGACATAAATGAAGAAAACTTATCAACAGCTCGTGTGTTCATGGTAATTAATGATTTCATTATATAATGATGTAATTCATGCAATTCCGGTCAGAAAATCGACAGGTGAGTTGCTAAACCATTATTTAACACCCCCATAATTGTAAGGATTGAAAATATTGGTTTTGAAGTGATTGCAATGATTTCTGACAACAATTCTTTGAACCGATAAGTCGTGTCATTATTTTCCGATCCTCCAAAACTAGAAATAGCTTATGAACATCTATGCGGATTCCACAGAAACATTTTCCTTTTGATATTGTGTACCTCTTGAAGAAAGAACCTGTTAAATCAAGATAACCAGAAAATTAATTTTGCTAATATGGAAAATGGTGTTATATTTGAAGGATCATTTGGTTGCCTCAATGATATGTGCCACTCTGAAAAACACAATATTCTAAATATGGCAATACTCTAAATTTAAAATCGTTCATCTCTTTTTAGTTGAAATTAACAGTTAATTGAATGAAATGTAATAAAATGAGGTGAAAATTCATTTCTGTAAAATATCATTATTAAGGCGGCGATGAAGGGGAGTAAACAACGTTGATTGACTGTGAGGAGCTGGCGAAAGATTTGCCGCCATGACTACCCATGAGACGTCACCGCGTCAGTCGACAGGCCTTGTACTAGTCTAGGTGGCATTGGTTGGAGTTAATTAGTTTTTCCTGGTACACGGGTGGAGTTAGTTTTTCCTGTTTCGCTTGACTTTTATCGACTTACTTAAATATTTTTCGGTATATGTCGATGTTTTTTGACATATATCGACGAAATTCGATATATTTCGATATTTCTCCATATATTTCGATATCATAGCTTTATATCGATGTATGCTGATAACTTTCGATATATATGGATATATTAAACATATTTCAATATAATAAAATTTATTTCGATGAATATTGCTATTTTTCTTTACAAATCTACACATTAGACACATTTTGATATATTCGGCATATGAAAATTAATTTAGTTTTGAGTTGATGTTGACATATTATATCGATGAGTTTGACATATTTAAAGTTAACAATTTGTTAATTTTAATAATTTGGCACAAGTTCATAATTTGTTCCAACATGAAACTCATTAATAGTATTTATGAACATTTAATAAGTAATGTCAATTACTTAATGTATTACTGAAATATGTCAATTAATGACATTTGCTGTATTTCAGTTGCATTAGATCAATTTTTAACATATTCGATTTGTTAATTCATTTTTACTTTCCCGCATACGTACGTATATACGGAGGAATATACGTAGTAACGGGAAGTTATGTAATGCTGCGCGAAAAAATGGGGAATTTTCGCCAGAAAGAAATTCCTTGCCGGGCCGTAATAACGAAAAAGTGGATAAATCCAGTTGCTAAATTAAGAGAAAAATACCCAACACGTGGTGTAGCCAGAACCCCTCTTTTGTGGGTCCTTGATACGAAAAAACAATTGAAAGGAAAACATCCGTCTGTCCGTCCGCCCGTCTGTCAACACTGCTGCACCGAAACCATACGTACGATTTCTTCCAAAATCGATATTCCCCAGTCGATCTGGTTCGAGTCGAAGCTTTGAGATTTTGAAAAAGATTCTATAAAATTCGGGGTACTTTACATATAGCCCCCCGGACATTTTTCACAATTTTCTCAAAAACGGCTCCAATTTTTTCTTTAAATTTCTTGTAAGAACACAGTAAAGTACACTTATTAAGATGCCATAGGTCCGATTTTTACAGTTAACTCTGAATTTTCGAAAATTGCAAAACTTTGGATTTTATTGGGCGTCTTCCTCCAACTACAAAATTGCAGATAGAAATTTTCCCTTTCAATAAAAATTGCCTTTCATAGTGAGATTTTTCTTTAGGGCCATGTACATTTTTTTGAAACTTTTAGTACTTTTCCCGCAATATTGCGTGTAATATGTGCAATTTAAAAAAAAATACAAAAGCATGCTTTTCTCGAAAACAGCTCGAAATTTTTTCTTTAAACATTTGGTAGGAACAGTGCTAAATGTACCCTATGAGATGACATAAACTCAATATCGCTCTATTCTTTTGTTTTATCAAAAATTGTAAAAATGTAAGTTTTTTTAATTCTCTCTCACATCTTTAATATGCACATTAACAGAAATTGGTAAACACTAATGTATTTGTGTGTGAATGTGTTTCAAATGAAGTTTTTTGAAAACTCAAAAATTTTCTGTAAAAATGAGCTTCAAATTTCGCATTTTTAGTAGCGCTTAAACGCCATTTTCTTAAAAACGGCTACAAATTTTAAAAGAAAATTGCCTTTTACGACGAGGTTTTTGTGTTCTTTAATATTCTAAAATGAATATTTCCATTCTACCATTAGGAAACCGAAAACTTAAGAAAACGTCGAAAAAAATGTAATTTGGGCGGCGATAGATGGCAGCTGGCATGAGTATGTGGTAATTCCGAATAGCTAGCCCAGACCGAAGAAAATAGAAAACTAATACAGGAAAGTCTGTGCCATTCTGTGGCACCACTAGTTATAACAGATTTGATGGAGTTAATGAGTTTTTCCTGATAGTGGTGGAGTTAATGCGTTTTACCTGAAATTATTGTTTAGTGATTTTTATCAATTATTATGTTGATTAGGTTAACGTTTTTCACTGATATTGCTGTATGTAATGAAAGAAAATGAAAAACTAATGCGAAATATGGTGAAAACGCATTTTTTTCAAAAATGGAGTTAATGAGTTTTACCTAATAACCACAGATTTAATCGGGAGGTGGAGGTGATGTTCCCCGCTGGATGGCGAGATCCAGCGCTGCCCTTCCGTCTACTAACGGGGTTTTCCCCAGCCAGGTATCTGCCACCAGCGGGGAACCACCCCAGTCGGAACAAGCTCTAAATCACCGACCGATCTACCTTTCGGCTTGCGGGGTTCTTTCCCAACCAGGTATCTCCCACCAGCAACTCGGAATATTCCTGTAAAAAAAAGCTTCAATTTTCTCATTTACAGTAACGCTTACACGCCATTTCCTTAACAGCGGCTCCAAGTTTATTAATGAAAATTGCCATGTAGGAGGATGTTTTACTCTTCATTAATATTCTAAAAGTAATATTACGAATTTACTACTAGGAAACCGAATAATGAGAAAACTTTAAGAAATGTATTGTGGGTGGCGATATAAACAACTGGGAAGAAGATGGGGCAAGATGGTAAAGCTGTCACAGAACAAGGAAATTAGAATACTTTACTACGAGTAAGTCGGTGAAATTCTGTTGCACCACTTTTTCGAATTTGTCCGAAAGTACGAAAACATTTTTAAAAATTATCTTCAGCTACTTTACATGGAAAATGGGATTAACCAGGTGAATTCTATCAAAGAGACAAGCCGTTTTGAGATCAACTAGTGATGCTACAGAATGGCACAGACTTTCCCGTATTATTTTTCTACTTCCTTGGGTTTGGGCTAGCTATTCGGAATTGCTACACTGTCGTACCAGCTGCCATCTATCGTCGCCCAAAGTACATTTTTGTATATTTTCTTAAGTTTTCGAATTCCTGATGGTAGAACGGAAATATCAATTTTAGAATATTAAAGAACAGTAAAACCTCGATCTGGATGGGAATTTTCTTTGAAAAATTAGGAGCCGTTTTTAAGAAAATGGCGTTTAAGTGCTACTAAAAATGCGAAATTTGAAGCTCTTTTTCACAGAAAATTTTTGAGTTTCCGAAAAACTTCCTTTGAAGTCATTTGAAACACATTAACTCACAAATACAATAGTGTTTACAAATTGCTGGTAATGTGCATATTAGAAGTGTGAGAGATCTTTCACAAAAATTACATTTGTGAAACTTTTGAAAAAACAAAAAAATACCCCAAAATCAACTTCACAGCATATTAAAGAGTGCAATTTGCACTATACGTTCGAAAAGCATGAAGAAAAAATTTGGAGCCATTTATAAGAAAATGATGTTTGAGCGTTTCTGAAAATGCCGAATTTTGAGCTAGTTTTCATAGAAAACGGTTGAGTATTCGAGAAACTTTATGTCATTATTTAAAACACATCTATTACTCGTTCACTTTACATTTGCAGACGGGAGAATTAGGAACTAAAGTTGTTTTGAAAGTGAAGGCCCGAACACACAACCGAGAATACACGAATGGCCCCGATGTCAATCAACATCTGACCAATCAGCTAGCTGTCCCTGAAGGCAGCACAAGCGCTACGGACACAGCTGACGAATTATGCCTTTCTGACAGTGAGCTGGACTCGCGCTCTTAAATGATTAAGATAATATACAATAAAATAGATCACACCACACGCTATTTACAGCATTCACGTACAATATTGTTATTTCTTCTTTGCACTTATCTACTGCTTAATGGTTATGTTCTTGCCCCGCCGGGGTTCTGTGTGCTGCTCACCGCCATCTATAGCATATTAAACGGTCAGTATCAACTGCAGACGCGCGTTTCTCATTCAGTCGGCAGTGACCTCATGTAAACAGATCGCAGCGCTCCGTCTGCAAATGTAAAGTGAACGAGTAATACTCATAAATGTAATAATGTAAACAAATCACCGCCAATGTAAATATTACCTACGTGAGAGACAAGTTAAACAAATATTTTTGTAAATTTTGCAAATACAAAAGAATAGAGCAATACGGCGTTTATGTAATATCATAGACTACATTATGCACTATCCCTACCAAAAGTTCAAAGAAAGAATGTGGAGCAATTTTTGAGAAAATCTGTTTCTTATAATTTTTTCAAATTGCACATGTTGCAAGCAATATTGCGCGAAAAATACTAAAATTTTCAAAAAAAGTGTACATGATCGTAATGAAAGAACTCGATTAGGAGAACAAATTTTATTTGAAGGAAAAATCTCTATCTGCAATTTTGTAGTTGTAGGAAGAGGCCGAAAAAGTTGAAACTTTCAGAATTTTCGAAAATTCAGAGTTAACCGTGAAATTATGACCGATTCCACCTTAATAAGTGTGTTTTACTTTATTCTTACAAGAAATTTAAAGAAAAAATTTGGAGCCGTTTTCGAGAAAATTTCGAAAATATTCGGGGGGGGTTTCATGTAAAGTACCGCTAAGTTTTATAGATTCCTTTTCATAATCTCAAAGCTTTGACTCGAGCCAGATCGACAGGGTCTTCTTCATTTTGAGAAAAAAACAAACAAACAAACAAAAAACATACATATGGTTTAGGCGCTAGTAGTGTTCACAGACGGACGGACAGACAGACAAACGTTTTGCTTTCAATTGGTTTTTCGGTATCAAGGACCCACAAAAGAGGGATTCTGGCTACACCACGTGTTAGGGGATTTTTTTGTTAATTTAGCAACTAGATTTATCTCCTTTTCGTTATCAGGGCCCTGCAATGAATTTTTTTCTTCCGAAAATCCGCCGTTTTTTCGCGTAGCATTACATAACTTTCCCTAAACTACGTAAACAATTCCGAAAATACGTGTATACGGGAAAGTAAAAATCGAGTCGTAGGATAAAAGAGCTCGTGCGTAATCTCTGCTCATTCTTTCGATAGTGGAATGATAACGGAAGATCTTAGAAGTAACAGATATCTAAAACAATATGTGGAGATCAGGCGCGGATCCACGGGGAGGGAAACGAGGAATATTTCCCCTCCCAAAATGTTTCAGTATCTATTCATTTTACCTTGTCACGAAACTTTCAAGCAAAAATATTTCCGTATAAGCATTAAAACGAATAAAATTGTATTGCAACATGAGCTGAGTTTAGCCTGAGCCATTCTACATAAACTTTATATGGGTCATTCCAAGCAAAAAAGTAGGAAATCTGACACTACATCTCAGAATTTAAAAATATTTTGCCACCTTACTTATTATGATACCTGCATGAACCAGATACAATATTTTTGTCTCATCATCCATTGTTTAGCAACAATGGGCACTTGAAATATTAGGTTAGCAGTCTGTAGACATTCCGTTATGATTTTTTTTCCGATGATATGCAAACAAGCAAAAAATATGAAAGTGACACCATTTGTAGAAGAAATGTAAAGGATAATTTTACGCTAAAGATATTTTTTTACCGTGAGTCTTTAACAATTAGGAAGTAAACAAATTCTAAAAAATGCAATAAATGGAAATATAATATTTTTAAATTCTTGAATTTTGGAAGAAAAATTGCTGAAACTACTTTCAAGCTACTCTGTAAATTTCATCATGGAATCTTGAATGGTTTTAAAGTTATGAATAAAAGTATCTTACTAGCGCTCCATTAACGAACTCGTCTCAGCTGCTAGAGCCGCCGCGCCACAGCGCTCGTCAGCGCTCGGCGTTACAGATTTCCTCCGCCGCGCGATGGTGGATTTCGCAAAACTACTTCTCTAGGTGTTAATTTTGCCGTAGGAGCTACATGAAGAGATACGCCAAATTCGACCATTATTTTTTGTTCACTCCAATTTTTTGGTTAACACGTTAAAATCATGTATTTCTCATTAGCTGTTTTCACGTTTGAAAATTTTTCTTTGAATTGTGTCAACATTTCTTCTCCATCATTGCTTTCTGTACTCACATGAAATAATTCAGAAACTGCTTTATTTACGGCACTCACCTTTCTCCTTGCGTACGATATCTCTCGGGTTTGTTTTCGCAATGACAATGGTGATTGATCTAGAGGATACAAAATGTTTACATTACTGATAGTGGCTTCCTCTGCAACTCCTGGGGCTACGTACTCCTCTTCACTTGACGTTTTCACTTCACTGTTTCAGTTGAGTCACTAAGATCTGCATTGGGCATTTTGGATATTTTGTGACGACACATCGCATATTGCTTCACCTACCACTAAATTCGATATTTTCTTCCGCATCGCCTCTGTAATCTTTCTCTTACCCACCCGACTTTTGTGCTTCTCGAGTCCGAATGGATTGCAGCACCAAAGCCTGTTAAACGTATTCACAATCTTTGGCATTTTCTATCACGATGTATCACTGAACAGTAACACGCGAAAACTAAGCCTGTAAACTGGTGTCAGGATCCCTTCGAAGGCATCGATGGATATCCCTAGGGAACGAACTTGGCGGTGCCTGCCTACGACCTTGCGTCGCCCCTCGCTGGGCAAAGGCACGCGACTTTCAACCTTAAGAGCAAAAAGCGCGTACACTTTTTATTTAATAACTTACGCATTTTTTAAGATTCCATTGCGACAGTTTGCAGAATAGTTATTTATTGGTTCTTCCTGCAGTGTGTAAAATATGAAAGAAAAGAAAATATTATTTTTGAAGAAAAATGTATTTGTTTAATTTATTAGCATTTTTTATTATAAACAAATATCTCAATCCTTAATATATTATCAACTGCTTAAAATATGATCATTTATCTTCAAAATAGTGTGCCCGTTTTTAAAGTTTTATTCATTTTATGAACGTCATAATTACTATCATTATTGAGTACATTGTGTCATCGTCCATGTTTAACCCGTAATTGTTGCTAAACTGCTGAAGATATTAATTCCATAAATTGTCTTTTAACTGTTCATCATTAGTAGATTAATGTAATAAAATATGAAAAAATCTGAGACTCACTGTCAGAAAACCTGAAATTTTGCATGGAATGACCCAACTATATTTGAACATGCCTGCACCTCATATTGGAAGAAATAAAAATATAAAGTAACTTTTTTCTGCAAAACGTTTCAAAATTTTGAAAATAATTCTTTCGATGAGCAGTAACATTCATATAAATCGTTAACTTAAGTAGTTTCTCAGAATATATACCAAATAAATTTCTTTTTTATTTGAGAAGTAACTACACCATAATGAAGAATATTGTAGATACTTATGACAGTAAAGTCAATGTTTTGATACTTTATTGCATACCTAACAAACCGCCTAAAGCCAATGGGAAAAAATGAATGACGAAAAATACAAAATGTTTAAATTAATGAATAAGTATTAAAAATTCAATATAAATATAACTTTTTATTACATTCTTGTACTGGAATGGTGAAAAGAAAAGAAAAAAAGGGGGGGAAAACACTTAAAGGGTCAAAAATAAAGCAATCAGTGCAAATCTTGCATGATGTAGCAGTCTCCGAACTCGCTTCACGCTCCTGGCGACTTTTGTTAGCAAAACTGACTACGCAGACCCGTGTTTACACTCTTAGTTCCACAACACGCCGCAATCGCATCCTTCATTCTTCGCTTGGTCGAGTTATATGATACATTCGACCAAAATATTTTGAATACAAAAATTCAGTGGCTTAGCGTCAGGGGACGCTGAGATGCTGAGCATCCCCGTATATAAGAACCTTAAATACTGTATTGATAATCTTACAAGAGGTCTGTTGAGCGAAACACGTTTTGAATTAATTTTAAATTGATTTCCTATGATTGAATTCGGCGGGCTGTTGAAGCTGGCCTCTGATTGCTTGGAAGCTAAAATACTTCAGCGTCTGCCGCCAGATTGCGACGAGCAATGACGCATGCGCAGATGGCGAGGTTCCCCTCTCCCCTCTTCACCCCTGGCCCAGAGAAACCCGACTGCTTTACGCTAGCGTCTACTGCGGAAAGCAGCTCGTTTGTGCACGAGAGCGCAGCACACTTCAGGCGTTCAGTAAATTATCTTTCTCTCTCTCACTCGGGAGTCCCCGCTTGGTCATGGGTACAAACTGTAGAAATAGTGCCTGACTACTATTTCTTAATTAATATCCAAGAAATGGTATTATCTCTTAAATAGATTACATGTTATTTAAGTCTGCAATGTATAAATTAACAAATGGTCTTATTGCCATTCGCGTATAAGAATTAAAGCTGAGCCATTGTATAATTTGCTTTCAAGACATCGGCAGCCCTGACTGCTGTGAGGATTTTGTGGGAAGCGCCTACACCGTCGTAAGCAATCGAGATCGTGGAAGCAGTCCCAGTGTATGCCATGTGAAGCAGTCCCAGTGTATGCCCAGTGTGTCCCATATCTGCCTTGTGTTGCGTTCGCCTGTTAGACGCAGTAGTTGATAGTGACATTTTGTGTGTTATTGTTGAGCATCCCCAAACGTGTGAGTCACGCTACGCCACTGCAAAAATTTCCCCTACCAAAATTCGTCTCTGCATCCGCCCCTGGAGGAGATGGAACTAATTGTGTGAAAATCACTAATATTCCATTTTCTTTTTGAAATCGGTTCCAAACGATAATCGATATTTTGAGTAATACTTCAAACAATTTTTTGATCATATTTGAAAGAAGACGGGAGTATGTGAACAAGATAGTGTTATACTACTATTCAAATTATCTATGCGACTATCAAAATGAAACAATAACTAATTGCTATTAAATATATGAGACAGTTAACCTCCGTTACAGCATCACTAGTTTCATTTATGGGGAAAAATATATTGAGATGGAAAATGACGAAAGCATGACTGCCTGACTTGCCAGCCTCGCGCGCGGCAGCCGCCCGCAGGCAACCGAGACTGGCCTGCCCAGCGACTCCCTGCCGGTGGCCGCGCAGGGAGCGCATGGGCGCACGGGCGGATGGCGCGACGGCGCGGCGTGGAAGGAGGAGGGGTGTGAGGTGGTTTTCCAAATTTGACTTTACGACGCTCCTATTCATCCGATTTACATGATTGACACGGCGTTGTATTCTGAAGGCTTGTCGCCATCGCGCTATAAGCCCACATTTTTTAAATTGTTCCCGGAAGTACGAGAAAAAATTTCAAAATCGAGTTTCTGCAATTTTTTTGGAAAAAGGGCTTCGTAGCGTAAATTCTATTACAAAAAGGAGTCAAATGCCGTTTACAGATCGAAAATCGGACCATTTGTTCAGACGTTATCGGTAAAGTAAATTCCTTCTGACAGTGCTGCGATCTATTGAATTTTCCTACAAGTTTTTTTCGGTACATTTAGCCTTAACTCTTTTAATGATTTGTTTATTTATTTGTCAAAAAAACGGTAAAAACTGTATATGACGTGTGGGGAAAAATTTATCTGCGCACATTTTCTTGAGGACCAGAATTAAAAAAAAAAAGAAGAAGATAATTTAGAAAATAATTATTTTAGAAAAATAAAAATATTTGAAAAATATTGGTTCCTGAGTTATAGAAAATCAATTTCAACGGTAAATGAACAACAAGCAAAAGGAGTGCTCAACAAAACGTGCACACAGTGAAGTTACATTTACGTCCAGAAGCAAAACAAGGGGCCATCTCAGCATTTGCTCAACAGATCAGGGAAACTGGACAAAAACCTGATCGAGATGGGGGTCATTGACCTGGAAGCTGAAGTACATTACTTGTTACAGGCATATTAAATATTAACTCTTGAGAGAGTTCAGACTAAATGGTCTAGAAGCACCTCAGTTTATAGGGTATCATAGGGTATCATCATATTCTCAACTTGTTCTACGTCACTTGATGGATTTCCTGTTCCCAACAAAATCACCATCATCCAGCACAAACTATCAAGTCATTGATGATGTTTTAGGAGGATACGATGTCTTACAAAAAAGTTATTCTGGCAGAGAAAAGATACCAACATATGAGAACCCAGGATGGCAAGATGGCTTCAGGTTTCTTCTTGAACTCTATGAAGGATGCAATTTCTACTAGGAGAAAATCGTTATATTCCCTTCATAGTGCCAGGTGGAATCCATGGGCAATCTTTGCACTAATTGCTTATTTTCTCTTTCTGAAATGGAGAGGTCAGCTCAAATCTGCTTGTGACTTCATTGTGACTGCTTGGGCAGAAGCATAGTTTTCTAATCAGCACTATTTAAAGGACACATACAATGAGCTGCAGGCTGCAGTCTCCAAATTAGTGTTCTAAGGCATTAAAATCTTTTTCCACTCACTGGATAGAGGAATGGTCCACACTTGATGAGCCTCACTCAAACATAGTGGCTGAGCGAGCTGTTAAGCTGATGCAAGAGCTGCACAGCACTTGCAAAAGTGACAAATCTTAACATCAAGTTCATAAACAGTAATAAACAAATTTAAAATCATTTGCTTAATTTTCTGTATGTGTAATTATGTATACTATATTTATTAGTACATACAGCTAAATTTACTTCCAATGTTTTAGAGCTTAATACAACATGTTAGGTGCAGGAGCTTTTTTCAAAATTTAACAAAATGGAAATCATTTTTGAGATTTAGGCAAAAGTTCATCACTTGCCACCACAGGCTTTTAAATCTGAAAAAAGTCGTAACCCTAGTGTACACACTCAATATTTATCATAAAAATAGTATCCAACATATTTTGTGTGCTTATGAGATCGTTCATACTTGTACTCTTTCAAGGGATTATCCAGGTTTCTGATGCACCTTTTCGTAATACATGTGATGTGATGTTTATAGAATTGCAAATATTCTGGGAAATTGACATTATTTTACATAGCATGAGCACCACATAAGAACATGTACTAATTAAGAGAAGGTTGAATGTAGAACACAAGGAAGTAGGTGATAACTATTTGAACAAGTGATCAATCACTGTCCACTCATTTGGGAATAAAGTATTTTTGTGATTAAGTATCAGACTCTTCAAAACACTTGATTTAGCAGTCCACTATGAATGTGGATCTTTAAAAGAATAAATATGGAAATATATCTGTGAGTTTATTCTTCATCTTTGTTGAATCCTTATAGATCTGTAACCACTGGAATTTTTGTTTTTATGATCACCTATTGTACTTGTCTGTACAGTATAACTAATGTATGTTACATTTCTATTAAATTTATTTAAGTTTTATGTATGGTTTTCATGTGCCCGTTAGTAGAAGATTACAATACTTTTAACACAATGTCCACACTTCTCACTTCTTCTTGTTGATAAATATCAATGATACCTACCGATACTGAATGTCAGGATTATCAATGTTGATATGAGATGAAAGAAATTTTTTAAGTCAATAATGCTCATAGAATATTTAGTTAAATTTTATTAATAATGACTGGAATTACAAACTACATGAAGTTTGTGTCAAATAACAGAAAGTAACATAACTGTGATTTATGCAGTTTTGTAGTCCAATAATTCACCACATTAGTGGCTATTATAATACATTTTTATATGCATCCTTGCAAAATGCTGAATGTGGCACCAAAAGGTACACAAAATGTGTAAGGCAGTGGGCATACCTGCCACACATGGAACTTGCGATAATGTAATTTCATATGGTGTCAGTTCACAGCTATACTTTGGACAGATTTGTTTCGATTCAACAAGCAAAAAACACAGTTTTGTACAAATTAATAAACAGAAAATAACAAAGGTACAAGTAAAACATTTACAACTTCATTGTTGGTCTCCAGAGATGCTTTAAAAGTGAAATAATGGCACTGAATAGATCTTAAGATAAAATTATTAGAGCGTAAAATCCATACAAAATTTTCATGAACAGACTTCAATACTGTCATAAGGCAAAGTATTAAACTGTTGTAATTTTCAAAATATTGGTGATATTTTCTGAAGTGCCTCAATCTGAACAGTGCCACAGCAATAAGCCAACGCCACACAAGCCATCTCTGAATATGATTCAATCTACTGACACCTCTATTCAAGTAACTTACAAAATCCATAAAGCATAACCGTACAATACTGACCATATTACTTTGCTAATAAGTGCAAATTACCAACACTGTCTGCTTTCTCAATAAGATACAAAATAAGATTAGTTGGGAAAAGCCACATAAAACACATCTTTTATTAATGTGATTACTGAGCAACTTGGGAGACTTAACTTTTCAAATAGTCAATTCAGACTTATTCAAGAATCGGTTGTAACACCTGCATCCCAATACCAACAATTCACATATGTACATACCTTAGCAATATATAAACCTACCTATATGTACAATCTGAAATTTGAGTTTACACATTTCACACTTCTCAAATGTAATATTTACATTTGCAAACACACACTCACAACAGATAGCACATGCATATGAACGTAACAGCAAATATACAATTTTACAGTGGGAGTAGGACTCAAATATTTGCATTGTACCTGGGAGGAATCTCATTTTCATTGCACCGGAGAGACGTCAGCTCCAGCAGAAACTGTCTCCCAATTCATCAAATTCTTCCCAGAATTATTTCATAAAAATAATATCCAGTCCATATGCTCCCTCCAGTCTCCTTACCCCTGCCTTCAAAATAGTAATTAGCAATATAAATCCCACAGTAGAGTAACGCACACTGTGGGAATATTCTACATCACAGATAATGCAGATAAGTATATGTCTTCTTCTGCATATCACAAGAAACTTCTTAATGTTAGGATTCATTTATGGTGCAGTGTTTTCAATAAAACTAGTGCATTAAGGATCCCAAGCAAAAATATAACATTTTCAGGGAAATTGCCTATTATTCTATACTGCAAATAGGAGAGAAATTAATAGTCCAAAATTATCGTAATTCATGAATTACGAAGATTATTATTACTGACTGTACGCTAAATTAATTAATATTTCGAAGAACGATTCATTATTTCGGAGAAAATATGAAGTTAACTAACGTTAAATTATTTAAGTTGAATCTCACAAGAAGTTTCAATAAATATTTGCAAGCAATTAAATTTAATTTATCTAAAAGCTGGCAGCATTCTAACACAAATTTTTGCATCAAAAGGATTCTTTTTTATTTTTATTTTTTTGCACAAGTGGAAATGTTATCAAAGATTGTTTTCAAGCTGGCAAATAGTGGATTTCAAGTTACTGACTTTACAAATACGTGTAAAATCCAGTCCAATCTAGAACAGGGAAGCTAAAATTTTGGCCAGTAAATATTTCACTCAAAATAACAGTAAAGATAGTCAAAAGTACATATGCCAACTGTAGCAGAAACCTTTTCATCCGAAGAAAAAAAGCGAAAAATTATTTGTTACAGAAATGTTGCAAGTAGAATGTTAACACTAAGTTGACAGGTAACAAACACTACAAATGAAAACAATTAATTTGAAAACTAACTTTCTAGGTTTGAAATTGAAATCATTTTTTTTCTATATCTACATGGAATGTTATAGGAGACATGTAATTATTAGAAAACAACGAAGTACAGAACAACTTAAAATTCTAAGTTCAATATATTTCCAACTCTGATAAAAGTGCTATGTGTGAAATAAGATAAATTTCAGAACTTCTATTAACACAAGCACAGATCATTTGGCACTCATTTTAATTCACTCACTTCAATCCTTATTGCCATCAAAATCACTTCAATGGGGAATCCTCTGCTTCAAGGAACCAGTCTTACCGATATGAAGCAATAAATATGTTGCATCACATACTGCTTCACACAACAGAAATTATTACAGATGTTATGAAAAAAGTGATGACCTAGATCGTGGAGGACGCACCTGCCGAGGAGCCTCTGGTCATCCTTCTGAGACGGAAGACAAACTACTTCGTGTAGAACCAACAGTGGAGATGTCATGCCCAGAAGGTAAATCAGGAAGGTCAGCAGGAAGGGGCAGCGATGGCCCAAAAACCTGCTCCTGCTCCTCCAGCTGCTGTGCAAACTGTTCTTCCAAGCGCTGCAAAAACAAATACTTCAACACATTTCCTTCAAACACAAATCTTAGCCCCAAATTCCAATAATATAACTTATCCTCGACTCAAAGGGCAAATTTTCCTTGTAACAAGACAAGAGTATAATTTTCTTAATGCATGGTGTAATATAAACACAGTATGTACATAAAAACAAATAACTATGAAGAGAGTAGAAGGAAAAAAAACACAAATTCAATGCTTCAGCAAACATTACTAAAGGCCCATACACATGCGCTGTTTGAGTACACACCTGTACAGTTCCATAATGTAGACTACACCCGCACTCTCAGCAGCCTATCCAGGAACATTAATGTTACAGGACAAGGAAAATTGGA
Organism: Acheta domesticus; assembly: GCA_031308135.1. NCBI lineage: Eukaryota > Metazoa > Arthropoda > Insecta > Orthoptera > Gryllidae > Acheta > Acheta domesticus. The sequence goes on along the minus strand of JAHLJT010009419.1, from coordinate 147,402,475 downwards.
TAGAGTGGAATACATAACTGAAATAGTAATAACCAAGACACCAGTGTATATTCCAACACATTACAAAGCTGACATAGACCATCACCGAATAAAAAAGTTAAAATCTAGAGGAAAACCAGGAATAAGATCCAAACCAGAAATAATTAAGAGAGGGGAAAATGAGCAATATATCTCCCAAATATTTTACAGTGACCACAGTGACCACCAAAACACATGAAGAAACTCAATAATCGTAATGTGCTTAAGACTGGAGTAAATCGAATCATTATTTTAAACATACAAATCAAAGGCGAACAATGAATGAATTCAAACAATACTAGTTCCAAATAAATTATATTCACAAGTTAATAGTATATCGTTTAAAATGTCAGTAAATAACAACATTTTCCATACAAAGTTCTAGAAAGGGGAGAATGAGAGGTGGCCATCTTGAACATAGAAAAGACTTATGCAACTATAAATGCAATTTTTCTTTTTGTCGAGTATCATAACTACAAACATCTGTGTTCAAATGAAAATAGATTCTTATTTCTCATTAGTCTTCTTTGTGAGCATTACTATATTACATACGTAATCTGTACTACTTATTACAATATTTGTTTTTGCATTATGAAAGTACAAATACTCCTTGGAGAATTTCCCCTAAATACGATTCCATATTTACAATCTCAATGGACATTTGCAAAGTACATGGTTCGTAATGTTCGTAAGTTAGAATTTTACTTAATGATGTACATGGTGTAACATGACTTGATGAGCTAGTAATTTAGATCTGCAATGTTATACACTAACATTTTTTCTTCCTACACTGAATTTCAATAATCTCAATATAACTAAGTTGAAAATTAAAAAAAGAAAATGACAGTAAAAAACAGTAATCTACATTACCCTTCACAACACAAAGCTTTGAAATGATAACCTCATACTAGCTTAAAATTATAATGGTCTGCTCTTTTTACATGTAAAAACCCTCTGTCAAAAGTTAATTAATTTTATGCACTTTTATATATTTTTTACCACACTGCAAATTAACTGATTTAACATTATTTATTCTCAAATAAACTGTGAAAAGGCTTAGTATATACATATTGCAATACAATGCAATTATTGGTTGGAGTCACTCAACAAAAGCGTGCATATTTCACTTTTGAAATTTGTAGACAACACTATTTTTACTTTGTTCATATGTATTTCAATACAGAAAAATAAAAGAAACCCAGAAACTAATTATCAGGAATAACCATTACTAAAATTTCAGTTTTAAGGAACTGCTCCTAGGATATTTAAATATTTTAGTCTTGGTAACCCACAATTAGAAAGCTTGTTAATAAACAATTATTACATCTTCAATGATGCTAATTTATTAACACAAGGATGACTGTATGATTTAGTGCATAATCTAAATTTATCAAAAGTATAGGCAGAGCATTTGGGATCACAACTTAAAGGGCAGAACTTTCATGATCACAAAATTAGAAAATGCTGTTTTCAAAATTTCAAGAGGCATTTATGGATTCTTTTCTCAAGAAGGTGATAAGAGTTTACAGAAAATATACCATTTCATCAGTGTTAGACACTCTAGGACATGCTCAAAGCCAGAGGAATTGCATTTGTACATTGCTTTCTCAAATTTAGCTTAGAAAACGTCCTCTTCGCCACTGGGAAAAAATGTTCTGCTTGCATTTGCCAATTATTTTGAAAGATATCCTTCAAAATACCAAGAAAATGCTAAAGAGATTCAAAATGAAAAATTTATTCAAAACGCATGTGGAGATTGCTCTGCTTTTAGAAATACACACTGGATGAAGAGCACCAGCTGCTTTTTTTGCAAGTGGAACAGTAGCAACTTCAAAAAGATTTGGCTTTCATCTAAATCTTTCACATACTAGATTTAAGAAAGGTTATGAATATTTCCTTAGTTGATAGAAAAATGTTATTTCACCCATCTCTTCATAAATTTAAGGTTGATGAAGTTTGCAAAAGCCAGGAAAGGAACAAGATTTTTGTATTGAGAGAGAAAGTTACAGAAGGAGTCTGTCAGACAACCGAAAAAAGAACTAGTGAAAGTTACATATTTTGAAGGAACATTAAATATCTTAGAAAAATGTGCATAGATATCCTTCCAGAATTTCATGTAATACTTTTCACAACAAGAAATTTGCAACTATTGGAAACTAGTAAAGCAGTTTCTGAAATTATACAAAGATGCAGGAGGTACTATCTCTTAAGACACTTCTCTCTCATCACTTTTCACTCTCAATGCTTTCTTTCCCCAAATCCTGGGGACCGAAAGCAATGAACATAGTGTGTGTTTCTATCAACATATTTGATCACACTATCCATTTAATGGAATAAAGGAATTGAAGACTATGAAACTCAAGTATGCTGGAAGATTAGTGTTAGACTCTAAAAGCGATGTTCCTGACTTTATTAACATCTTTTAGGAACATTAAACATTTTAAAATCCTTTACTGTAAATGCTACAACTGGAAAAACAATTACTAAACTGTCAAGAAAACCTAATGTGATCGAGAAAAATGACCTTCATTTTATAAATCCGTGTAAAATTTCCTATAAATATTACCCAATATGGCACTTGCGGAAGAAATAAAATTTAATTTTTTAGACCAGTATAAACATTTTTGCCATCTACAAGGCACATAGTCAATATTACATGTTCATAACAGTGAGGAAAGCAGTGTAAATTTGCCTAGTTTTAGGAACTTCTGTGAATTTTATCACAAGTGGTTCTTGCAGTCACAAGCACAAGCATAGGTACAATGACGAGTTCATGAGCACTTTGGCAAGACTACTAATATGAGGTTTCAAAGTAAAGGTTGAATGCATAAATACTGCAAAGGGAGTATATTAATTCATTCTCCGCCATGCTCTTCTCTCTAAAAACCCAGATTTATTACTCAATTTTCCATTATACTACTCTTTCATAAAGTTAAAAAATTTTAAACAAAAATACAACCTGACTTATTATCTAATCTTAAAATAGCATGTAATAATAATAATAATAATAATAATAATAATAATAATAATAATAATAATAATTATTATTATTAGGGAAAGGATTTTTATGTCCTCAAAAATCTTGAAATTAACGTTAAAGTTTTAAAAACGTGCATTTGTGACCTAAAAATTCTGAAATATGCACTTTAATATTTTCAATATTAACAATATTTTCTTTCCTGTATAACCCTTTCTTATTAAAATTCAGGAGAAGCATGCTTCAAATAGACAGATACATTTTTGAGCAAACCTAATATAAATCTACCTAATTTCACATGAGAAATAACTGAAGTAAATATTCACTTCAGTGAAATACATTGTTTGTTTTGTTGCAATTCTTCTGTCTGGTTTAAAAGTTTTTGAATTTAAAAAATGTTATATTGATAAATATCCTAAATTTGCACAAGTATTTTATCAACTCTAGAAAGGAAAAACAACGCAATCTGTGACAAGCTCTTTCGAATCAATGAACACTCATGAATAAATATATTCTATGAAAAAATGAAACTCTAGAAAAGTCTTTATTTTAATGAAATTTGCAAAATATGCACCTATAATCACAAGAATATGCCCCAACAGAAAAAACAGATCAAATATGCACAAATATGCACTAACAAATTAATCTACAAAGCATCCAATTCTAACCAAATTTCAAGAAATTTCACTTAGCTACATCCTGAAGTAATGGACAAAACATGCAATATCAAAGAAATAGGCTTCCTAATAATGATAATAATGATAATAATAATAATAATAATAATAACAACAATAATAATAATAAAATGAACAAATCTTTTTCGCAAAGAAAGATAATCCTCTAAAAAAATTGAAAAATGTTTGCAAAACATGAATGCCTCTCAAGACCTAGTTTCATCAAAAAGCAATCAAGATTAGTATATTGAATAGCAAGAAAGGGAAGGTACATTCATTACATTGATGAAAGAGAAAGAGTAGAGCAGGAGAGGTCAAATGTTAATTCAATATTCCAGAATAATGAAATATTGCAAGAACTAATCAAGCACATAAATAATTCTTGAAATTCTACTAAAGCTGAAAAGCATTCTTCAAACTCTAGAGACACTAAAACAAATTAAAGTGAAATTTAAAAAAATAAAAAGGTATATATCACTCAAAAAAATTACTTGAATTTATCAATACATGTTAATCTCTATTGTTACTCACTCAAAGTAACTTTCTGACACAAATAAGAACAACACTTTAGTTCAATGCATCACTTTTCTACTAAAACATTCGTTACACAAATGAATAACAACATCTCACAAAATTAAAAATCTGCCAAGGAAGGTAAATAAGCTTACAATAATTATTACAAACGAAAACAATAAATAACGCAGTTCCTCAAAGACAATAACATTATACACGATTTGCCAATACATGTATTGTCAATATAATCAAAGATTCTGCTGTATCCATTCAACACCTCTTTCTAAAGTATACATTCAGACAATTAAAACGACACAAAAGCAGAGATGTTATTCAATAACAATTTTATATGCAAATCTGGCACTAAGCTTTAAACAAAATCTAACCATCACAGATAAAAGCCATAAACTAACCCACAAGCAAAAAAACTGAAGCAGGACTAGGGAGAATTAGGTTACTCAAGAGTTGGATTTATTTATTCTCAGTCATCAGTTGCACTCAGATGAAAACTTCTGTCTTATATTTGTAATAAAAATGCTGTTAATTCACAGGACAATTCATATAATTAAAATAATAACAACTATAATAGAAATAATAAAAAAGTGCTGTAAATATTATGTTGTATGATGTAGAAAGCTACAATTTATCAATGAAAAATATAACCGCAATAGGCTTGAATTCTAAACAGAAAAAACTTTGCAATTGTTATGAATATAGTAATTTTAAAAAGTATAAAGAATAAAGTGTTTAAGAACAAATTATTTTCTGCGAAAACAAGATGTGTAAAGTAAATTTGTTACATTCAACATGCTTACTAAGATTTAGAAATCGATCTGCTTCCCAAATGGGATCTTAAAGAACAAAAATTTTCACTTTATTTAAGATGGTGTTAGAAACAAATTTTACTAAGTAATGAGAAAGTAAATTTAAAAACACTTTCTTTATATTTCCTCAGTAATTCTTTAGAAAATAAATCTTCCATATAAAAAAATGGGAAATAAAATTTTAAAATGAAAGATCGTGTTTGTCTAAAAGTTCATTCAGAGTAATAATCATCTTTTGAGGAAACTTCAGACACCTGTGCACTGTCATCACTGAGAACAAGTACTGAAGGTGAGCGCATTACAGAAGATACTCGAGGAAGAAAAAATGGTGAAGAAGGGGCAGATTGTGGATTTTTTGCAGAATTGGGAGGTTTCAATGACAAGCGACTCATGAGTGGAGTATAAGAAGGAGATGACTGGGAAGAACGGATGGATAGAAGACCAGGACTGCTACGAGAACTAAGGTTGCTCCGTGATCCAGTTAACTTCTTCAAGTTTACAGATCGGAAGCCAAGGAGCTCCATTTCATGGAACTCACGAGTTAACTCCTGCTCCAATTTCTACAACATGCAAGGACAGGTGACCATATTTAATACTTTATGGTTAGTGACTATAGTAGATGAATTGAATCTTTAAAAGCAGCAAGTTGATCAAATGGCTGAGAAGTATTCTGGAGTCTCAAACCTTCAAAACTTTAGCCTGTACTAGTCATAGTGATTTGAATCTTTCCAACAATCTACCTTGGCTTTGATAGGATATTAATCACAAACTCTTATTAGAAAAGAAAAGGAATGAATTCTATCTATATTGTAGAACGGAGGTAATTTTATTTACATTTTTTGCCAAGCCCCAATACTTCATATTACCTTGGGGATCTTGTAAAAAAATCATAGAAGAAATTTGAAGATAAAAACGTGTAGAACTATTTTATAATAAGTTGTATCAGTATTGATAATTATTAAAGCCAAACCATTGGTTGATACATTTTTGCAGAACATAAACGTAGTACAATTTTTATTGAACTACAGGAAATCTTATAGAATCCATGCACGTCACCTGTTGATGAATCCATTCAATAAAAGAGTAACTTATCTGTGATTGAAGACAATGAAGAACAAAAAATTAAACTTAGAAGATTGTAAAAATAAAATAAAATGGAAAAAATTAATTAAAATAACAACAATAGAAAATATAAAATATGTATAATGGTTATAGGAAAATGCATATTAATACATTGTAAACCTATTGAATAAATAAAAAAAATCTGTGATTGAAATTTTCGCTGAACAACCTGATGATTTTAATTAATAAATTAATTTATTAATAAAAACACACTCCAGAGAGCACATAAGACATTCCATTACTTATCTACGATTGAAAATTTACATCTTCACCACAAGAAGAAAGGAGGCAAAAACAAAGTGAAGAAAAAAGGGAAAAAAAGAGAAAACAACATTTTAAGAGCAGCCTTTTTGGCTCTAATTTCTTCCTAAGGAAACAATCACCTGACACTATTTAGCAATCCACCCTTCAAAACTAATTAATATTAATAAGCATTATGGCAAACTATGGCAAAAGTTTTATAGCTATTATATTACTAGTTGCAACAAACTTCAAACATTTCTTGAAAATTAGAAGAGTAAAACATTTCTAAAATGAAGAAAAAACACAAATGGAAATTAATATTTAACAGAAGCAAATTTACAATAGAAATATAATAATATATAAGAAACCTTTAACTCTCATATATACCATTTTCCTTGAAAAGAGTTTCAAGAACAATTCAATAAAAATAACTTATTTATATAAGTTCATCTCACTATTTATACCACAATCTGATGCTTTATTATTAAATAATAATTCATGCTCACGCAGTACATGCAACCATGCACTGAACTACACACTTTTTATAAAGATATCAACAAAATATACCTGTTTGCGGGGTTTCAGCTGACCTTTCCACTCTTTCAATTCACGGCTGTAGGCTTCCTCTTGCTCTTTCAACTTCATTGTTTCATGCTCCATGAGCATCTTTCCTAGAGACACAAAAGGGGTCAGATGAAGATTCAACCTGACATCATCACTTCATCTGATCAACAGATCAGATGAAGATTCAACCTGACATCAAGCAAGGGTGTGCTATCTCCATTATCATTCAATATTCATCCAGCAAGCATTCAATATCATCATAAATTATTTCAGAAAGCATTAGAAAGTATGGGAGTGGGTACAAAGGGAAATAAGAGTATAATGAAACTACACAGTAATTATGAATGAATTGATCAAACAAAAAGTGCTTAAGCCAGGCACGTCAAGCTGCGCCTGCACAAGCTACTTGCCCACCTGGAGAGCCCTGCGCCCAGACAAAGGCAACTTCCATTGAGCCCGCCCTCATTTCCCCTTAAAATCCAGAAATGGGTGTACATGTGCAAGTTGAAGCAGGGGAGGCGGTGAATAGTGGTTTCATACAAAAATAAGTTTGCCAGATTTTTTAAAATACAACTGAGATCTCTATTATGTTTATTTTCTTCATCACTTTATACTACTTGATGTTTATTTTCTTACTAAATTCTCCCCTATATAAACATCTTTGCCAAGGGACAAATATGTTTAAATGGTGAATTCTTTCGTTGTTTTCGTTTTGTGTGGTGTTATTAAATCATTCAGCTATTTATTGTATTTACCAATAACGTAAAATCAATTAACATGCCTCATTAATTTAACAATTCTCACATACAGTTGGATAGCACTTTAACAGACAAGAATGTTTGTTAAACCTTCTAACCTGAATATAGAAAGTTCAAGCTTTTATATCACTCTGAAGTAACAGGATTAAAAAATGAAAATACTTGTAATTTATTTTTAAATTTAAATTTACTCTCTATTGAGAATTTAAAAATAGACTGACCTATTATTTAATCGATATTTCTTTGCTTTAAAGAGAAAATGGGAAATACAGAACCTAAATTTAGGGCAATAATTGTCAACTGACTTCTCGTAAAGGGTGTCACAGATCAGGTGTTCAGGAATCTACCGCCCTACGCAGAGATTTGTACAAACCTTTCTTTTAAATCTCGCACCGATTTCTTTGGACACAGTGCCTGCGAGCTCTAGTAAGCTAGTTACCTTGTCCGTGACCTACGCAAGCCTGGCTTAAACTAGTAAAAATAAGACAACAATAGTCTTTTTATGTGGTCTAGGCTATCCGGGATGAGCCGTGTCAGCCACCAAATTGATGACGCGACTCATCCTGGATAGTCTACACCACATGAATTCCGGCTGCGGAAGCCTACGCAATCATAATAGTATTTTTATTCATTAAAGAGAAGGTATTAACATCACCAACCCTTTTCTTCCCAACATTGAGAAATCAAAATGCAATGTTTGCAATTTTAATGCAGAAAATACGTAAGTTAAAAGAAGAGTTAGAAATTATTCTTATTTCAAAAATACATTATTCAAGTACGAATTTTTAAATTTTCCTTTTTGGCTATATTGTGACGCCACTGTTTTCTAGTGTTCCTGTCAACGTCAGTCTTTTGCTCCTGAAATTAGTGACTTATATGACTTCCTCAGTTATCATATTGTTAAATGCATAAACTTAAATAATGAGTTGGAACATTAAAAATAATGGGTTTTCAAAACAACTTCTAAAGGCAAATTAACATTGCACTGTGTTTCCACAATATTAGTAGTTTCCTGATCAATTTAGGAATGATCAAATTTTGCTGCAATTAAACAATTTGTATGGGCATTGCAAAGGAGATTTATTGTTAGGAAGAAGGTATCTTTTTTTGAGAAATTCTATTGATATATTTGCAAAAAACTAAAATCACAGTATCACAGTAGTTTTCTCAGCACTCAAACAAAGCATGGCCTGAAACACTTCGCTTAGTTTCCCACAAATTTTAATTGGGCAAGAAACAATGTCTCAAAACAGGTTCAAAGAAATAAAAAGATCTCTACACCTTTCAGTTAATAACATGTTAGATAAAAAAGACCTATTTCCAAAATTGAGGCCATTCTTTGATCAAGTGAACAATTCAATTCAGTGTGTTTACCCACAATGCATTAGAATTGACAAGCATTTAATACCATAAAAATTTAGGTGATACTGCTTAAATATTCGTAAGATAAATATTTTTTCCTGAAAATTTCATGCTTTGTTGGGCTAGGAATTTTTCAAGAGATGGCTGAACTGTCAGTAGTAAAGAAGTTGCAACATTATATGATAAAAAAGTTGTCAATAACACGATAGATGTGTGTTGATGAAGGTGTCCTTCTCCCTCCCCAAAGACATCAGGTAATCCATTTCATGATGTCCCAAGTAGTTATCCTGAATTCTGAATGGTATAAAATTAGGAAGTTTCGCCAATAGGAAGTCATGCAGGCCACTAAATGATAGAAAATATTAACAATTTCTGATAAAAAATGATTATGTAAAATTTATGTAATGTACAAGGAAAGCTTGGTTGTCAAAAAACAGTAGATCTCGCATAAAGAAAGCATGGTACCAATCTGTAGTATTTGCAAACATTTTGCAAACAGTTTTGTACTAGTAATAATTTTTAATTGAAGTTGTTAGGTGAATTATTTATTTACATTTCGCTTGAATGTATAGACAATTGTGCTGATCTTTGAACCAAAGGGCAGTGGGACATTGAAAGGGTACTAAAAACAACTTTATACTTTTCGTAACATGGTCAAATAATGGATTACTTGATTAATAAAGTTGTGCACATATTTGAGAATATACAAGGTCATGCATGACAAATAAAGAAATTGTAAGAAAGGGATGTAAGAATGTGTGTCAAAATTGATTTTAGTGATTTTGTTTTCTATTGTTCACATGTATGCCTATTGCATTGTTAAATGTTAAGTGCAAGGGCTTTATTTTCACATTACAACAGTTCATACACAAAACTAATCAGTTTCTTGTAAATTGGAACGGTGTGTTTTAATTTCAAATATCCATAGTCCCCAAGTAACTTCCTCAAGTTATTTCTTTAACACTATAACAACGGCCTTTTCTACATACCTAGAATGACTGGAGCGGTCATTTTGAGCGCAAGCATTTATTTGTTATTTTAATTCGACTAAAGGCACAGTTTATATTTTTGTAGTTTCATGAACTTTCATGATCAAATACAAAACGATCACTAACAATCCTTTAATGCAACAATAATATGGCCAATTACAGTAACATTCCTACTAGGACAATATTACACTGACAGAAAATAGACAACAAATACATATTTTGTTTTCTGGGTTAATTTCCATGATCACTGCAAATTTTTATCATGCTTTTGGTGCATTTTCCACATAGAAGTTTCTGGCAACGAGCACATTCGTCCGCAGTTTTCTGGACGCATTTTTAATGGAACATTGGAGATGGGCTTTCTTCACAAACTCGTAGATCCAACTGTTTGTTTCTTATTGCCACTTTTTGCACAATTCTACAGGTAAACCGTGAAGAATTGTTTTCCTACACATTTTGTTTCCTGTAACTAATTTATATAGTACCCAGCTGTTTATTCCTGCGAAAGCTAACGTATTACAAAATACGTGTACTGTCCATCTTCTTGACTCTAGCTTTATGCCATTAATCGTTTTCACAGAATATTTCCAAGCTCTTTGACCTAATACTTCAACACCATACTTGGTGATATTTCAGTAGATCACAGTGTCAGATTACTTCTTTGCATCTCAGCCAACCTCAATCTCATGATGAAGAGAGCTCAATATCATTACTGTCATATAAATATATCAATAATATTTTTGTTTATCTTGGTAGACAGTAAGAGTAATGTCGCCATTCTTCAGAACCTGTGTTGAATAAAATGTTCCTTTACTAGTTTTTGCTTCAACTGCTTCTTGCTTTGTTTTATTCACTGTGCCCTCAATAATTTTTTTCTTTGCTTCCAGTTTTTTGCTAGTTTTAGACTCGTAAAACAGTTTCCAGTTGTGATATTTCATTGTGTGTTTAGGAAAGGCTCTAAAAATGTAAGAACCAAATGTTCCGATTAACTTTCATTTTTTGGACATTTTTCATCTTTCCCAAGATATGGAAATTCGTTAGAAAGTATTTCCTTTCCTTTTCTTTTCTTTTCTCTCTCTCTCTTTTTTTCCCTTTCTTTCCTTCTCTCTTTCTACATATGAGGGTAGGTAGGCCTCATAGGGGAGGCAGGGGGGGGGGGTGTAATTCGAAGCCTTAGCGAAGGAAATCCTCCTAAGGCATGGAAAGCCTGACATGAAATTCCCTAGCCCTTCAGGTTGGGAGTTGAAGTGATGGGCCTGCTTCCCATTCTTCATAAAAATAGCAAATTTGCAAAACATGCCAAATGCGCCTCGGAATCAGGAACTTTACGACAAAAATGGCAACGGAAACGGATAACGAATTTAGGATGCTGGAATGTCCAGAGGCTGAGATATAAAGACCTTGAAGTAACAAACGAATTAAAATCGCACAAAATTGAAATCGCCGTACTAAAAGAAACCAAAAAGAAGGGAAATGGAAATGAGATGTGTGAAGATTTTTTTAATTTTTTCAGTCATGTGGAAAAACATTGTTGAACAATGGCAGGAGTCTGTTTTGATATACATGAAATGGAAGAAACATATTCAAAGTTGGAATGCCATAAATGAAAGAATAATAGCCCTTGATCTGGAAATTTTTAATATTAGTTTTATGATTGTTGGTGTATATTCTCCAAACAGTGAAGCCACCTTATTGGTGAAGGAAGAATTCTATACTAAATTAAGTGAAGTAATTTTAACTTTAGGTAATAAGAAGGAATACATTTTTTACTAGGTGATTTTAATGCAAGGATGGGGAGAAAAGAAATGATCAAGTAGTGGGCCAATACGGAGAGGATGTGTTAAATGAAAATGGTACTCTTCTAATTGAGATGGGGGAACAGTTCTCTCTGAAGATACTGAACGGCTTTTACCCCCACAAAAATATCCATAAATATACATGGACACAAAGTATTAAAGGTCTCAAATCAATTATTGATTATTCCATTATTGAAAAGAGATGCAATGTGAAAATCATGGACATCATGTTAAAATAGGGACTGATTGTGGTTCCAACCATTACCTCTAAAACAACAGCTTTATTTAGACCCAGGAAAAAAGAAACACCAACTGTGGAATGTGAATGTAAACAGGAAACAAAATTGAAGTGAGTTATCAACTTTACAGTTTTGATAATGAGTCCACCAGATTCCTTTACAAGTTAAGATTGGCACAAAAAAGATGGGAAGAAAAGTTGAAGGGTCCACAGAAGAAATGTACAATTTCCTGAAGAAATCCTTACACCAAGCCACTATGGAGTCAATTGGGGAGATTTAGAATGAAGGAATACTGGTGGAAGAAGAAATTTAAGATCTCCTTAAGGAAAAGAAACAGGTGTATGAAAAATGGCTGAATTCTGAAGATCCATTAGCTAGAAATATCTACAGAAAATACTGTTACACTGTTCAAAAGGAAGTGGCCAAATTAAAATATGCATTTTTGGAAAAGAAATGCTGTGAAATAGATTGATTAGTTGGTGGTTTAAAATCAAGGGTAGCTTGGAAAACAATTAATGTTTTTAAAAAAGATAATGTAGAGAAACTGACATATTCCCCGATAACTGAAGAGCAATGGAAAAAATATCATGAAACTCTCAATACCAACACAGACTGATTTTAAAAGTATTGAATATTCCTTAGAATGTGTAAGTAATTAATGCGAAGATATAAGTGTGCACGAAATAAGAAAAGGCTATGAAGAACAACAAAGCTCCCAGTCCTGGAGGTGTTCCTGTTGACATGCCCTTGATGTTGCCTCGGAATATTTGGCACAAATATTTAATACTTGCCTGAAAGGAGAAGCCATACCAAAAGATTGGAAAAGCGCATATATTAAATCACTGTGTAAGAAAGAAAACAAAGCTGTTTGCACCAATTACAGGGCCTTGAGTGTCATCCCATCAACAGGAAGGCTATATGGATGGGTACTGAGAGGTCGCATTGAAAGGGACATGATGATACTAGAAAAACAGAGTGGATTTAGATCTGATCGATCCTGCACAGATAATCTCTTTTGCCTGAAATAGCTGATGGAAAAGTCCAAAGCCTACGGATGTCCATCACATCTAGTTTTTGTAGAACTAAGAAAAGCATATGATAGTGTACCAGTGGAAAAGTTGTGGGAAGCAATGAAGGAGAACAACATCCACGGGCATAATTGCTCTAAAGAGATTCTATGAATGAAATAGCAGCCACGTTAAAACTTACACAGGTTTATCAGAGTCTTTATGACTAACAAGGGATTAAGACAAAGATATTGTTTATCTCCAACACTTCAAAATATGTACTTCATCATCAGCCTTGAGAAAATGGACAAAAAAGTGCACTAAAATTGGAATGCAGGTAGAGGAAAAAAAATACATACTTCATTGTTTGCTGACACTTGATAGTGGTTCTCGCAGAAGATGTAAATGATGCTTCCTACATGATGAGAAAACTTGTAAAGGAATATGAAAAATGGGGATTGGAAACTAACATGGAAAAGACTCATTATTTGGTAGTTGGTGATGTACAGGAAGATTTAATTCTAGAGGGTTCTAAGATCAAAAATGTTAAAGATTTTAAGTATTTAGGAGTAATTCTGACTGAACAGGGTATGGATCAAGTCAGTATTTTATCAAAAATCGGAAAAGGTCGACAGATAATCAGTAAATTAAACCCACTACTTTGGAGTAAGGACGTTAGAACTAAAAAATCCAGCTGTATAAATTTTTGGTGGAGAGCACAGTAACATATGGCTCTGAAATTTGGGTACTAAGCCAAGCTCTGAAAAAGAGCATTAATAGTGTTGAAAACAGTTTTCGGAGAAGATGCTGTAGAGTTAAGCTGCTTGATCATGTAAAAACAGAGACTATAAAAAGGCGATTAAATATAGAAGGATGTTTAAGTGAGGTTGTTGAAAAGAAAAGATTGTTATGGTACGGCCACTTACAAAGGATGGATTCAGAAAGACTGCCCAAGGTTTATAACTGGGCACTAGCAAGACGGAAGAGAAGAGAGCGGCCAACAGTAAAATGGAAGGAGGTGTAACAGTGGCAATGGAAAAAAGAGATATGTCACAAGACTCTTGACATGACAAAATAAAATGGCGCCTTGGATAAACAGCCAACAAGCTGTAAACATCGCTACTATATATATTAATTTTCTCGTTGTATGTACATGAATCACTAATTACATTGAATAAAATTCATATCTAATATGCATAGTTGTTTCAGTATAATCTCAGTAGTTAGGGTAAAAACCATTTTAACCCGTCGATGCACCGATGAAGAATATTACACTTAATCACTTAAGGGGCCTCTGAGGCCCCCCTCCTAAATTTACAACGTACGACGGAAAAAGTGAGGTAATTTTTAGTAGAATTAATGATAATGGTATTTTGTTCTTCACGTAGTTTACAACAGTAAGACTTTGATTATGATGTAATTTTTATTTGCAATTATTCCAACTAATAAAATATTTAGTGATCTCTTCAAATATTTCTTTGACATTTTGTACATACACACTCAGCCCATTTTGTGCGGCATTAAATAAGAACAAAAAAATTATACATAAATAGTAATAAACCAAAATATTTCTTTACACTTTTATTAATATTTAATTTGAAAAATCACTAACCTTTCTCGTTTACTGGTGGAAATTCTATTGCTGGCTCCTATGGATACACTTTTGTGAATTTCGAAAACATTTAAGAAATTCAATGTTCTTTTCTGTGTTTTGGGATTGTTAATCATCGATTTTGTTTCGTTTTGAAAGTTTTTCGGTAGTTCATTTAGGAAAATCCGTCGTCACCAAGTGACATTTTCGTTCTAGTTTTTGAGCATCTTGGTGTAATAAATATTGCGTCGGTGCTGCAATATCGTTTACATTGTATGAGAGATGCATTGGTCATCGGCATGTTTTTTATGTTTTCAGCTCATTTGGAATCTTTTTTCTGTTTTGACATGGAATTCTTAGCAGTGTAAGTTTTTTTGTAACAGGAACTCAGCGAGTAAGAACGTAAAAAAATATCCACAGAAATGTTGCATTCTCCTTTCCTCAAGGGTTGGGTCCGTTTTTTCACTCTTGCAGCCAAATCTTTCACCAAGGGCTTGTCCTTTTGCCTACCAAAATATATACTGCAGTTGAATGCAAACCCATTCTCCACATCACAACACCAGAATTTTTTTATGCTATATTTATCAGGTTTATTCCTCAGAGACGTTGTGGAAGATCACCACCTTTCGTTTCTCATCAAAGTGCATGCACCTTCGAATGTTTTCGAAAATACGAATATTTATTGTTGCTGTGAAAAACGAATCACTTCTTTTACTCAAAAACAAATCCCTTCTGTATATAATCAAGCTCTTTTTAATACAATTTTTCACACATATTCACTGAAGGGAGATTAATTTTTGAAGGTCGCTACTTCCCGCACAATTTAGAGAACGTATTCACACTTGTGACAGATACAAAACTAAATTTTGTATTGAAGATCTGCTAACTCAAAAAAAATAGTGTTGAAAAGTGAAAGTAAAAAAAGAATTTCACTGTCTTAGTCCATTGTCAATCGTGCAATATTTTTTATAGAAATATTTTCAACGAAGCCACACAACAAATAGGGGGCCTTTCAGGCCCTGTAAGTGGAAAGTGCGACTACCTACAGAAAAAGCTAGATTTCTAAAAACCGATTAGTTTCCGTCTCTTCTCCTTGTAGTATTAGTAACAAAAATGATTGTTTTAAGATGTCAAGAAATATTGTTAGCCACAAGCAAAACACAACAGAGTTACAGCGATGAGATGTCAAGGGGCCTCCAAGGCCCCTTAAGTGCATCGATGGGTTAAATTACGATATGGCCCGCGGCTCAACTAGAATTTGATATGTGACCCACAAGGGCTTCTAAATTGGATAGCTCTGTTCTAGACGATCTTAACATGCTAATTCAAACAATTGGCTGCTCAACTGGTGGTGCTAAAACAGCTCATTTCTAGCCGTTATTAATGGTTACATAACACTATTTATACCACAATTTCTCTTTGAATTAACACATCTCATTTACATTTATTATGCGCCATTATGGAAAATGTGTAGAAGTGCAAATCGTAACCATTATAACTTATTTTGTTCACCATATAAATTTAAAAAAAACTTAGAAAAACCTGTTACTAAATGATTTTCGATAATACTGTATTATAAATAATAATGTAAATGATATTTGATAATTGGGTGATTGCCTGTAACTATATGTAATAAATAAATTAAATAAATAAATAAATCTCAGTCACCATTTTTTGTAAAACTCATTGCAAATCGTAGAACATTAGGTGTCAAAACTAAATATTTCCAAGCAAATATCTCCACAAATGTGACAATTATAACTGCATTTCAAACAGCTAAACCATGTCCCAACAATGAGATGTAATTCACAGAAGTACAGCTGCCATCGAATGGGGCAGAATGCCAGCGGTACATTCCGATCTAATATTCCCTGAAGCCTAGCAATTTTTCTTTCAATTTACATTTAAATCGTATTCTCAAAAGAGAAAACCTATTTGGGGTAATTTCAATGAAGGATCGCTTGTAAGAAAATACATCAATACATTGAGAATGTAAACACATTCCTCACAACAAGATTAATTTGTACACGTGATCTGGGAATTATGATGTCACAGGATCTGAAGTGGAGTACACATATTCAATACGCACTGAAAAACTGTTCCTGTATTTAGTAAATAAATAAATTATCATTTACTAAAAACAAAACCTGAAAATTATATTCCATTCTAACTTTTAGTGATTTCAAAATTAAAGCAAGATGAGTTATGTTAAAGTTCAAATAGAAATTATAATTGTTATACTGTCAAATTGTTGACAAACATAATTACATGAATTACATTTTTTTTATTTTTTTTTAAGTTATAGTTACTTAACATCATAATTATAATAATGTCAGATATTGTTGTTGAGTGAATGGTATTTTGTATTAATGTATGGGGCATAATGCCTGTTGTCAATTTGATTAATAAATAAATAAATAAATAAATAAATAAAATCCTTCCATTATATAGGATGTGTTTTTCAAATGAAACATAGAAAAGAACTTACGTTTTTCATTTTGCAACTGTTCCAACTCCTTGATGGTGGATTCGGATGTTGCTCGCAGCTCTTCTAGTTGTTTCAGATGTTTCGAGTCAAATCGTAACTGCTCAGCCCTGTATCGCTTCTTTTCATTTTCCTGGAACTATATTTAAAGATTTTAATAAACCATGCATTTAAAATGAAATAGACACTAGTGTTAATCTCAAATACCTTTTTCAGCCGATCCCTTTCCTCTTCAGGATCTGGTGTTGAGGATAAGCTGATTCGCATTGATTCTCTAAACATCATTTCTCGCGCTTTCATTTCCGACCTAATCCGTTTGGGGAGAGCACGTTTCTCAACAGCCTGGCGTTTTAATAACTCCTCTTCCTTACGCTGATTCATTCGTTTCATTTGCTCCAACTCCTTGTCATGTCGAATAAGCATCTACACCGATAAGTCAAAATTGTAAGAGGAGGTACAGTTACAGAGAAAAAAAAATTCGCTTACAATTGTTAAAATTAAGTTACATACTTGATGCCGTTGTAAAAAGAAGATATCTTTCAGTTGCCTTTTGGCCAACTGTTGTTTTTCATGTATTTGCCTTTCTTCAAGTTCCCAGAGGGCAGCCTCACGGGATCGCATAAGTTGTTGCTTCTGTTGCAAGAACTGTCGCTCCATTAATGCTATTTTCTCCCTGTGGGTATCATTGAGGCGACGTAGAGAAGATTCGTGATTTTCATTCAACTTCTCTAAAAACAATTTCTCCTAAAAAAAATTTAAAATTTCATCAACATTTTTAGCCATAAAAAATTCATCTACTGTATCACACAATGGGAAGACACAGTAAGAATGCAAATTTTCCTCAAAACAGGGCACAAATGTATTTGAAAATTGTTGGTTATTAGAGTTTCAAATAGTCAACTGTAAAAATTAGGATGGAAAAAACATCAATTTTTTAAAATAGAAAATTGAAATTTTTATTTAAGCATTATTACCTCATTAATTTTTGATTGTAAATTTATTGAAGTATAAGAAAATTTATTCAGTTTAGAAATTTTATAGCAGATATTAGTGGGAGAAAAGAGGCAAAAAGTTCACAGAATTGATTTTGTGATAATATGGATATTCAATATCTCTTAAAAACATACATAATAAAATGTAATTGTTACAGACTGTCAGTAATTATAATATATCTATGGCTTGGTGCAAGAAGGGCCAATATCAATATTCCAAGTTTCACAGAATAGGTTATTTTCTTACACCATCAAAACGACAAAACCATCTTAAGCCAATGTAAATCAACGTGGAATTAGGATAAGATCAACTTTTGACTTTGGTTGTTCTTGCACTGAAAGGAGCTTTAAAGCATATATTGGCCATACAAACTGAAAATCAGTAAAAACTGATATTGGACCTTCTTGCACCAATCCACAGATATTTACTATAAAAGAATAAAACTGTTATTGGTAATACAATGAGGCATGTACCTTGCTATACAGTACACATACATCTGCAAGATGTGAAGTATTACTCACCCTTTCTTCATGTTCAGCCTCCAACTTTTCCTTTTTAACTCTAAAGGCAGTCTTTCTCTTATCTTTAGGCATAAGATCTACTTCTTGTTTCAAAAGGCGCAGTTCTTGTTTCAAGCCTTCACGAAACTGTTTCAATTCACGCTCCTTAAAAATGCGACAAGGCATAATCAAGATGAGAATGAAGTGAAAACTATACATAATAATAAGTAACAAAGAAATAAAAATAATATTGCTCGCTACACACTTAGAAGCACATATGTTGCAATTTGTAACAGTTTTGCAGATCCTGAAGAGAGTACTGCAAGTTAGAAATGTATTTCTTGCAGATTATTACTTAAGGATATGCTCTCAAAAAACATTTTTCGGATAGGGCATCTCCATAAACAATAACTGGTGATGTTATAACAGCACGGAGTTTCTTGGGTTATTTGTAACGAATATGTGAACATACATTTGTGCATTTTTTTTAATATAAAAGATTACAACCAAATAACGTAAATGCCATGATATTAAGTGCATTTAGTTGTACCAACTCAAAGTTTAAAGAAAGAATTTGGAGGCATATATATTTCATAACGCAGTAACACTGTCAGCTCTGGCAAGCAAATGCAAATAGATCGAAATACATAAATTATATTACAATACTAATATTATTAAATACTACATAGGAGTTGTAACACAGGGTGGTCAACACGTTTGCTTTATGGAATTCAAGGCTTCTTCCTGGTTTTGCAGGTTTAAGAATATTTATTTTCCAGGATCTGTTTCGTACATTACCAAACATTTTTTCCTGTTCATTACTTAACCATACTATCTTACTTATGTACTTCTCTCACAATTGAGTTCTAGAGTAGAATTTTGTACAAAAATGAACTTTAAAGAAAACTCAGAATTTTGTTTTTCTCTTTAGTGAAAACTCTTTTTTGTTTTTCTAGGAAATATGTGTTACAAATTAATATTCAGACTCCATTTGAAATGTTTACGAAAATTTTTTCAGATGAAAAGTCAATCCCAGGACTAAAGTCAATGCAAAACCGTTTTCCTTACAGTGGTTTTCGAAAAACCTCAGTCTTAATGTACAAAGCATTAGCTTTTAACACACGCCTAGAAATATGTTTTTCAAAATGGATATTCTGCTATCAACATGAGAATAACTGTAGATTATGAGACGTCCATTTTCCATTTTCAAGATTACTCAAAAAATGCTAATTTTCTTCTGAATAATTACGAGAAAATTGGGAAAAGTATGCTTACTGATACTACAATTTCCATTTTCAATATAAATTTTGAATTTTTAGAATTAATAAATCTTCACATTTGCTTGCATCACAGGTATCTTATTTTTCTGGATTCAAGAAATAACAATTAATTTTACAATACAACAATTTTAAAAATATGTTCGGTAATAGTATTTAGGATAATAATAGTTTTCACATCAATTAAAATTAAGTTACAAGAGTTCCAAATTTTTTTGAAACTAGAATTTGTTTTTTTGTACTTAACACAGTTTATATGGATGGAGAGCATTTAATCATCTGATTATTTCTCAATCGATTTTTTTAATATCAAAGATCCATAAAACATAGATTCCAACTTCACAATGTGTTGGAGGAAGTAATTTACTACATACAGGAGTAAGATTAATCCACTTGTTTGTTACCAGGACCTAGCAATACGAATTTTTCTGTCAAAAATTCACCATTTTTTTCCTCAGAGCATTACAATACTTTCTACACACTGCGTACGCAGTAGTGAGAAAGTAAAAAGTATTATAGTACTGAACCTGAATTGCCACTTTGCAATAGGTCTCATGTGTCACCATATAGCAAATTATATACAGTGAAACTTCTATATAAAAGTGAGAAAGTAAAAAGTATTATAGTACTGAACCTGAATTGTCACTTTGCAATAGGTCTCATGTGTCACCATATAGCAAATTATATACAGTGAAACTTCTATATAATGTTCCTCAATATAATGTTTTCCTCTATGTTACATCAATTTTTTCTGGTCCAGACCAAAAGCCCGTATGCACAGTCTTCCTCTTTATAGTGTTTTCCTCTATACAGTGTTCAGAATTCACGGTCCCTTAAAAAATGTTCTATACAAGTTTCACTGTAACAAGTGCGAAATAGAGGATTCGTGCGAGTGTCATTCAAGTGTAGCGAGTGCTCCAATGACTTTGCGTGCACGTGTTGCATATACTGTTTAAAAATTATTTGCTGGCTCTTCATAATGCGTAGAGCCCAGATGTTTATGACCTCAAAATATTAGAAATATGCAAGTATTTATGACCTAAAAATATGAAAATATGACCATACATATTATTTAAAAATGTTCTTGTTGCTTTTTTGAAACCTTCAAAATATTTCCGCTGTTTTAAATTATCCATTATATTATTTAATCCATTATATTAAAAAATTAACAGAAAATGACTAAAGGGTAAAAAAAAGTCAAAACATTACTTAATATGACACACGAAAACTGCATAATTTTAGTCATTATAGATAAAATCATGCATGTATTACATTTTCCATGAAAATAACGCATAGAAAAAAATAACAAACATAAACATCAAGGCTCTAGTAGTGAGGCTCCCAGTAGCTACTCATCGATAGCAAGTTTTACAACTCTCAATATTACCTGCTCAGCGCGTATTTTCTTGGATGATACACGTAAATCTGCTTCCTGTTGGGTTTCCGCACGTTCCACCTGTTGCCTTTGTTGGCGAACCATTGTATCCATATCTTGTTCATATGTTCGAAGCAGAACAATTTTTTCTTGATCAAACCTTTTGTCCTGAAAAACGGATTAGACTTTACCAACGCTCTGCAATGTGATGATCTAGTTCTTTTCAGTGCAAGGTATTGCATACTACCTGTTGGTCTTTCGCAAAGTTAGCTTTGAAAGATAAATCTTGGAATTGTTTCTGTTCTTGTTTTTGAAGCATCTTCAGTTCTCTCAATTCTTGTTTCCTATCAAGCATAATTTTATAGTAAATGTAAAAGGAATCTTAAGAACAATAAACAAGGCAACTTATCAAAAACTGCTTTAAGGAGTTATACTATGGCATATATATATTCTCCATACCTGAATATATGATCATCATACACTTTTCCATTTTCATCATCTCCATAAATAACTTTGCTGGTAGTAGTGGTCACAACAACACCATCAATTTCAAATTTGCGAGTTCTCTTACGAGTTTTCTTTTTCAAATGCATGATCTGCAAATCTTCCTTGGTACGTCCCGTTCGTCCACCCTCCTGCTACAATGTAAAATTGTTCGTAAGTCATTTTCTGACTAGATATACAATTAACACAATCAGCATTCACAATACCTTATTATAATCTGGCTTTCGCCTCAGTACAACTTCATCTTCTGATGGATGAGAATCTTGAGCAGGTTGATTTTCTTTGTTACTTTCTCTACTATCCTGACTGATAGTTGTAGAAACACTTTCAGCATCAGACCTAGCACAAATTTAATATTTGAAAAACAAAATTTTAAAAATTATTTACTTACACAATAGAAGTTGTGCTAACGATATAATTAATAAATCTAAGAGAATACCTATCAATGACTTTCTTTTCACTGGGAGGTGGTGTCTCCAAACCAGTACTTCCTCCACTAGAATCAGAATCACTGGGTATAACTGCATCACTCTTGGGTCTGCCTGCTAATGGTTTAACTTTGTCCTATGAAAACAAAAAGGACAATAAATTCAGTAAAAGGTCTAAAATGGAAGACAGTTGCTCTAAAAATTTTCCATCTTGCAGATTTCCATTGCTATAATGTCACTATGTAGCTCTATGGCACTTTGTTTCAATATAATATTAATGAAACAAAACAATGAAACTAGAGCATCATTTATTCTAAAATAATATTACAAAGAGCATAAAAAAGTCAACCGAAATGCCTGGGGAAATTAAAGCACTTATATTTATTTTGCAAGGCAAAGTCCAGACTTCATTAGTTGAGCTTCCCACATCTTGTTCATTACCAATTTAAAAAGTTGTCAAGTTCATTGTCAAAATTGACCATGTCTTGAGTATCATGACACATTTTGATCTCTCTATATGGACTGGCAAAGGTTGCAATATTTGTTGCACTGGTTATTTTCAATACGTTTGTCAATTCAAAAATCCTGCTTCTTAAAAAATATTCTTTTACGATCTCTAAAGATTTTTCTTCACAGTTTGATGAATCCAAATAACAGTTTTCAAAAAGATCTAATTAGATATTTCTGAAACATTCAAACACAATTCTATTTTGGCAAATTGCATATATTGGTAATATAAATTTTCTGTCTCTTTATGAAATTGTATAGGTTGTCAACAGTGAAGAGGATGATGCTTTGCTCCAAAAAAATCTTTGCAATTTGCAGACACGGTGCAGGGAAAACGATATGAAGTTAAGTGTGGGGAAATGCTTTGTTAAGTCATTTACTAGGAAAAGGAATAAAATAATAGCAGATTTTAAAACTGAAGATGAGACTCCGAGCAGAGTTGATTGTATGAGTGATCTGGGTGGGCCATTTGATAGTAAGCTCACTTTTGGGAATCATATTCAGGAAGTTATTTCTAAGGCACTGAGAATATGGGGTATGGTCTAGCAGAACTCTGTGCAATTTCGATCTGCTGTGACCCATTTGGTTCTTTATTAAGCACTTGTAAGGGCAATTCTTGAATATGCATTGCCTGTTTGGAACCCTTATACAAAATCTAATATATCAGCCATTGAAAGAGTTCAACATAAGTTCAAATGGGTTTTTGCCCATAGAATTGGCCTGACAATGGTTTTTGCCCATAGAATTGGCTCCAAATGTTCATACCCCTCTTACGATCTAAATTAAATAATCTTCATTGTGGAAGAAAGCGTGTTGATATTTATTTCCCATGTCATCTTTTGTTGTATAGAATAGACTGCGCAGACGTTCTTTCTTGAATACCGTTTAGAGTACCAAAGCGAATCTTTTCCTTTTAAGTTGACACTTCTGCAACTAACTATTGCACTAATGAGACAATGAATCGCATTTGTGGTTTGGCAAAAAAGCTTGGGCACTGATTATGATCTTTTGACAACCGGAAATAAAGCCTTTCAAGGTTTTTTGAATAGACATCTTAATTAGTTCTGATTACGTGAAATTTGTAAGCTAGGAATTTACTTTTATTTTCATTCTTTTGCGCTTATGTTTGTACTACTTTCTGCCTAAGAGATCTTTCTAATATTTCATTTTACATGTTTTACTCCGTTAATTCTTACTGAATTTGTACTATGTAAAGAGTATCACCCGTAAATTTGATTAAATAAACAAACACATAAAGAGATTCCTATGAACACGACATCTTGAACCTCAGACTCAGGAAATATGACATATTAGGAGAGAAATATCATAATTTTCCTTTCAAAATTTACAGCTTTGGAGGACTTGTTCCAATAACTCGAAACAGAATATACTGGGATTGTCATTTTTCATTTTTCTCTAAAATTTATTTGCAACTTTCATTATTGAGCCAATCATCCACACCTCATCCAAATTCCCAGCAGAAAAGAGCAATTTGAATTTCACAACATCCATGGACACAAGAATTTTGTTGGCAATGTCCTCTTTACTAACTAATTTTACCACTTCTAGTTGACCGTTATAGAATGACAATGGGATGTTAGGACACATTTTCTGTAAATCTTCAATTATGCTTCCTAATATGACAGACTCTCCATAATAACCAGTCCCACATACAGTCAGGAAGTTGGTGGAAGTTTTCCTGTCATCGTAATGTTTATTAATGTGCCAGAAAGGAAATCTGAAAGAATAGTAAATAATCAGACATTCAAAAGTTTTGGGTTTGCGACCACATTATGAAGGTTCATGAGTTAATTCCTACTGCTCATAAGCTGTGGTGTGATCACGTTAGGAAAGAGCTTGTGGATTCCAATAAAAGGAGCAACGATATTGTCAGAGTGAAAATATTAGTACATCAATGTGATGTTCTTTTTGATTTTCTACTTTCTGCAGATACTATTATTTTGATAAAAAGAATTACATTTCATTTAGAAAAGGGGTATGGTTGTTGTTTAGGTAATGTGAAAAATGTAAAAATCTTGGACATTTTTAAAAGAAATACTGACGATTTTGAACAAAAAGGAATCTATCCCCATTAACAGGAACAAGGAAAGTTTAGGGGTACAAAAGACTTCAGGTTCCAAGAGCTATGAGTGAGCAGCGTTGCATAGTATCATGAGCCGACATGACCAAGGCAACTCAAACAGTTCTCTCTCACACACTCTGAAATTCAAAACAGTAATGGGAGTGGCAATTATCTTCTCATTCTCACATTGAGTGCTCGGCAAGTGAAACCCCAAGCAGCAGTTGGCTGTTTTCACAGAAGGCAGAGGGGATTAATAATAACCAGGCTCTTTGAGACGACAATATTAAAAACCAATATTAATTATTACATTAGTGAACAATTTCATTATTAATCTAAGTTATATAGCAGAAATAAACCAATCCATAAGTAAAAATGTTGCCAACTCACTCTTTGTACGTTTGTGGAACTGTTGACAACAATAAAAACCTCCTCCCCAGAGTCATGTCTAGCTCTCACTGCTTCTCCGTTCTGCTTTTTATTAGGCACAGAGTCTTTCTTGGAAGAATCACCAGCTCCTTCTACCATTATAGATGTTCGTACCAAATCATCTTCAGGCCCTTCAAAAATCAAAATCAATGAATCTTTAGCAATACATTCACTTCAAAAATGTAACAAGGAAGTAAGATCAATTTTAATCTTCTAGTTTGTAAAATAACATGGACAAATAAATTATATGGGAGTTGGGGGAAGTAACTTTATTTCATTGTAAACAAATTAATCAAAAGCTATATATAGATTACATCACAAAATGTGGTGTGCCTCAAGGTACTATTCTGGTACATTTTTATTTACATTTTATATAAATGACATTTTTAAATCTTTGCTTCAAGGTGATTTGATTTCTTTTGCCAATGATATGAGTAATTATTAAGGATGAATCCTGGGATGAAGTGGTTAGTGAATCAGAAGTTGAATTGTCTTTGATAGCAAAATAGTTAAGTCATAATTTTCTTAATTTAAATGAAGGAAAGACTGCATTTTTAACATTTGGTAGTTATCTGGACAGTATTCCAAAGACATGTTTTTAAGTTTAGTAAACGAAGTTGTGATAATTTACACTGTAATTGTCTAAATACATTGGGTTGGAAGTTTCATAACATTTATCGAAATCAGTAATTCAAATGTCTTTTGGCCATTGTTTCATAAATTAATCAATGGAATTTTCCAAAATAGTTAGATGAAAGTTGAATACTGTCAGTATTGCAATTACAAAGATTAATCAATAATATAAAAGTTCAAAAAGATCCAAAAAGATTTCAGACAGTCAAATTTATTACATTAAAAACTTTTTATATAAAAGTTTTTAATGTAATAAATTTGACTATCCGAAATCTTTTTAGATCTTTTTGAACTTCTACCGTAAAACCCCTTTATAAGAGACACCTGGGGGAATGGAATTTTGTCTCTTATAAGCGGGAACTCTTATAAGTGGGAAATGCATTTTTGACGTGTTTTATGAGATGTTACCATATTTTTAGTGGATTAGTATGATTCGTACACTTATTTTAAACTTAAGGAAATATAAATTAGCTGATTCCAGAGCCCGTTTAACCAGATCTATTGAGTGAACTTTATGACATTTAAAGCACATGTGCTCATAAATGGATTATGTGAACAAATTGCCTCTAATGTAAATATTGACACGAGAGTTATAAAAAACATTATATTTGTGTAATTTTTGAAAAAACAAAAGAATAGAGCAAAATGATGTTAAGAGTCTTATAAAGTACCTTTATAACTATCACTACCAAAAGTTAAAAGAAAAAATTTGGAGCTGTTTTTGAGAAAATCTTGTTTTTGTAAATGTTTATTATTTCGCTCAATATTACGTGAAAACTTTTTTTTCAGTACATAATGTTAATGAAAGACCTAATTATAGAGAAAAAAATTATTATAAAAAAATTTCTATTTTGTAGCTGAAGAAAAACACCGAAAAAATTGCAAACTTTTCCAATTTTCGAAAATTTTGTTAACAGTGAAAATCCTAACAATGCCACCTCTGTAAGTGAATTTCACTCTATTCTTACAAGAAATTTAAAGAAAAAATTTGGGGCCATTTTTGGGGAAATGTCCCATGGGCTTCACGTACAGTACCCACAAAAATTTAGAATGTTTTTCAAAATCACAGTGTTTCGTGCAGAACCAAATCGATCGCGGAATATTCATTTTACGAATACATTTTCATTTTACGAAATGTACGAATAGTTTTGGCGCTAGTGTTATTCACGGACGGACGAAGGGACGTTTTGAAAGAAAAAAAACGAACCTTTTTCGGTATCAGGGGACCCAAAACGTGCATTCTGTTAAAATCTCGTAGTCGATACATTACTTTCATTACATTACATTACTTTCTTTATGTTACGTATGTACGTATACGAGAAAGTAACAATCGGAAACGCTGGTCAAAACACTAAAAGCAAAATACTGTGATTTATGTAACTCTGCCTCTGGCAGGTATCAGCTGCTGACGGTTTCATCCAGTCGGGAGCTTGAAAGTGACCATCGTGACGTCACTAGCGACACAGAAGCTTCCGATTGGATGAAACCGTAAACAGCTGATACCTTCTAGAGGCACGGTTACAAAAGTCGCACTATAGGCGTCTTCCTTGTTGCCAAGACGCGAAGCTGAACTGAAGAGAATGAGCTTTCTTCACGAGAACTTCGCACACCTCCCTCCCGCCGCGGGCACTGGTGTTGCGAACCCCTGGCTCCAGCCTATTTTAAGCACGTGTCCCAATCCTTACCACGCCGAGGAAATTCCTGAGTCACCTGGAGGAAAATTTTGCCTTTTGTCTCTTACGAGCGAGAAGAAACGCATGGCGGGGAATAAAATCTTGTCCACTATACGCGGGAATCTCTTATAACGGGGTCTCTTAAGAGCGGGAAACAAATGCATTGTTTATATACAACTGACCTCGGGACCGAGAATTTTGTCTCCTATAAGCGGGATTCTCTTATAGCGGGGTCTCTTATAGCGAGGTTTTACTGTATACCAATTTATGTGACAGCCTTATAAAAGAATTTCAAAATTAATCAATAATATTTAAGCATTGTACATTCTGTGGAATTTTAGGAAATTTATATTAGTTAAGGTAGCAATTTGACTATAAACATGGGTTACATAAGGAAATGGTAAATCCAATTTCTAAGCAAGAAAATTTTAAAATTTGTGTTGAACTGATCATAGATTTGTATGTAAATTTGATAATAGGATGTCCAGACAGGTGAAGCTTATAATTAACAGACCTAAAGTTAATTATATTTGTTTTAAATGAGGGATTTAAAAATCAATGAGTGACGAAACATTGTATAAAACCAATGGTGCTTCTTGCGGTAGGCAAGGTAGGTACTGCCTACCCTGATGAATATGTTCTTGTTTAATACATTTCATAATTTTAATATGGTGTAAGTATTATTCATCAGGAAATGTTTTATGAACATTTCATTACCATAGCACAAGCCATATTTCCAAGCATTTTCTAACAGCCCGTGCACTATGCGATCTGTTGCCTCTTCCTGCAGACTTGCACCTGCTTGTGCCTCTCTGGCTTGGAGTAGGCCTGGTCGCTGCTTCACTTCTTACTGAATTGAGAATAGGCCCTGTAGTAAGTGTAGTAGGCCCTGTAGGCCTGTAATTATAGTAGCAAAATGTGTACATACTGGACACATGAACGTTGTGCTTAGATCAGCAAATTCTCTAGCTGCCTAACAATGCTTATCAATGCCACGAAAGACATTGATTTCCACTCATATGCAAGCAGCGCAGAGCATGTGTTTATTGTTTTGTTGACAAGATAACAAGAAAAAGTGACAGTTATTTAGGCAGGATTAATTTTGCATTTTAAATTAGTATGCTGTGGGTCATTAGTATTACTATTATGACATAGTGAATTAACTACTACGTATACCGTTTTCTCATCTTAAAGATGTAGAAAAGAGACAAATTTTGGACAATAGTTGACCTACTCCTATCTTGTGTATGGTTATACATCATGCTGGTGAGAAAAATGCAAGAAAATTCCCTTTGTAGTTTGATTCACACAAATGGCTAACAGGTAGTGAAGTTAGAGCTATTATTGGTCATGTCATATATTGTCATTATGAAGAAATTTCTTGGAATAGAGATTGATATTTTGACATGAAAAATTTATCAAAAGCAATACAAAACCATGAACTGCCAAAAAATTGCATATGCAATTCAGTGAATCTTAAACCCCTGAACAAATTTAATTAATTTCTGTCAGAGCAACCCAAATTTGCAACAGCTACACAATAAGAGGATAAAAATAGACAAATTATGACACTTATAGATGTTTCAGTACTATTGTGTCAGCAAAAGTACCTTTCCATGGAGTAATGAAGAAAGTGAGTCATGACTAAAACATTTCAGGGATTGTTAAATTTCAAAGCGATTGGTAAAGATGAGTTACAATGATTATCTCTGACAACATTGCGAGGAATTGGGAAAGACTATTACTGGGCTGTTGAAAACTATCCAGAATCAGTTAATAGAATTTATTTACGCACAGGTATGGGGCAAAATTGCAAAAGAGATTAAGGAAGCACCATTCTTTTCAATCCAATGTGATGATACGATGGATATTACAGCCGAATCACGACTATGAACTATTGTTAGAAGTGTAGATAGGTCTGGTATTTTACAAGAAACATTTTATTCAGGATTTCATGATGTCAACAAGCAGAGGACAAATACTACTTGTGGGCAAAAAAATACCAACACTGGAGCACTAATGACAGAATTCTTGAAACTATTGACAGCCGGAGAAAGAAATTGTTTTTCAAAATATTCACAATCTACTTTTTAGTTATGTCATTAAATGGTGCTGTAGGCCTCAAAAATCTTTTACAAAATTTCAAACTTCTATTTTTGCTAAAAGTGCACACAGAAACACATGTAATGATAGAGGTATGATTTGACATTCTTCAAAAAAGTCTTAAGATGTACAGTACTGTTTCTCAGCTATAACTGAACAGATCAGAAAGCCGAATGAAATGAGAAATGAAAAAAAAGCTGAAGAACATTTCAACAAAACAAACATTTTACATTCACTTTTTCAAAAGAAGCAGAGAAAATGCAAATGTAAATAGTGCACAATATAGGCAGCTCTATTTTGGAATTGTAGTGAACATCTTGCTCCAACAATGTTCTAAGTTCACAGATATCCAGAATTTAGAATTCCTCCAATTAATATTTTCATCCAAATTGAGAGAATACAACAAAACATTTCCCGACTGTTAAATTCTTTGAAAAGACAATACTTCTCTTCTTTTGATTTTCTTTTGAAAAATGAATTGTATTTTGTCAACTCCGACAATCGGTTCATATTTCTCAGTGCTAAAGATAACATAAAATTTGTAGACTGTGATATTCATAACACATTGTCGGAAACTTAAGACTATTTTGCTTAGTTGCTCCTTCCCTCTAAGGCTGCCACCCGGAAATCACATGACGTCACAGAGACTTGGACAACAGAATTCAACTTATACTGCTCCTCAATGGCAGTTAGAATTCAATCAGAATGCTATGTGTTGGTTCAATTCTATTAATCTCTTTATTAAGCCAGTGTAAAATGCCAAAAGTAACACTGTCAGCCAGGGTAAAAAAAGCAAACAAGCAATTACATTTCAGAATTTAAAGATGAGGGTTTATCAACTGACAACAAATATTATTTAACCAAAGTCGTTTTTATATATTAATTGAATTGAATTAAATTGAATTGCCTTATTTCACGTGGCGAGACTCAGGCCATGAGGCCTGCTCTTCTGTCTGACCACGCAAATTTCGCTATGCTCCTTTCACCAAATAGCGGAGAAAGAAGGTATTCCATGGGCGACAAAACAGGCGATTTTAAATTTTGCTCAGAGGCGTCATTTAGGCTTGAGGATCTTTTACATGCAGTAAATCTACTAACATGGGACGGCCAGCTTTACTTCCCCTCTGAAGGATGGCGTACGAAGGATTTTATCGTCCCTAAAAATCCATAGCTTTTATCGGTTTTGAACCCGCGAACTTAGGTATAACAGTTCGATACGGTAACCGTTACACCATTGCCGCCACCTATATTAAGTCTACATCTAATCCATATGTTGATAAAAATTACTACGTATTTCGTATATTATTAGTCTGCATAAATCCGTTCCCTGGTCATGATCTTTATAAGTTCTGTTCCACAACAAATATCTCCTTGGACTGCTATTTGTAAATTTGATGAATCTATCAGGTGATTGTCTGTTACAACAAACAAACACACAATTAAATGTTATATAATATCTTCGAGCCTAGAATACATAGAGGCGCCCTGGGTGGAGAATTTTGGAGCAAACATAATTCTACTCCGTAACGTCACAGGTTGGCAAAAACAGCGATTGCAGCATTCGGATACAGTTTCCAGACTTCCTTTTATCAGTATTTTGTGACATTGTGCGTTGTGAGGGCAATTTTCTGTTGAGTGAAGATGTGCTGTGCTTCTACATGCACAAATCGGTACCAAAAGGGAGTTGATATTTCATTTTTTTTGGTAAGTACTGGTGGTCCTGTATTAGGTTAGGTACATGATGTTTTCACATGTTCACAATGTAAGATTACAATGTAAGATGTAAGAATACATTACGAGGCTAAGAAATACAATGAAAAATGTTCAGCCAAGCGGGTAAGAAGCTTATACACAAAAAGTGTGTTATTTAAAAATCAATAATGTATGTTTTTGAGAATAAAATGTTACTATCTGACAAGTATTCGCTTTAATTTTAATCTGTAAATACTTAAACGACATGGGGTTTGGACGCAGGGCTAACACCCCGGCTCCGTAAAAGAAAGTTTGTTCAAAGCGATTTAAATATGCCTCGGACCGGACCAAAATCAAATTTACGACAAAGGCTACGAAAACGGACAATGAACATTGGTACGTGGAATATACAAGGCCTGGGAACAAAACAGAGGGAGGTCATCTCAGAAATTGAAAAACTGAATCTGGACATAATTATTCTTACGGAAACGAAGAAAAAAGGGACAGGGGAAGAAGTTTTGAATGAATATCTTCACGTTTGGAGTGGTGTGCCCAAAGATTTTAGAGCCAGAAGTGGAGTCTCTTTCCTTATTAAACATAAATGGACAAAATTCATTAAACAAATAGAACAAATTAGTGACAGGGTACTTAAAATAGACATGAACATTTTTCGTCATCAGTTAACTATTTTAGGGGTATATGCGGTAAATGACAATGCACTTGTGGATGAAAAAATAAGTTTTTTCAAGATCTCAGTGAAATTATAGCAAGTATTCCACATCAAAATGAAATTCTATTAATTGGGGATTTTAATAGCAGAGTAGGTAACAGAGAATGAGAAGTAGTAGGTCAGTTTGGAGAGGAAACTGTTAATGACAATGGGAAAAGATTAATAAACCTTTGTAAGGAGCATGCGCTATGTGTAGGGAACACCATTTTCAGTCATAAAAACATCCACAAATATACCAGAATAGATCCAGCAAGAAATATTCAATCAGTAATTGATTTAGTTGTGGTAAAGAAAGAAAGAAGAGTAAAACTTAATGATGTGAGAGTATACCGCCAACCAGAGTGTGGAACTGATCATCATATGGTAGTGAGCAAACATGTATTTCCTTTTAGACGTAAACGAAGATCTATTGAAAAAGATACCGATATTTTAATTGAACAAAATGACATAAATTTTAAAACAGACCTTTTAAAACAATACAGCGTTGAAATGCTCTACCAAAACAGAATTAACCTTAAACTAGGAAACTCCGAAGATAAAAGTCCCGAAGAAATGTATTATCACCTAAAAGATGTTGTTTTTGAAGCAGCTAAGGAAGCCCTAGGAGAAGAACAAGAAAAAAGGAAGTTCGTTGAGAAATTCAGTGAAAATTTAGAAAGCTTGATTAAGGAAAAGAAAACATTGTACCTGTCGTGGATTTCAAATAGGAATGCCCAAACACGAAAGGAATATGTACAAAAAAGAAAAGAAGTTAAAGAATTAGTAAAAATTGAAAAAAATGAACACTGGGAGAGATTGTGTAGGGATATAGATAATACAATAGGATATAATAGGTCAACCCAAGCGTGGAAAACGATTAAAAATATGAGAAAAAAATGTTACAAAAGTAAAGTACAAATAATAACTTCTACAAAATGGATTGATCACTACGAACAATTATTACAAGAAAGTAGAGTTGAATACCAAAACAATTTGGAATGCATGCATTGGCAAGCATGGGAACCTGAAATCAGTTGGTTTGATGTAAAAAGGGCTTTGTCGAAAGCTAAAAACAATAAAGCTCCAGGACCAGGTAACCTTAGAATGGAACTTTTAAAATACGGAGGTTATAATGTAACTGAATATCTCAAAAATCTTTTTAACAAAATTGAAGTTAGTGGCGATATTCCTCAGGAATGGAATATGTCATATATCAGCTCTATACACAAGAAAGGTGACAAAACCCTTTGTGAAAACTACAGAGGAATTAGTGTCATCCCATCAATAGCTAGGCTATTCGCTAGTATTCTAAAGGAAAAAATACAGAAGGGAATAACATTTAGTGAAGAACAAAGTGGGTTTAGAAGTGGGAGGTCATGTTTAGATAACATCCATTGCTTACGCCAAATAATTGAGAAAAATGGAATATACAATATAGACACACATATGACATTTATTGACCTGGAAAAGGCCTATGACAGTGTTCCTAGATGCAAAATATGGTCAGCAATGAGAAGACTGAATGTTCCAGAAAAATGGATTAATTTGGTTAAAAAAATGTACCAGAATACTGAAGCGTGTATTAAAATGGGGAGGAAAATTACCCAAAGTATTAAAACTAACAAAGGGTTAAAACAAGGATGTAGTTTATCGCCACTTCTCTTTAATATATATATGGAACAAGTTTTGGAAACTTGGTACAAGAAATGCTCGCAAATGGGAGTTCTCATAAATGATAGGTGCTTACATTCTCTACTTTTTGCAGATGATCAGGTCATTTTGGCATCAGATCGGGAAGATATGGAGTTTATGCTTAGGAAATTAAAAGAAGAATACGAAAAGTGGGGACTTAAAATTAACCTTAAAAAGACCGAATATTTATGCATTGGAGGAGATACCTCTAATATAAAAATTGATGATGACGAAATAACTAACTGTTCAAAATTTAAATATCTGGGGACTATAATTACTGACGATGGGAAAGTTGATGAAGATATTACCACTAGACTTGCAATGGGCAGAAATGCAATCAAAGCTCTACATAGCCTTATATGGAATAATGTGCTACGACAAGACACAAAGAGAAGAATATTCCACAGTGTAGTGGAAAATATTATATTATATGGTGCAGAAATGTGGCCTTTAACAAAACGCCGTAGAGACAGAATACGGTCAGTAGAGCTCGACTTCATGAGAAGATCTTTACAGATAACAAAGCTGGACAAGATAAGAAACGAAGTGGTATGGGAAAGAGCTGGGGTTCAAACAACCATAACCAGAAGACTAGAAAATAAAGCTCTTCAATGGTACGGACATGTCCAGAGGATGCAAAATGAGAGATGGCCAATTCAAATTTTAAACTGGATACCTGAAAGGATGCGTAGAAGAGGTAGACCTGTTTTGGCCTGGAAGACGTATATACAGGAAGTAATGAATGAGAAAGGACTAGAAGAAGGTCAATGGAATGACCGAAAAATATGGAAATCGAAAACGGCAAACTCTTAGGGGTAGAACCGACGAAGAAGAATACTTAAACGTTCAGATACTCAAGCCTTAGAAAAATAAGTTTTAATCCTTTTCCTATTATAGAATATGCATAACTATATTCTTTTAAATAAGTAAAATATACTTAAACCTGGAGATTGCTGTCAATACGGTGCAAGATGTTAGGCATGCATGATTAATTAAGGAGGAGGGGATTATGAAAATCTTGGAGAAAAATTAGAATAACAGAAACTTAATACAAATTATATATTGATTGCATAGGCTTCCGCGGCCGGAATTCATGTGGTCTCAGCTATCCGGGATGAGCCGTGTCATCGATTTGGTCGCAGATAGCCGAGACCACCAAATAATATATTATTGGTCTGCAAGTTAAACTTGCAACTCCAAAAACTAGTTTGGGATAAATCAAGTTAAAATTCTCCCCCATTGCTAAGGGGGAGATAAACCTTTCTTTTTACTTTCCCAAAACTTTCAAAGAAAATTGCCATTAAGACTAGGATTTACTGTTCTTTAATATTCTTAAAATAATGTTTCCGAAACTGAACAATTAATAAAATGTCAAAAAAATGTACTTTGGGCAGCGATAGATGGCAGGTGGCAAGAGAATGTGGCAAGTCCGAATAGCTAACCAAGACCAAAGGAAATAGAAAACTAATACGGGACAGTCTGTGCCATTCTGTAGCACCACTAGTTTTTTAATTAGTGTAATCACTTTAGTTCTGGAGTTAAATGTACTAAATTATAAATTATTTCCTTGTTTCAAATAGTCGCATAGCAGTGAAAATATACTCAAAAACTCTATCAATGAACATTATTTTTCGTTTCTTAAAAGGTATGTCGAATTGAAAATTATTCAAAAGATAAAAAAAGACCATTGAGTTTCATTTGTTAACCGGCAATGTAAAAATAATTAGCTTACATACACAAAAAATTGGGACAGAAAGGGAGTCCCTGATGCCTAACGTACGACGATACCAGATTTCTGCCAACCTGTGACATCATCGGAGTCGTTTCATGTTTTCCTCAACCTTCTGTGGGTAGGAAGAGACTATGGCACCTCTATGTATTCTATGCTCATAGGATAATATGACTTCCTGCTTTTGTTTTCATTCTTCAATTATTTCATTCTCTAAGCATTATACTGATGAGCAAAAGTCCTTTCATTTTGAGAACAGGAGGTATAAATGAAGGCGTCTTGTAAACCAAACAGAGAACAGTGCTTTTCCCATTGACTGTGCATGAAGACGACTGGAATTTCATCCAGATTTGGTGGCACACTCAAGAAGGGTTGCAGACCTCTTAGCAATAGCTGAAGGTAAGAATTGTTGAATACAGTTTTGTTGACCAAAAATGGTAAATATGGGGAAAATGTCAGCATTTTTAAAGAAGTAATACTAATGACCAAAGAAAGAAAACAGAATTTGTAACTGTTAATAACATTTCTCAATATTAATCCCAAACAATAATTTAAGTGTTCCAAAACATTAGGTTTATTAACTCTGACTCCTCTGGACATGTTGACATGTACAAAATTTCTGTGCCCAAGGGCTTCTGGACCTGTTAGCACCAATGGCATCTCCTCACTTTGGACCTAGGGCATTGGCAGCAAAGGAAAGTGTAACCCCTACACTACGCTTTTCACATACATATTTAGAGTAAAATTGACATATATAAACAAAATTCTCATTAATTTAAAATTATAATATTGGAAGAATGAGGGAAAGATAGTCGCCAAATAACAATAAAAGGAGTGTTGTATTTTCTGTTGCAAAGATACGATTAACACATTTTAAAGTATCTAAAAATACAAGCTCAACACTTTTCCAATTCTTCAGTTCTCATTTTAAAAATTAAATTCTGAACTATTATTACATTGTTACCCATTATCAATTACTTGTTTCTTTTCTTCATACAAAAGAGAAGGAAAGCAATTATTTAAAAGTTATTGTACCACTTTTTCACTATCCATAACAAAATATAACCTTAATTTCATGTGAATTGTTAAAGACTACAATGCGCAACAGGGAATATCAAAATCACATGCCCTCGCTCACTGTAGCAGCGTGTTGAAACAAGATCCAATGCCTTTGCACATTTCTTGCTTGAGTGGGGGGGCATCATGCGCAGGCACTGCTGCCTCCTGATCGATATTCAAGACGTTGGAGGCATTTGTCAACGGCCTGAAATGCGCTCCCATACTGCCTGCGTTGCATGGACATGCTGGTGCCAATCTATGACGCGGATCACACAGAAGACGAAAAATTGAAAAAAATCTAAATAAACTCAAAAAAAAAAAAAAAATGATTTTCTTTAGAGCCCTGATGCACGACTAGCACACACAAAGAAAACGCCACTGCAGATTCAGTCGGGATGTTGCTGGAAACCTTTGGACATGTTAACAAGAGAGGCCACTCTTAAAATGCCTTTCACCAAGGCTGATTTCTGAGAAGA
Organism: Acheta domesticus; assembly: GCA_031308135.1. Lineage (NCBI taxonomy): Eukaryota > Metazoa > Arthropoda > Insecta > Orthoptera > Gryllidae > Acheta > Acheta domesticus. The sequence goes on along the minus strand of JAHLJT010009419.1, from coordinate 147,365,454 downwards.
TTTAGCAGTGTCTATGTTTGTTTCTGAACCCTAAGTTAGTATTTTGATGCTTTTATGGCTCACTAGTTTTGCATTTGTATGAGTTAGGGATTCTGCTCTGCAATTCTTTATTCTCTGGTTTCTGGTTTAGTGGCCTCTATGAAGGAATGACTGGCCTTAATTCTGTGTACGTCACTAGAAAGTGCTTCTTCCCTTGCAAAATGCTGGAACCCTTAACGTCCCATTAGCTCTCACCTTTTTGTATATTTCTTCCTACTATTGTAACTTGCCTTTCAGTGTTTGAGTTCTTCAAAGTTTTCTCTATGTGCCTGCATTCGGTTATCATTGAATTTGCTCCATAATCTCAAAGTTATATTTGAGCAATATATCAAGCTTTCACCCACATAAATCAAATGATGAGAAGCGGAAACATTGCATTCGTTTAAGGTCCTTCCCAAATTGATACACAAGTTTAGTGCCAGGCATGCCGTAATCATCACATGATAAAAACCTCCATACCAGGATTCAAACCCACACATTTCCATGTTCCAGATTTACCATCTAAGCTACCCAAGGTTATAAGGTCCCTGTTTTAGTTCAGATTTGGAACAGATCATGGATGAAACAGTGACAAGTTTAAAATTAAACTCATACTGGGAATCAAAATCTCCAGATGAATTAACAAATCATTCAAAGTGCAGGACTCTGGGGGAAAAAAAGTGTATGTCATCCAATAAAAATTAAATGAAAATACATATCTTAATATGAAAGTAGAAGTAACCCAAAAATTATTAAAGATCTCTCATAAATTAAACTCGGAAACATCACAAAGTAACAATAAGGGAAGAACTTACCAGAATCACTTTTACTGCTTCTTCCCAGAGATAAATTTGAGACATCACTCTGCGATCCCTTAATGTGATTTCCAGGTTGAATATCTCTGCTGTCTCCACCAGCCCCTTCATCTACCACTTTAGAAGAAGCAGAATCTTTTACTTCTTCTTCATCTTCACCCACAGTTACTACAGACACATGACTGGTATCTTTAAGTCGTTTAGTATCAACAAATTCATCATAATCAGGTGCTGCTCGATCTCTTTCATCAACTATGCTAGGACTTACAATCAGAACTTCACTTTCATCTAGTTTCTGTGCTTTCAAAGCTGTTTTATCACACAATCTGCCAACTGAATGGTCAATACCAGTATTATGGTATTCCAGAGAATCCATTAGTGGATAACTGTCATCGTCAGTGGAAGACTCATTAATTTGAGTCTTATTCATTTCATTAGCCACAATTACAACTTCTCCACTCTTCTCTAGCAAAGGAATTTTTGAGGCAACTCCAGGTGTTTTAATAGGTGTTGAACTATCTATTGGAGGGAGAATGACAGGAGGATGTGTTGTAACAACAGTCACCTGCGTCACATTTCCTGAAGCAATGCTCAAATCCTCCCGCAAGTCAGATGTAATAGTTACCATGGATTTATTTAACTTGTGTTCTGATGAAGGTTCCTTGATTTGTTTAGATCCTAAAAAGCAAAAAAATGAATGAAAATAACACAAACAACAAAATCAGAAGCAATTCCCCTGTATACAAATTTGTCAACAGTACCTGATACTGTGATGACATCTCCACTAGTATGTGAGCTCGCTATTTTGTCTTCAGTGTTGGGATCTGAAATGGTTTTAAGGGAAATGTTGGTTTTACAATTTGCTTTGCTTGCACTAAGGTCATCCTGGTCAATCACTTCTTCCCTAGAGGAATCCCTGCTGAGGCTGGGACGGATTGGAACTGCTTTCTTGTCTTTCGATTCTGCATTGTCACTGGACACTGTCATTGATAAGTGTGGTGAAGACTCCTGACTTGAGGAGTGGATGCTTACATTATTTTGATTAAAGTTTTCACTTTGGTGATGCTGGACGGATGTCTTGGGCATAAAAAGAGTTTGGGTTGCATTTTCATCTCGCCTACTGGCTAGAGATTCAGGTTGAGAGGCTGAATTCACTTCATCAGCATCTTCTGTTTCATCTTGCGTCACACCACTGATTTCTGATATAAGAAGTTGCCCTGGTGGTAACACAGGAGGCGGTACACTGATCTGAGGCAATTCTTCAACCTCCTGGTGACCAATGGCTCTGACTGATGGTGTGCTAGAAGGCACTGAAGTGGTTGCAGATGCAGGTGGGGTCACAGGAGGTTGTTGAGGCACACCCGGAAGAACTGCTGCTGGCACACTGGGCAGTACTGTAGTAGGTGATGCAGGAGGAGTAGCAGGAGTCTCCGTTATCTTCACAGGCAGCACTGGAGGGGGAGGTGCAGGACCTTTGTCCCGAGATGCCCTCCTCTCCTGCCCTTCAGATATTTTTTTAGAAGCCTGTAATGGAAAATTTAATACTTTAGTAATTAACAACAACAACCACTAACGCTTGCACCTCCAAGTTATAAAAGATAGAGGATAGATAGATAGCTTTTTTACTAATTTTAAACTGTTAAAAAAATTGGAAAAACGATCAAACATTTCATAACTGGCACCTTGTAACTTTGATCATATGACCACAAAATTAAGTCAAAAATATATGGTTCATGTGATTATAATACTTATATTATTATAATACTTCCATTACACCTTATGGCCCAATACAATCAATTTATGGGTGCAGTGACAGTGACAAACTGCACAGAGAAATAGAATTTCAATTTGAGGAGAAAATGGCATTTCACTCTTCTTACCAATTTAACCCTCTAGTGGGAACATCTGCCGAACAGGCAGACACAGTGGTCTATTGATATCACTGGGAGTAAGCCAAGCAGCTTCACTGTCATGAAGTGTTTTAGTGTACTTAACAACTTTCCAAGGAGAAAGGATTATTGAAGCTGTGGCATGCGACCTTTTCATGTAAACTATACTTTTTTTTTAAACTAGCATTGCCTCACAGGAAGATGTTCTCAGTTGTAGGTTTTGATGTCTGCTTTTCGTGCAGATGTTCCGGCAGATGCATGATTTAAAATCTGCTTCTCAACTAGTTTGTTTTATTGAATAGAAGACATTGGAGCAATAACATGCTCTGACACATTTCTCATGAAATTGAGATATTAATGTATTTCAATGCGTCGTAGATGTATTTAGATGTTAGGTTTTTATTTTCAAGATTTGGCTCCAAGATGGCAGTGTAATTCATAAATGAATGTTCTTTATTCCTATGTGTAGAATGATGCAAAGTCTAAACCTTTACTTGCCTTTTTCTTAAAACTTATGTATAGTGGCATAGCATGTTATTGCCCTGAGGGTCTTCAATTGCTTTGTACAGGCATTCCTGCAGATGCATGATTTAAAATCTCCTTCTAAGCAGTTTTTTTTATTAAATTGCTTTGTACACACAATATATTTTCTGCCAAGAGTTTTATGGATTTTCAAGTTAATTATTTAAAAGTCATTGACTTTGGTTACCTATAGATAGTCTGACAATGATTATGCCACAAGATAAAATCTCACTGTAGTACTTACCATTGTTTTTTGTCAAAGTTTGTCAAATTTACAATACAATTTTTGAACAGTCTTTTTTATTAAGATTGTGTAGGAAAAAATAAATTTTCTGAATTCCATGATTAAAAGGCAAGTCATTGACACTTTTTGATAATATTTGCCTCTGAGGCAGATATTCCCACTGAAAGGGAAAAAATATATATATTTTCACCAGAATACAGAGTTCTGGCACAATACAGATATCTTTTTTTGGATTGGAAATATGTGATGTAATTTTGATTTTTCAGGTATGTTGTACATATTGAGCCTTTACAAAAAATGTAAGTTTTTGAGGTCCCCTTTATGAGCATTCCCCACCATTGTGTGTGTGTGTGGGGGGGGGGGGGGGGGAGAAAGAAAGAAAAAGAAGAAGAAAAAGAAAAGAAAGAAAAGAAAAAAAAGGAAAAGGGAAAAAAAAAACAGCTAAGAAAAGGCAGTACACATTCAAACACACATACGCACGCAAGTATACAAATCCCCACCCCACATTCACAGTGTGCTAAAAAGGAGCCCGATCAATCTGTCAATTTGGTGTTCTCCAAGAAGAATAACCCAAAAAGCCCAAGAAGAAAGGAAAGAAGTCCGAAACGGTCAGGCTACCAAGGGTGGAGGAGTCACTCACCTTTGAGAGAACCCCACCTCAGTCTTCTGATGCACCCAAAAGCCAATGGAAGACAGTGAGAAACCATTGCACCCCATCCCCAAGCATCAAGATGACTTGTCAGTAAGAGCCAAAAAGAGAGCAACCTATGCGGAAATTTTGCGACACATGAAGGAAGTCCCAGAGCTTGAAGAACTGGGCTTCAATGTAATTAAAATACGAAAGAGGCACAGGAGATATGCTTTTGGAAATAAGAGCTGCAGGCTGCTCAAAGGCAGAGCAGTTTCAGATTGTAGTGGCCGATCAACTAAAATGAAAATAGGAAGTAAAATCTTTGTCAAGTGAGGTACTCATGGAGATTAAAGATGGAAATATGATGGACAAAGAAATTCTGGATGAAATTGGATGAAATTATGATGGACAAAGAAATTCTTGAGGCCTTTGAGAGACAGCCGGAGGGCGCGAATGACAGGTATGTAAAAGTTTAGTCTATTTCCATGGTGGCACCCAAACGGCCGTGATTGCACTACCAACAGATCTAGCCACACAAGTTGTTCGAATGAACAAAATTCAGATTGGTTGGGTTAGGTGTCGCATTGGAGAGAAGATAGTTGTTACTAGGCGTTACAGATACTGGGCTGTTGATGGGGCATGGGTGCTACTGTGCATACCAACTCTGTTTCTGGTTGGACAATGACTCCTCAAGGCCAACCTGCGACCCAGAGGCGGGATTCAGAGTAAGAGGGGGGCAGGGGGGGCAACTGCTCTCCCCCAATCTTGGGACAAATTTAAAAAACCTATTTCATTTCATTTCACAGATCTTCAAATTTATATAAAAAAGATTTATTTGTTTCTGTAGGTTGAGATGAAATGTAATAATAATTAAGCGAACAATAATTTTATTAAGCTGAGCGAATAATATACATTAATAAATTGGTGAACTTTAGTTCGGTATTAAAAAACGCACAGGATAGTCTTCAGCATTATTTTGAATATCCCTTATTAATAAATCCTCTTTCAATTATATATTGCTTTTAAACGTTATTTACTTGGAAATTGAACAGTTTAATGCCTAAAATCATGAGTCATAACTAAACCTCTGATTTTAGGACAAATGCCTATTTAGGATGTTGTGAAAAGTAATTGCAGATGATTACGAATCATGAGGAAATAGATGTACTGAAAGCATCTAATAAACCCAAAATGTCCTAAAAAGGGCAGTTGATTTCTATTTTAATATGTTTTTGCCTAAAACAAGTGATTTTCACGAACGATCGTATTTTAAATGCTAAATTTTGAAATTCTTTTACGGGAACGCAAAAACTTTTCCGAAATGCAAATGTGCGATCGAACAACGCACTGATATCTTTCACTCAAAATACCGAACAAAAGGAGCCCTGCAAGTCAACATAATAAGGATGTTTCACGCTCATCTCCGATCAGCATGCACTTCTTGGACAATTGCACCCATTCCTGATGCAGCTGCGCTGTTTGGCAGGTTGAGGCTTATCGCCACAGCGTCGTCTGCGAAGTCCAGGCAAGGAAAGCGACAAGCCAGGCAAAAGCCTACTCTCGGCAAGGCGTATATTACAAAATACTGTTCAGTGTTTAAACGGATCGTGTGGTACACGATTTTTTGGGGGGGTAGGGAGAAGGGACGAGTGAAAAAGTTCCAGGAGACGTGAGCATGAGAATTAACTAAATATAACTAAATTTGTTTGCTCTATTAGTCTATGTCAGTAAAAAGTTCATTTTCAGCCTTAAAAATTATTTTAATAGACACGACAGCCTTATTGTAGAAAATTTGAAGAAAATATGCTTGTAGTCTCTTTCATAAATGTAAAAATACTTTTTCCTGCATAAAAAAAATTGCCTAATTTAATCCTTTTGAGACAATTTCTATATGCCAGAAATATAACTTTTTCAGGTCTACTTTTTTGCCTAGCTTAGTCATTCTGTAACTTATTTAAGTGTCTCAAACGTCGATTTTAATGCCTTTTAAAACCTAATTTCGTAATTTTGTTGCCTATTTTAGGTGCCTAAATCAAACCCTTTTTTGTAAGTAAAATTCCGAGGTCTAGTCATAACAGTCAAATTTTTACTTTCAAAAAGAAATAGTATTTCCCGTTAATTAGCTGTAGCTAGAGTTAAAGGTGGTGATATGAACCATTTATATAATATGAGCCCCCTTGGTATCTTTTCATATATCGCTAATATTCTAGAAGGAACAATTTTAACTAGTTTAATAACTGTTGCCATTATTGCTTTGTGGTTCAGTTGTTATGCGAGCTGATGTGAAACAGAGGTGTTCATGTTTTGTCGGTTCTAAAAGCTCTGAAAGATACATCTTTGGCTTTTAATTAGAGTTGAGTTCGCTTAGATCGATTCTGATATTTAATGAATGAAATACAATATGTTTTAAACATTGTTTTTCTGCATTCAATCTGTAATTTCGATGTATCATAGACCGGTTTTTTAGTTTGCAGAATTTTAATATGGCGGGTTGTAAAACGAGGTGCGTATGGTGCGCATACAAACTATGGTGCATATATGAGCGTATATATACTTATGAGCCCCAAACTTTATCTGGTTTGTTATAAATACACTACAACTTGTGTTCATACTCTTTTTGTTTTAGCACAATTAATTAAAACAATTCATATAAACGAATATTTTCGTGTTCACAATAGAGCCCAAATTTGCGCCCCAATAAAAGATCCAAAATTCCACCACTGCTGTGACCCATTTGTTGAAGATGTGGAGCACGTGTTCTTTCACTGTCTACGCTTCATTGAGAAGAAGGAAGAACTCCACTCACTTCTCCAGAAGGTAGTGACTCTCAATCCCATTGTTACTAGGATGCTGGTATCCCAAGACAATTAGAGACAAATAGTAGCCATCTATGGCGTAAAAGTTTCGAAGATTCGAGTAGAAGAACGGCTGCAAAGGAGTGCCCCGTGACATCAGTTGGCATAGAGCGATAAGCCGATCTGCTTTTCCCCTGATGCAGGGCATGACTGTGTTTCCGCGGGAAGCGAATCAGAGGAATGGGAGGGGCTTTTTGTGATAGGCACAGGCTGACTGAGAATCTCATATGCTGTCGAGTGCGGAGCCCGCAGTGTCTTTGAAAGATTTTCCCCTGCCCTCGTATAACACACATGCCCGTGCGCACAAAAAATGTTCAATAACTAATCTTGTTGAAAGTTTCTTGAATTTTTCATTACCTGAAAATTACAATGCACCCCACTTTTGAAATATCCCATTTTTAAAGCTGTCTCAACAGGGATATTTACTCCAATAATGAAAGCAGATTGCTCACGCCGACGCTGCCCGCACCGGCCGCCGCATCACCCAGACGCGCCCTTGACCGTGCCCACCCTCCCAGCCAGCGCCCATGCTCAAAGCCGGGCGAAAGAGACCAGGCATTAGAAAGGAGTGCCTTATTTAAATTTAATGTGATTTTGTTTGGCTTGTAGCCGATATTGAATGTTTTCATTATACTCGAAGGATGAGTTTGAGCGAGACCTGGATCCCATCCTTATCTAGGATGGGAAGAAAATAAATAAAATGTGCAATCACCCCAGGTCACGGGGGTGGTGTCACATAATTGGCGGGCCTGCCAGGATCCTGTAATGGAGGCGATTTTGAGGAAGGTGAGCAATTCAACTCCAATTTAAATAAAAGCACCTTTCAGACGGATTCGAGTGCATTGACAGTGAATGTGGCAGTGATAGTGTGCTACTGTAAAGATACAGTGAGTGTACGCCGAGGGGGTTGTATTAAGATCGACCGAATGCATCATGGCAGATAAATAGGATGCAGCTAAATATTTCAAAGATGCTGGGCCGATGGCGCTGGTCGATAATGATGTCCTGAAGGTTTTGATGGGGGAGTTTATGACGCAGATGGACGCTATGTTAGAAGGACAAACTGCACAATTGAATGAAACAATGTCGGAATTAGAAGTTGCGTTCACCTCCAAAGTTATTGTATTTAAAGAACAGTTAGCCACGACCACTTCTCGAATTAAAGATGTACACTCTGAACTGACCACCATCACCTCTGAATTGGAACAGCCATTATCATTAGATAAATTGATGCAACATACGAAAACTTCAAAACAAGGCTGTCGGAAGCTGGAAGAGTAAGTCGAACTGAAGTTGATGAAACAGGCTGAAGTTGAGGAAAGGGTACAAGATCATGTCACTTCAGTAGCAGCCTGAATTCGAGAGTCGAAGAATGTACAAGTTAGCGTGGAAATGCGAACCTTGGAAGACCGAATTGAAGCGGCGCAAGAGACTTGGTGCTGTGTAATCAAAATCAAGATGCAAGGTTGCGAAGAAGCAGTTGGCGAATTAAAAAGTGACGAGGAGTACAAGGAAGCAGTTTGTGCGATTGTTAAGTTTGTAGATGCAGCAGACATTTCTACGTGACAAGTAGTAACTACAGAAACATAGCTTAGAGCAGAGGCCAGAATTAGTAAAATTATTATTGTGTTACACAAATTACATTGTGTACACTTATGAATTGACTACGGCGGACAATCTATTTAGATTAATCCAAAAAGGACGTCATTGGGTGTAGGATGATGAATATCAAGAGGTATTCGTAATGAAAGACTAGGTTTAACAATTGTTTTAAAATGTAAAGAGTGATAAGTAGCTTTAAGTAAGGTGACTAAAATTACAATGTTTTCTAAAAATGTAAATAGGTAGTTATAAGTAAGGTAAAGGCAAAGGGAATTTATGAAAATTAAGTAAAAAAATTACAAAACAAAGTATATTTTGAGGGTTTGTGTTTTCAGTATGGCAAGCCCATGGTGTACAAATGTAGGTTTATGATGTAAATATTGTTTATGGAATGATTAATTTAGTAGAAACTGTGAATGTAATTAATTTAAATGTAATGGTTTATTGACCTTAATGAAACAGACATGGTATTTTTATAATTATTTATTTATTGTAATACATAACTTAATGTTTCGACCCTGTTTCGGGTCTTCTTCAAAATCTAATGTCCAGTTTGTTGACATCATAGATAAAATGGTAGTATTTTAATAAAAACTTGTCACTATAGTATAAAAACACTTGTCACTTCATAAAATTCATCCGGACAATTTGTAACCGGGTACTGAGGTCCGTAACAGATGACACCCTCACCAACAACTTACCAATCCAATGTAATAGGCATGGCCCACTTTCTGCTTTACTCTTGAAAATGAGATTGTTTTACATTTAGAATGATTGAGAAAAATATCGTGTCTTCTACACCAGTTGACAAGTGAATTTAGCCTGTTTTGCAAATCGATTGCATCCTGCAATGATGATATACTCTTAAATAGTTTTAAGTTGTATGTGAAAAGGAATTCTACTTTTTCCAGAATAAGGACATCATTAATAAAAATGATGAAGAGAAGCAGTCCAAGATAAGAGATCTGGGGAACTCCCGACAAAACATCAACCTTTTTCAAACTAATGTTTTTATATTTAACAAATAGAGTTCCATCAGAAAAGTAACTCATGAACTAATCTAAAAGAGCCTGTAAATCCAAATGATTTCAGCTTCAGTATCAAAAGGTTGTGACTCAGAATCCAAAGCTTTACTGAAATCAATGTAGATACTTTCTGATGGAATATTGTTTTCCCAAGAACCCTGAATACACTGTGTATAGCAAGTTACTCTCAATGTTTCTACCATTCATAAATCCAAACTGTTTAATTGAAATGAAAGGAAAGACCAGATGTTTTAATTTATCTATTATTACTGCTTCAAAATGTTTTGGAACAATACTCATAATTGAAATTAAATTCTTTGAGCCTGATTTATGGATATGTGTAATAAAGGCCAATTTCCAAACTTGTGGCATATGGCTTTCGGACAATGATTTGTTAAATAACTTATTCAATAATTCTGAGGTAACGAATTCACAGCCTTTCAGAAACACAGGTGGTATCCCATCAGGACCTGCGCTCTTACTAATGTCCAGTCCGACTTTAGCAAAGATATCAGGAATAGTAATATCAATTATATTCAAATTATAAGGAGTTTGATCATCTACATGTACATATGAAATATTTGATGGTTTATAGAAGGCCTTAAGGTAATCTGCAAAGGCATTTACAATCAATGTTCCACAATCAAAGCATTGATTTTTAAAATACATCACATAGGGTAGACCCTTCAAAGATCTTTTTGAATTTATGCACTTCCAGAAATTTTTGGGATTGCATGTTATAGTCTCTTCCATTTCACAATTAAATACTATATAATCTCTCCTAACTAAAATCTTACAGCTATGTCAAAGTTGAGAAAATTTTTTGTATTAAGTTGGAGACCTATCTTTCTTAAATTCCATGCGCTATTTTATTACAAATTATTGTCCTCTTAATTCAGTGGTTCAGAGTTGAAAGATACTACTTTTATTTTCCAAATTTTGGAGTTAAGTTTAATGGTGTATTTTCATTAAATATTAAAAATGCATCTTAACAATAAGAGCTTAAACAATTTCAGTAATTCCTTAAACATGAGAGTTTCTTTAAAAATTATGGAAAATGACAATGGCAAGTTAAGAAAGCAAGAAGAAGCGTTAATGTCTTTAATTTATGTGTAGAATAGATCCACTCTCTGACACTCAGGCCTTGTCTGAGTGGCCTGCAAAGGGGCACAATGCCAAGAACTATTGGATTTGTTTGACAGACAACCTTGATTGTGGAAAACACACCTCATTTTAGTGTCCACATTACCCCCTCTTCTTTCCTCTGAGGCTGTCACCCGGAAATTGCATGACACAGACTGAGTCATCAAAATTCAACTTGCGTAGCTCCTCATTCGACAATCCAATCAGAATTCTACATGTTGGTTCAGTTCTATTAATCTCTCTATTAAGACAGTGTAAAATATCAAGAGTAGCACAGTCAGCCAATGTAAAATTAAGAAGTTACATTTTAGAATTTAAAGATGAAGGTTTATAAACCAACAATAAAATAATATTTTGTATGTGTGTGTGTGTGTGTGTGTGTGTGTACACTATTGCCGAAACAAAAGTTCATGGCGCAACAACACATTCAAAACAGTAAACAACAGGCTAACAAACACCAAAATTCCAAATGAGACAATTGTTTTTAACAGAACAAACAACATCAGCTGAAATCCTGAATTCAACATGGCTCTGTTTCTGCTGATATTCCTCTCTACAAACTGTAGAATCAATGCTAATGAGAATTCCTTGAGAAAACTCAAAATGCAATCCAGAACGAGTCAACACTTAAGAAGATGTATAGTTCAGCCATCTACCATGACTCTACAGAAGATAAAAGATGAAATTAAAGAAGGTCCAGTACGGGCGATGAGTAGAGACAGGATTTCTATGAAAATGTGTTTTTATTTAAGGCTAAATGTACCGAAAAAAACTTGTAGGAAAATTCAATAGATCGCAGCACCATCAGCAGGAATTTACTTTACCGATAACGTCTGAACAAATTGTCCGATTTTCGATCTGTAAACGGCATTTGACTCCCTTTTATAATAGAATTTACGCTACGAGCCCTTTTTCAAAAAAAAAAACTAGCAGAAACTCGATTTTCAAATTTTTTCTCGTACTTCCGGGAACAATTTCAAAAATGTGGGCTTATAGCGCTATGGCGACACGCTATGTGGGGAAAAAATATCTTGACATGCGAAGTGACGGAAGCATCAATGAAGTGACGGGGTGCCTGGCTTGCTGCCCCCGAACGTTCGGACTTCTTGCCCGTCGCCGCGCCGGCTCGTCGCCCGTGCCGGCTTGGCCGCGCCGCCCGGCCCACAAGGGGCGGATGTCCCGGCCTGGCGGCGTGGAAGGGGAAGGGGGAGTGGGGTGAGGTGTTTTTCGAAATTTCACTTTCCGTCTCAACTATTTATCCGATTTGCATGTTTGACACGGCGTTGGATTCTGGAAGCGTGTCGCCATCGCGCTATAAGCCCACATTTTTGAAATTGTTCCCGGAAGTACGAGAAAAAATTTGAAAATCGAGTTTCTGCTAGTTTTTTTGGAAAAAGGGCTTCGTAGCGTAAATTCTATTATAAACAAGAGTCAAATGCCGTTTACTGATCGAAAATCGGACCATTTGTTCAGACGTAATCGGTAAAGTAAAATTCACTAAATTTGGTGCTGCCACGTGGTGGCGACAAATTGAACTAGTGTCGGTACATTTAGCCTTAAGGCATTTGCAATTGCTGTAATAAAAAGTAGGCAGGCTATTCCGTAAAAATTGATTAATTAAAAAACATAGCTACTAGGGGTGTTTTCAGAGTCGAAATGTTTAGTTCTCAAGTCTAATGTTACAGCAGAAATTATATAATTTGAAATCCTGAAACTCAGCAAAGGATAAAGCAATGTCTATGAAATAGATAAGAAATGCAAAATAAAACTTTCATTTTTATTGAAATCAAAATAATTACTATAAATAATTTTTTGGGGGTTTCAGTATTTTTCTGAGGTTCAGAAAATTGTTTTGTTCAAACTGTTTGGCACATTGTTTCTAAATAATTATTAATGTGGTAGTATAAACATTCTTTCTGAACACTGTTCTCAAGTTTCAGAATTTTACCTCTACTATTATAAATGTTATATTTTTTCAATAAATCATGGAGAATTTCATGTGTTTTCTTTTAATTTCGTTTCTATTGGTAACAACGTAAAGTAAAATAAAGTATAGCATGTGGTAAAATAAAATTTGATAGTGTGTGTTTTGTCCATTTTTACCCTGCATCCTGCATCGTGCACATTTGACTATTTGATAGTGCATGTTTGCATGCATATTTTATGAAAATCCTGTCTCTAGTGATGAGACTACCAATAAAGAAGGTAGGCTGACTGGCAATGTAGTTATTGGTTTAACACTATTCTGAACGGATTCTTTTACATTGTGATGTTCTTGAAAAGTCCAATAATGAAACTGTTCAATAAAGCTATGGGTGGCCTGTGGCCAATGGGCATTACATATGAGAACCTGTTAAAGTTCTGGCCAGCTAAAAAGACCAGCTAACATGACAACTTTTGAAAAATATCACTGTCGAATGAGAACATGGATTCATACTCGATTTGGGGAAGTTTCGTTTCGAATTGTGTTGGCAAACGCCGTTGCCAACCTTCACACAATTACACTGTGTATATTACGTTTACGTGGTAGGGACATTTTTTTAATTTTTCAGTTGGCAACGAAAAAATGACTACTTCCGTACATTCCGCCAACATTCAAAGCCAATCGAGTGGAGTTGCTGTGTTCGCGATATTTGCTAGCGATTTGTACTTTGCGGTTTGCTGATTTTTGTCATTTGCATTTTATTTCGTTCAATTTATTAATTTAGTAGTTATAGGCATTTTTGATTTTTGTTTATTATTTTCCGATTGTTTTCCTTAGTAATCATAGTTGAAATAGTTTTAGTAGTAAACGTTGATTCTTTCCATTTAGTATTTCGTGTGTTAAATTAATTATATTGTATTTATTATTATTATTATTATTATTATTATTATTTGAATCCAATTTATTTATAATTGGAAAATAATGGATAGCCCAAGTACATCTGGGCCTATTCTTGGTATTGCACCATTGAAGATAACACGCCTTCAAAGTTCCCTTCAAAAGGGGATTGTAAATTTATATCTGGGATTACGGAAAGAAGCAATTGAAGAAGGTGTCCATGTTACCCACACTTCTTTGATAATACGAGTGGCAACATTATTACAGGTAATTTTTTTAAAATTTCTGTATAATATCTTTTAAAAACTTACAAGTGTAATTTTCTTAATTAAAATAGTGATGGGTATAGTTGTTAATTATCTTTAATTATTAATTACCATTAGTTATGTATTAATAGAAATAAATCCAATTTTCTTTTTCCAAGTTATTGTGTGTTTACAGGTGGGTGTGAAGTCAGTTGAAAATATTATCAACAAACATAAAAAAAAAGAAGTTCTCACCACACCCAATAAGACTCGGAAAAGAACCCGTCCAGTCACCAATGTTGACAATTTTACAAAAGATGGGATTGCCAATAAAATATATTGCAGTTTGAGTTCAGGTAATCAATAAAAATATTTATCTAAACAATTATCAATTTGTTTTATACTTGTTTTTGGGTTACTTAACAAGTACCATGAATTATATTTTATGTAGGTTGTGGTATTTCCATTAGAAACCTCTATACGGAGATAGTGGGGGATGAATCATTAAATTTTGAAGGCTCTCAGACCTCCTTAAAGCGAATAGTAAAGAACATGGGTTTTACGTGGGGAAAGGGTGACCGGTATGCTCATGTGAGGGAGAGTGAAGCTGTAATTTTTAAGAGAGTGCTTCCTGAGAAATTTTATTAAAAACATGAACTCCAACATGCCAAAGACAGTAGTTTTCTTGGATGAAACATGGATATATATGAATGGTAATTTCTTATACTTTTCTTCTGGAACATTAATTTTAATATTGTTGTACAATGTAATGAGCGTATAGTGAACATAATGAGAAGTGCATAAAATAAAGCAATATAAATTTGGATTTAAGTTGGATAGGTAAATGTTACCATAGGTTTGTTACCACAGGAGGGTCTTCAAAAACCTGGTTAAAAAAGGATGAGGTAAGGGGCCACCCAAAAAAACCAGATGAGGGGAGCAGATTTGTGGTTGTTCATGCTGGAAGTAAGCATGGGTTTGTGCAAGGTAAGTTGCAATAATCAGATTGAATAATCATACACATGGCATAATAATTCAGAGTAAGTTTCCTTTACTTTATAATCACTTATAAGATTAATTTATTCTTGTTGATTATACACTGTTAATAATTTATTTTTGTGCAATTTCCTCTGAATGAAAGTGGCAGTGAAAACATTTTTGTTCATTAGGAGCAAGTCTAATTTTCAGCACAGATTTGAAGAGGGGCCAGGATTACCACGGTTCAATGAACAGTGAGAATTTTGAAAGGCAAGTTCATCATTAATTTTCATTATAGTCAAACAATTAAGTCATTATTAAGGCAATACAGTGATTTTTTGCAAATTTCCACAGGTGGATCCAGGCACAGTTAATTCCTGGCATTAAAAATTTGGGGCCTTGCCTAATTATAATGGACAACGCTTCATACCACAGTAGATTGGTAGAAGAAAATCCTTCATCTAGGTGGAAAAAAAATGAGTTAGTGGTAAGTAACTAGTAAAAATTGAAGGTTAGAATTTGAAATGTAAAGAATTTTAACAATAAATCTTCTTATAGAGATGGTTACAACAACATGGTGTGGTGCCACCAAATAATGCCACTGTTGTTCTTTTGAGGCAACTGTGCAAGCTTCATAGTAATCAACTGAAAAGGTTTGCTCTTATATATAATTTGCATTTTCAAACTGTTAATGAAGAAAATATTTTTGAGGCGGATTGTTTTCTTTTTTCTAGATATGTGGTTGACAAACTTTTAGAGGATGAAGGGCATCAAGTTTTACGCCTTCCACCATACCACTGCTTTTTTAATGCCATAGAGCAAGTATGGTCTGAGACAAAACGATATTACACAAAAGTAATAGTTTCAAGGCCAGGCAGTGGCATTGAAAGAACTAAACAGGTTTGGGAGGAAGCATTAAATCAGGTAATCCCAACTTTTTCAAGCGAATATTTAACTTTTGAATAGCAACATTTGAATATTCTTATAATATTGATAATACTTGATTGCAATTGCAGAAACTTAAAAAAAATAATAATTTTTAAAATTAACTGCTTTACATTAAAAATGTTATTATTTTTATTACTATTAATTATTTTAACATCTGAGTGCATTCATTTTAGAAGAAATCATTTTAGTATTTCTCTACTTTTCTTTGTGTAATCCATATTCCTTACTAATTATATTTATTATTTTTAATATTTATCTCAGTTATTTTAATTGTAATGTGGAATGTGATATCATCTAATTTTTATTTTTGACACATATCGCTGTAGGTGACTCCACAAAAGTGGAATAATTATGTGGAACATACTGAAAAAATTATAAAAGAATATTGGAGGAAAGAAATACAAGATGTTCCAGAAGTTGAAGACATCATAATAAATTTGGAGAACAGTTCTGGAGAAGAGGATGACAACGACAGTGAGGATTAATCAGTAAGATATTGATTACAACAAGCTTTATTATTTTTCTGAAAAATTTTGTTACTGAAATTCATTTTTTATGAAGAGAAAGATGGAATAATCTATTTATTTATAGTATGCATTTACAGAAGAAAGCTCTAAGCATCACATCTGAGCTGTCATGTTGAATCTACTTGGAAAAACAAATTTAATGTGATGATTAATCAGGTATAGTTTCAGGTAAGATATTAACCTGATGGTTCTGTTGCATGAAGCAGATGCATGATTGATGTTACAATAACTTTTCACTCCCCAGCTAACACAACGTGCCTGGATTATCACTTCTTAATCTTTTCTTGAAGCAAGTTTGTTGATACAATTTTTTATGAAATGTTTTTCTTTAATCACCAACACAAATTGTTTTTGTGATATTCAAAACATAGTTTTTTGTCTTCAGACATTATTATTATTATAATTTGTAGTTTTCACACAAGTACTTGTCTTGTATATCTAAACGTATATGTAATTGGTCTTTTTAATTTTGTTTCAGTGTTTTGTAGCCCATTTGTAACTTTTGTAATTATTTTATTGGTAGAATTTCTGACATTACTTGTAGCCTAATACTGGTTTTGGGCAAGTGGCACCATATCTCTCTCCCTGAATCCCACATACATTTTGAGTTTCTTTGACACAATAATTTTAATACTGAAAATAACCATAGTCTTGCCATGATTTGTTTCACAGCAAGAGTTTGTATTTAATTGGTGTAATAAATACACAATATTTTAATCTTGTAGTGCTTTGCTGCCTGTTGGGAATTATTGGGCATGCATTAACTGGAATGGAAACTGGAATATAATTTTCATTTGAATTACGTAACAAGTTAATGAGAGAGTTTATTGTATAATTACTGCATGTTCAGGGAGTAGTTAACAGAAATGTAGTCACAATAACAAAGTAGATTCAATATTATTTTGAAACTTTATATGTACTGTGCCATTTATACTGATTGTGTACATTACTGTTTAAATAAATATTATAAAAATCAAAAAGTAATATATTTATTACCATATTCCCAATCTTATGTATCGCATCCCACTGAAATGGAGAAGAAATAGGTAAAAGAGAAAAGCTGTCTCTAGTAACAACAGACAAGTAGCCTTACTCATCCTCATGATCTTCTTGTCATTTAAAAAATAATTTACTATTAAAAGCTAATGAACAATAAAACAGATAAATTAAATGAATGCTTATGCAATATTGACATCCCTAGGCTGTTAGGAGCAATGCATTAGATCACCTAAAAATTACCATATATATATATATATATATATATATATATATATATATATATATATATT
Source organism: Acheta domesticus (assembly GCA_031308135.1). Classification (NCBI taxonomy): domain Eukaryota; kingdom Metazoa; phylum Arthropoda; class Insecta; order Orthoptera; family Gryllidae; genus Acheta; species Acheta domesticus. The sequence goes on along the minus strand of JAHLJT010009419.1, from coordinate 147,347,902 downwards.
TAATTCACTGAAATAATTGAGGTATTTATTTTTGTTCAATAAAAATCATCATTAACAGCTGAAAACGTGAAAGAATTGTTAATACTATCATCTCCAAAGTATTATTAATACAGAAGTCTGACTACAGTTAACTTTAAGGTTGTATTTTTCATTTGCACTCGACACTTTTTGACACCTCTTACGCTCACAGTTGTTGACAATGATAATTCAAAATTATCTTAGTAATTGTTCACTGAGTTAATGTTCGTTTGTAGATTAAAATCTTTCTATTATTGAACCATTAAAGGAAAGAATATTACTGTACAGTGAACAGTCTCATCCGCGCGAAATGTGTATGACAACAAACAAAACAAAAGCGAGAGAGCTGATCGGAATGTTAGTTTCATAAGTTGGCTACGCTGACAGGAAATCTGTCAAGCTGCCGTGATGCGAATTTAGTGCGGCCTAGTACGCGGCCTGGACTATACTCTTCGTTAGTGATGCTGTGCCTTATATGCTAAAAGCTGGACAAGCACTATCTGTTGTTTATCCCAACATTATTCATTTCACTTGTGTGGTGCATGCCTTACATCACGTAGCAGAAGTGATAAGAAGCAATTACCCTAAAGTAGATTTGTGATCAGTGAAAAAAATTGTTCTCAAAGCCCCTAGTCAAGTTAATTCCATAGTCACCAAGGCTATTTCTAACTAGATAGGGGACAAAGGCTGCTGGCAATTGAATATTATGCCAAACGTACAGACTATTTGTTCTTGCATTGGACTCTGAAGATGCAGTCTTAATTGAAAATGGTTGCCTATGACACCAGTATGAAGAATGACAAGTTTACATTCTGCATACAATTTCATTCATCACAAAAATCCTCAAAAGCTTCCAAAAAAATACACCTTTCACTTTGAGAACGCTTTGATATTGTAAATTATACTGTGGAACAATTGAATCATAGTTGATGAGAAGTTGCAGATGCAGTACAAACCAAGATGGAAATAGTATATACAAAACACCTTGGATGTGAAGAATTATGAAAGGTTGCAATGTAAAATGGTGTTTTGACATAAAAGATAAACTAACACTTATTCCCAGCAGACATTATAAAATTGAACTATGCTCCAATTACTTCTTGTGACATTGAATGCAGTTTTAGTGAGTATAAATCTATTCTCTGAGACAACAGAAGAAGGCTCACCTTCAAGCACTTAAAGGAAATGTTTTATAATTCATCGTTATGGTAACAGGCAACAAAAATTGTGTGTAATGTGTAGTTCACATTACAAAACAGTGCCTTGAATGAAAAGTATACACATCCATTACATTCTTTGCATAATTTTATTAAACTGGAATATATACCATAGTCATTTTTTATCACGTTAACCCTTAGCGATGCTTTCACTTTTCCATTTTCTTCATTTGGAGGTCCGGTGTCCTGCAAAACGGGACTTTCTTTTTACCTGGTTCTGGTCCTTTATCTCGAGGAGGCAGGACTTACATTTAACTCTGTTGTTTCAGTCAGGTAGAGGGCACCGTTTACTAATTCTAAAACTAATTCTCTTTGGGAGAGATTAGACTTCATTGTAGACAAAACTTGCTCATTTTTTGTTGTTTGAAATCAGTTTGTTTTCGAGGCTTCAGTAGTACTTCTGATGGCATCGAGAAGTAAGCATTCGAGATCATTTCAGCCTGAACTGAGTGAATCAGTAAAAAATTTTGAGTATGAAACAATCTTCAGAAATGTAAGAATTTGAAAACTTTTTCTAGAGTGATTCCAAGGAGTATGAAGAAAGTGACAGTAATGATAATTTGGACTTCATTGATACAATGCAATCTACAGGCATTATTGGTAATTGGGCAACACTCTCTGCACCAAACATTAACTTACAAAATTATATACTATGAATTAGGTAAATAAATTAAATTTTTTTTGTTGTTGTTGTAACAACAAAAAAAAAAAAAACTGGAACCAGAGTACAGTTTCTTACACAATGGCACATCGGACTGGTGCAACCATATACCTGAGGATTTAAAGGGTCTACAATGAGGAAAACGCTGTGTCCGCCATGCAGGACAAATGACTGCGAAGGGTTAAGTCCATATTTAACTCCATATTTTAAGAAAAATACATTGGGATGTCGATTATCTGGACTAATTGGGGACAGGTGAAGTGCAGATATTCGATAATTTGGATTACCAAACGTAAAAATGGCAAGTATACATAAAACAGATTTGGATAGGATTTGTCAAAGTTTACTGAAGTCGGATGATTGATTAGAGTACAGTATCTCGACAATATTTTATCATTGTCAATCATTTTAGGGATCTTTCTCAGTATTCAGTACTACAAAAGAAAATGAATACGTATAGTATATGGTACCTAATTAAAAAAAATAATTATTCAGAGAAAATATGAGTTCAGTTACATGACATATCGGATTTTTTATGTTTCAGATAATTGATATTCAGATTATCAACATCCCACTGTACATATATATATATTTACATATTTCATATATTTTTAGTCCGTATGAATCCATTGGTTCAGTATTTAGGTTGTTTAGTTTTCCTTTGGGTAGACAAGGCTTCTCAGCCCTCCAATGGAATTTGGTAGGAACTGCAGAACCTGAATGAAACCACAGGGTGCAAGGATCATTTCACAACATTCCATCACGAGGGTGCCCCACCAGTGACCCTACGGCTTTGCTAAATGCACTTGTAAAGCCTATTATGGCCTTGCGTTGTGCACTTGTTACCTGGCACTGCTTTGGGTAATGTACACTTGTCACCCAATACAATTTTGCATAATGTGCGCTTGTAGCCCGGTATAGCTTTGCATAACATGCAAGTGTAGCCCGGTACGGCTTTGCATAATGTGCAAGTGTAGCCCGGTATGGCTTTGCATAACATGCACGTGTAGCCCGGTATGGCTTTGCATAACATGCACGTGTAGCCCGGTAGGGCTTTGCAAAATATGCACGTGTAGCCCAATAAAGCTTTGTGACATGTTTATAAACATTTGAAGTAAACATCTATCCTATTTCAACATTTTCTTCTGGGCTAGGGGACCGTGGTCTATTGGAAATTATACTTCCAAACGTTTTGTCCGTAACTGCGACGGACATCTTCAGTGGCGATGTCGAACTATGCAGTGACCCCTACTACAATACCGGTTGAAGAAATTATCTTCAATATCGAGTCTGGGATACGATCCCTACCAACTGATGCAGCAGAAGAGATCCAGAGAGATACTTCGAGAATATTACACAGGGCCAAACCTCCCAAAAGCAATCTCACTGCTACAGAGAAGACAACCTTGAAGAATTTAAACAGCAAACAGCAATCCTTATACTTTCGGCAGACAAAGGTAATGCAACGGTCGTTATCAGCACATCTGACTACCAGAAGAAGGTGGAGGACATTTTGGATCCACAGACCTACACCAAGGTACCGCGAGATCCCACTCCAAGAATACTTCGCCGAACCAACCAACTGCTCAAGGACTCATCAATCCCTGAAGAAAAATCAGGATATCAGAAGCATTACCACAGAGACTATACGGAGATCCACAAACCAGAGGTACCGTTACAACCTATTGTTAGCACTATTCGCTCTCCTACCTACGCCGTCTTCAAATCTCTCTGCAACTTATTGAAACCGCACATCGGTCAAACTAACACGTACATCAGAGTTTCAATGCACTTCATTGAGAAACTAAAATCACTTACATTGCAGCCTGAGAACATCCTCAATGGCTTTGATGTCGTTTCACTCTTCACTATGGTACTGGTGAATGAAACTATGTCATTACTCCAAGATATATTTCCAAATGATATTACAGCTTTGTTTAAACATGTTCTCACCACCACATACTTTCTATGAAATGGAGAATTTTATGAACAAAATGACGGGGTTGCCATGGGTAATCCCCTTAGTCCGGTCGTCGCCAATTTATACATGGAAAGTTTTGAAACTACAGTGCTGAGCGTCGCGCCTCTTAAACCTAAGTGTTGGTTTCGGTATGTTGACGACACATTTGTCGTACGGAGCCACGGAGATGATACCCTCAATGATTTCCTCGACCATCTCAACAGGATCCATCCTCACATTCAGTTCACAATGGAAAAGGAACAGGCCGACAAGCTGGCCTTCTTAGATGTACTTGTCACCAAGAATGCAGATGGATCACAGAGTCACACTGTGTACTGGAAACCCACTCACACAGATAGATATCTCAACAAATTGTCGAATCACCACCCAAGTCAGAAGAGAGCTATGATGAAAAGTCTAGTTAATTGTGCAACACGGATAAGTGAAAAGGACAGTTTACCCGAGGAATTAAGGCATCTCAACAGAGCTCTGCAGGCCAATGGATACTCTGCCACGGAAGTCAAGAGAGCACTCCATCCAAAGAAATCATCCGTGCACTAAAACAAATGCCACCCAAACATTGAAAGTAACCCTGCCTTATGTGAAGAACATCACGGACCACATACGGAAAGTACTAGAAAAACATACCATAAAAACCATTTTCAAACCCACTTCACAGCTTCAAAACATATTTCGATCTGCCAAGGACAGAAGGGATTCATTAGCAACAGCAGGGGTCTATAGAATCCCATGTTCCTGTGGCGCTGTATGCATTGGCACTACACAACGGAACATTAACACCAGGCTTTCAGAACACAAGCGGAACTGCCGTTTTAGCTACACTGAAAAGTCGGCAGTAGCTGAACACACTTTCTCTGGCCGCGAACATGACATAAGATTCGGGGACGTGGATGTTTTAGCCACCACAGCTCACTACCATGCACGGTTACACCGTGAAGCTATTGAAATTCTCAAACATCCCCGGAATTTCAATAGAAAGGAGGGAGTAAAAATTAATCCGGTTTGGATCCCCATTATCCACCAGACAAAACCAAAACCTATTTACAAACACGTGACAGTAGTCGCGTAGGCACGCAAAAATATAACAGTCATGAACACGCAGCGAGTGTCTCCGCCACATCGCCCGATCCGAGACTATCAACAGCCAGCCACAGTCCCGCTGGTACGAATATCCCCACAGACCGGGCGGCTCCATCTATCATCGGGGAACCATCAAAGTGGATTCTTCGTCCAAGACCACATCGGCACTGAAGATGTTCGTTACAGACAAAATGTTTGGAAGTATAATTTCCAATAGACCATGGTCCCCTAGCCTGGAAGAAAACGTTGGGTACAACTCTGGCTGTGAAAGCCTACATTGTTATAGCTACCCTATTTGCACAAAATGCGTGGGAATCAAGTAATGTGGACGATAATGGGGCATTCTGAGAAGGAGAATTTATACTTTAAGTATAGAGAAAACCAAATTGTTAAGATCAGACTTTTCAAAAGAGAGAACTTTCTTTCCTATCGTTATATTATTTTCTAATAATATAACAGTACTGTCAAAATATTGATTTCTAATTTTGCACCTGGATTTTCTTCATTTTCAGTCATGTATTTTTCTCACATATTTTTTCCTCTTCAGTACCCTGAAACGAAGTTTTACTGTATTAGTGTTTATCATTCCACTTACTGCTTTCTTCTCAGCATCACCACCAATTGTTTCTTCTTTTTCCTTCAACTTTTTGCCTTCATCCTCTTTCCGTAACTTCTTCCTCTCAACCTCCTCTTCAGATTTCTCAGCTTCTCTCTTCAGCCCATCGGCATCCTTTTCCGTTGTCCCCACGTCAGGCACTTCAACAGAAAAGACAATACAATACATATCAAATTATTTTATATTTAATATAACATGAGATCACAAAACCTGATATCTGATATTTCTGGGAAGCACAAGGAAAAAGATAAAATAAAAAATATATTTCAGTGTTAATGCACATTTTATCTTGGTTCTTGTACCTTAAATATCTAAATCATTCTAAACTATATCTTAATTAAAGAAAATATCTGTGAGATCTAAATGAAGTCACATTAAAGAACGAAAATAAGCTGTATACATGAACTTTTACTTTTTAAGTAATCAAGTTTCTACCATTACGAAAATAAATAAACAAACCTCAAAATAATTCGAATCATTCCACCAATGCCTAGTGAGGAATGATAATGGGTACTACTCATGATTTTTTAATATCAAATTCAGCTCCTCCATCTTATTAATTTACATCCTTTATGCAATTTACATTTAATAACAAATTTTCATATAATGCATGTCACGTAGATTAGGCTCATAAATATTTTTATTTCAGAAGTGATATTATTCTCAAAGAGCTTTGTAAAGCAGCTCAAGAACACTAAAATGAGTGTTATCTACGTTCATAGAACAATAGAACAGAACATTGTGACTGTAAAAATTAACTTGATTTTTGATACAAAAAAATATTTATATTTTATACAAACATACCAAAGGCTAATGGTCAAATATAAATATATGCTGAATAATGATACCTTAATACAACAATGCAATAGCAAGTAACACTGGTGTTAAAATGGCATATAGATTTTCTTATTTCACTCACATTCACAATCAATGCAAATCTTTACCATTTTTCTGACACATTTGCCACGTTAGGTTTTATTACATTTGTCTGGAGCTTTGTTGCTCCATTTTTTAATGGAACAATGGCAACAAGATATTGTTTACCAAAGGTGGAGTTCCTACTACTTGCTTGTAACTGTCTACTTTTAATTTTCCCAACTCGATTCATAAGAAGAGAAAGTATTGTAATCATGCGCCACAAAACGGCAAATTTTTTACTGAAAAAAATGTTAGTGCTGGGATCTAATAACGAAAAAGTGGATAAATCTTGTTCCTGTCAATGTTTTGTAAATCCTTTTACTGAAAAAGGAATTATCAGTAAAATATCCATTTGTATGTAGTCAATGCTTGTGCCTAAACTGTTAAGACGATTTTCTTCAAATTTGATAATCCCCCTGTCGATCTAAATGAACTCAAGGCTATGAGAGTTTGAAATGGATGTTTTGATTAGGGGGAGGGGTACTTTACATGAAGCTTGAACTTTATTTTCAAATTATCTCCAAATTGGCAACAAATTTTTTTAATAAACTTTGTCCTCGGTTAGTGTGACGCAAAAGAGTGCCACAGGTCTCATTATCATTGGAAACCCAGATTTCTTCTTACTTAATTTACTTCTTTATTTATTTTCTTATTTATTTTAAATTAAGTAGACAATATTTCCTGAAGCAGCCCTTGCAACTGCTGCCTTCGAGGAACGTGGCCTTTGCGGTAACGAGACTTGTCACAAGGAGACTGATAAGTTATATTTAAAAGCACTAGTCAGAAAGTCTACTTTTATTCTCAAATTAGTACCAAAACACTAATACATGAAACATCACTGTATTCCTCTTTTTATAATTTATTCACCGGATACAAAAAATATACAGTTCCATTTAAAAAATCAAAGATGATTACATTTCTTCAAAACTAAAAATTTTACCAACAATCTCTCTACAGCATATTACTTGCCCCATAATTCCGCATTGTTGAGTGAATACGGCACCTCGATATCGTGAACCATTTAGAAGTTATGGGGGGGTGGCTCATAATAGATGGAACATTCTGTATAACATGCTGATAACAAAGTAATTGATAAAAAATTATATAACGATTCTAAAGATGTTTATCTTTGTAGTCAATTTGAAAATAGACTGCCATTCTAAATATAATTAGTGGTACTAGAGAATGACACAGACTCTCTTTAACTAGTTAGTTTTCTTAAGTCTTTGGACTGGGCAAGCTTTTCAGTCTTGCCCCAACCTCTTGCCTGCTGCCATCTATCACTGCTCAAAGTACTCCCCTTCCTTAAATGTTTGGTTTCCTAATAGTAGAACCGAAATATTACTTTAAGAATATTACAGAAGAGTAAAACCACATCCAATATGAAAATTTTTCTTGAAAAATTTGAAGCAGTTTTTAAGAAAATGTTTAAAGAGACTATAAATGCAAAATTTGTGGCTCATTTTCACAGGAAACTTGAGTTCTCAAGAAACTTCATTTCACGTCATCTGAAGCACTTCCATTCATAAGTGCAATTATGTATACAAAACGCTCTACATGTATGTATTAACTGTGTATGTGTGTATAACACGTTTGTCTACATGTGTATATTTAAAAAATAGTACATTAGGGTAAATTTAAAAAAAAAATTAAATACAATCAACTGGCTTTTATGTAACCTTATACAGTGCATTTAACACTATCCGTACAAAAAGTTTGAAGAAAAAGTTCAGAGCCATTTTCGAGAAAATAATGTTTGAGAGTTTCTGAAAATGCAGAATTTTGAATGCATTTTCACAGAAAACTTTGTAGTTTTAGACAAACTTTATGAGACATTGTTTTAGCAACTTCAATAATGCATGCAAATCACTGTCAATGTAAATATTAATGACGTGAGAATGTCAAAAGAATTATGATTGTGTAATTTTTAAAAAGCAAAAGAGTACAGCAAAACAGCATTGATGTCATCTTTGGACATTTAAATAATATCTCTATCAAAAGTTCGAAGAAATATTTTGATGCTGTTTTGGAAAAACTTTAATATTGCCCATATTTCTCAAAATTGCACGAAAACTACTCCAATTTTCAAAAAAATGTACATTAATTTAATGAAAGAATTCATTATGGAGAACAAATTTAATTTGAAGAAAAAATCGCAATCTTTAATATTTTAATTGTAAGAAGGCAATGAAAAAAATTCAAACTTTTGCAATTTTTGAAAATTCAGATTTAACAGTAGAAATCAGACCTATGCCTATCATTATAATCATACTTCACTATTCTTATAAGAAATTTAAAGCAAAAAATTTGGAGCCATTTTTATAAAAATTTTAAATGTCCCAGGGGCTTCATGTAATATATAACGGAATCTAAAGATTTGCAGGAAAACTTACACAACTTTTCAAGAAAATGTGACATTAATGAAAGAACTATTTAGGGAGAACAAATTTCATTGGGTAGGAAAAATCTCTATATTACATTTTGTAGTTGCAGGAAGATGATCTCAAACTTTTGAAATTGAGAGTTAACAGTGAAAATTGGACCCATGATACATTTATAAGTGCATTTCACTCTATTCTTACAAGGAATTTAAATAAAAAACTTTGAGGCATTTTTGAGTAAATTTTTAAAAAAACCCGCCAAAAATTAAAGAAAGTTATTCAAACCCCCAGAGCTGCAAGTGATGGAAAAAATCCTATGCGTAGTTTAGGCACTATTCTCCATACAGAGCAGACAGAGCCGACAGATGGACAAACATTTTGAGAGAAAAACCACTTTTTATTTATCAGGGGAGCCCAAAATGTGTATTTCTGTTGAAATCTCGTAGTCCGATTCACTATTTAAAATAAGTATACGAGAATGTAAAAACTTACTTTTCACATCAGTGTCACTTCTAAGAGAGGTTGAATCATCTTCGACGGTTTCCAGATCCAAGGGCAATTGGGAAGTGCGGTGCTCCTATAACAATACACACAACCATCACTAAAATCACTGCAAAATCATTGCAAAATCTCCTTCACATTTTAAATTCATTCGTACATTGCTATAAGGATATTTAAGTTTTTAAAAATAATTTAAAAGGAAAATACGTAAACTAACTCCATCATGAAAGTTTATCAATGCAGTTTCACATACATATTTCAGCTACTACTACTACTACTACTACTACCACTACTACTACTACTAATACTACTTCTACTACAATAATTACTACTACTACTATTTTTATTACTACTGCTGCAGCTGCTGCTGTTGCTGCTGCTAAATGTCAATGGTTTTCATGATACATGTAAAATTGCAGCTTCATCATCCAGGTAGACTGTGATTAAGAGACACATGTATCGGTACGCTGGCATTGGTACACACAACATGGAAGGCACATGTATAAAACAGATAGGAACACAAAAAGAACAAAACTTGCCTATCATCTGCTTTTCTATTCACTTAACAAACGAGTTTTCTAATTTCTATGAATTTTCTCAAAAAAAACCCTTTAATCCTTGCTTCTACGGCAGTTGAGTATAATATGGGATATTTAACGTGGATTTTTCTGATAGTTAAGAAAGAAGTGTGCACAAAGCACCAAAATAAAAATAGCTAGAGTTCAACAACATCAAAAAATTAACACACCGGAAAAACAAAAAAATCTGAAATTTTGCAATTTTCTTGGAAATTATATTTATTACAGCGAAACTATTACTATTACTAGAGAAATAGGATAGGATAAGAAAAGAGCAAAATGGAAATAAATAGGTATAAGAATTGTGTAAAAAAATATTTTAAAAAAAATTGATAATAAAAATTAACGAAAGTTTCTGAAGACCTAAGTTCTGCTCCACATTACACACATTCAGGGAGAAAAATTTACTGATCATGAATATAAAAATTATAATAGCAACACAAACTTCAAGCAATAGTCTGGTTTCTAAGAAGGACAAGCATCTCATGCAACTTGCTACTGGCTACAATAATGCAGTAATAATCAAAGACATGTACATTTCTTACGTGACAGCACAATAATACATTAGGACAACAGAAACATTCAAAGAATGAACTTACCAATGCGCTGGTATTGTTCTCTGTGTTTTTTCTGTTTCCTACCCCGCTACATTATCGCAAGCATGAAATTAATTTACAATCAAATTACACCACTTTTATGGAGCAGATTTGGACAAAAGTTAACATTTTCAATTATTCTTAGTGTTAAAGAGGTTGATTGTACGAACTTACAATTGTGAAAGTAGAGTGTAAGGACTGGAAGGATAAATTTCCATGTACCTACCTCCTTTTAGTGGTAAGTAAATAGTAAGAAACAACACAATAAAATGGCTTTGTAAGGTTGTAAGTGCAATCATAAAAATAGTCTAAGTAAGTTATACATTTTTAACGTGAGTGATTTAAGGTAAAAATTTGAAGTAAGAATTGAAGTTTATGAAAATAATTTAAATATGTTTGTAATACAGCAAGTTAAATGGATAATTCCAACACAACATCAAGATTTCATTGTATAAGACAAGAGAACAACAAACTGACTACTAAAGTACACAGCAGCAATATGACTACTAAAGTACTAGCAGCAGTATGAGAACCATTACAGTATAAACAACTTTCACATATGGGTGAGGGATTACATTATTTAAAAAATGGATTACAGCAGTAAGAAGCGTAATTGATGAGAGGGAAAAAAATTACACTTATGCAACTCAGAGAAAACGCCTTGAAATTTTGATCATTGAAGAAATAAAATGACAGTACACTTGCAACACTGTACAAAAGCTGTTTGATGTTCCAAAGTCATGCAAAATGTGCTCATGGTGATAAACAAAAACAGCAAAACGTACAACTACAGTGATATACTTGTTATTAACACACAGTTTAAATAATCATATCTGCAAAAATATACTTTTTATAATACTTCAAAATAGAATGAAACCACTGGTTAACATTGCTTAAAACTGCTGATTTCAACTGCGTCAATGGTCAACTATCTCATTGACATTAACATTCCAAAGAAATGAATGACATACTTTTTACTGAATACTTGAAAATTGAGGTATAAAACTAATGGATATTCAAAGTATTACAATATTATAAAAATTCATTTGCAGATATCATATGTAATTAGTGAAATAGGTTTTCCTCAATTATGAAACTTATGCTGCTATTCCTAAAATTTAAAAACCTCGTTTGTTGCAGAATATTAAAACCAAATAAACAAAAAATACAACTTTTCTCTGACAAAGAAAATTCAAAATTCACACATTTTGTTGCAATTAGCAAAAAAATTTCTTACTGAACAACTTAGTGCTATACAATGGTTACACAAAAACTATTTAACCCATTAGAGCCTAACATAATTTTGGGCACATAGCACTTCTCCTTTTGTTGCTGCATCTCTGCAGGCATACACACTGCTTGGAGCTCTCTGGTAGCATGTGTTTGCAACAATAAGTGCTAAGTAATAGTTATGTTTCTAAATTATACTACTAGAGCTCTCTATTACACTACCAGAGTGCCAACCACTTGTTATATGAGGTCCCCCCCCTAGAAGAGACAAAATCATTTCACCTTAGCAGTGTGTGCCCTGTCAACTTCAGTGCAGACCAACCACCCTTTGCTTTACATCCACCTTTCTTTGACTAAATTACATACAGCAGAGCTAGCTTGGTATTAGAAGAAAATTCAAACTGACCCAAATTATAAATCATCCTGGTCAGGAATATGCAATGCTTTAGTAATCTCAGCTATATCAAAATCTAGAATGCATGAATTCCAAAACTTGCTTTCATGTTTTGCTTAGGATGTTAACACCTAATGTCGAAATAAAAATTCCAAATTGGTGCAAAAGCGAAAAAATTCCAAAGAATGTTTGACATATAAAAAACCATATGCTGGGCAGTAATGGGTTAATGAACATGAAAATTAAAATAATAATTAAAAATCTTAATTAAAAATTTCCAAATAACAAAATGAGTACAACTGATTCTTATATTATACAGAAATAAAGATTGAAACCATTTGTGATGCCCAGAAAAATACAATGGCTTTAGAAATAACCTAAGATTTAAAGATCCAATTTTCTCATTTCTAACTTTGAATTAAGAATTCAGTAAATAGTGCTCAATATTTTAAAACAGTCATTAAGTTTCATCAGAACCTCCTATTAATACAAAAATTGCTTCTATTTCTCAATACAAAAAGAAGCAGATTTTGGATCCTCAATGTCATTATTGCACATCATTAACAATATCTTCCTATTGGGATTCAGTTAGCTAAAGCAACTAAATTAATCATTTCATGTTCCATACATTTTATTCTTTCATGTAGTATTGCACACCACAGAAAATTTGATATTCCTTTATTTAATACTACCATTAATAGGTCCCACATTTCAAACATTACAATTCAAATTATCAAATTTACAAAATAAAGAATTTTGAAGTAGTATCTACAAATGCAGAATTGGTGTAATTTGATTTTCAACAATTATTCCCACCTTGCGTATGTCAATGGGGTAGCAGTTTGATCTCCAAATTCACCATTTAGGGGAAGCGAGGTGTCACTCAAAGCGTCTCTGTCTACTGCTGAGGAACTAACCATTTTTTCCGGATCCTTTTAGGATATTTTAAGAGAATTCTTGATAGGCATGGAGGGGGAGATCTAAACCATATTCTTGGGATACGACATTATCTACAAAGATTATCAACAGCTTATTCCCAACTAAACGAATCAACACTATTTATAGCCAGATCCTTTTAATATATTCCGGAATAATATCAGAAAAACTCTAATTCCAAGGGTTTCAAGGTTACAATGGTGAAACATTGTGAATTAACACTACTTTTTCTGATTAACATGAACACACTAACTCGATTCATTTGATTCATAATTAAACCAAACTTTACAATGAAATATAAAAAATTCAAAAAGACATTCCTAACAATACTTTTTGTAGAACAGTAGAACAGAGTAGAGTTGATTAGAGTAGAGTAGAATAGAATAGAGTAGATTGTTATACAAAAATGAGCGTTAAAGAGAACTCAGATTTTTTGTTTTTTAACGAAATATATTCTACTAATCAGACTCCACTTAAAATGTTTAAGAAAGCATTTTTTCAGCTGGAATGTCAATCTCAGGACTAATGTCAATGTAGGGTTTGAGGTACCATATTCCTTATATCGGTTTTGGAAAAATGTCGGTCCTACTGTGAATAACATTAGTTTTCAACACGCACAGACAGAAATATTTTTTTCAAAATGGATATTCCACTCTCGGCATGATCAAATAAATCTCAAGTATTTTGAGAATTGTAAGTTGTTCTGAAGTTCATATTCCATTTTCAAGATTATTCAGAAAATGCTAATTTTCTTTTTATTAATTTCACGGGAATAAGGAAAAGTATTCTTAGTAACACTAAGATTTCCATTTTCAATAAAACTTTTGAATTTTTGGAGTTAATACATCTTCACATTTGCTTAAAACATTGTAGGTATTTTAGTTTTTGGAATTCTGGAGATTACAATTAATTTTGCAATACGACAATTTTAAAAAGATGTTCAGTAATAGTATTTAGGATAATAATAATTTTCACATCAAAATACGCGCACCACGGCGTAAGAAACTGCACTCAGGTTCCAAATTATTTTTTTTTATTGTTACAAAAACCATTTTAATTTATTTGCCTAATTCATAATACATAATTAAGGCAATGTTTGGTGCGGAGAGATTCACCCAATTACCAATAATGCCTGTAGATTGCATTGTATCAATAGTCCGAGTTATCATTACTGTCAATTTCTTCATACCAAGGAATCGCTTGAGAAAAAGTTTTCAAATTCATATTTTCCTGAAGATTGTTTACCCTCTGAATTGTTGATTCACTCAGTTCAGGTCTTGACAATCTCAAAAGCTTACATCTTGACCCTGTAAGTACTACTGCAGCCTCAAAAACAAACAGATTTCAAGCAACCAAAAATTGGGTGAAGTCTGACTACAATGAAGGAAAATCTCCACTGCCTAATCTCTCCTGAAGAGAATTAGTTGTAATGGCAACCGGTGCGGTTGTGAGTGAAATAACACACAGTTAAATATAAGTCCCACCCCAAGGGACAAAGGACCAGAACCAGGAAAAAAGGAAGTCCCATGATGTAGGACACCAGACCGACAGACAAAGAAAACAGAAAAGCGAAAGGACCACAAATGGTTAAGTGGCAAGTGGCAAAGTCTGATTTTTTCAAAACAGGGATTTTGTTTTGCATTCTTAACAGAGTTTATATGGATGGAGAGCATTTAATCATCTTATTTTATCTCTGTTTCCATTTCATTAGATTTTTAAAGTATTAAAATGTTTTTGAACTTCCCGACTAGTCTTTCATAATATTAATTTACGACTGTATTAATAAATTAGGATTGACATAATGAATTCATTGATACAGGCTCTATAAGTGATCTCTAATGAATACAATGAATATACAATTAAGACAACAATTGTTTATGTATTTTCTCCATTTATTAATTGTAGGCATTAACGTGTGTTATATGTGTGCGTATGTGGCTAGACAATAAAAAAGAAAGAAAAAAATTGACTTTTCAGGTGCTGACAAAAAAATGGCTGAAAATTGCTAAAACAAGTTTTCCTCCAGAACCGTTATGATAGGTCTTGGAATATTTGAGAAATTATTGAATAAAGTGTGGTGTATTTCAAGGGTTTTGATGGAAGGTTTGCTAGTGAAGTGGTATATTATTATTTGTGATGATAACAATAATATTAATAATTTTATTATTGTACATAACTGTTTAATATGTTACAAGATAGCTAGCACCAAGTTTCCATGCTTCAGATTACGCAGAGTTTGAAGAAAGCATTCAACTAGTATCTTCTTTAAGTTGGAGACTCCATAAAACATGACTTGGAAGCATTACCACAACAAAATATCCATGTATCCTTACAGTATTATCGTGGACATTCTATGACAACATTTGCATTCATTTGTTGTTTAATAACTAATAACAAATGTTAATACATGAATGAGAAAATATCACTGTATCGACTGTTTGAAGAGAAAACTACGCACAGGCACATATCCAATCAAATACACTGTAGTTGGTACAATTGTTGTATTTCATATACCAAACCTATCAAATACTTAAAATTGTAATACAGTATTTCTTATAACCTCCACCACTGAGATATGCAACAAAAAATATTGTCCACAAATGGTCAATTCTGAATATGTAATGTGATTAATATCTCAATGATTCCAAATATTCAAAATGTTTATGTTTAAAAAAGGGCATATTTAAAAATTTACTTCAGATGAAACATGCACCACGCTGTACAAACATTTTGACAAGCAAATTATTTTCCTTTTCCTCAGCTTAATTTTATGCCTAGCAGACTTTCTGTAGCTGTTGAGAGTGCAGTTTGACTTTGAAATTAAGTATATCAATTTTATTCTGTATCATAAACGGTATCACCAATAAAGTATATAATCATATAGCAATTTTGTTTCTACATTAAATGTACAGAGCATTAACTCTAATTGTTGGATCAGGTCCAACCCATAAAAAGATATGTTCATAAGTTCATTGATATTTCATTGTGCATTGTTTAATTTGTATGTCTGATACACTTTTATACAAAATAGGAACAGAAACACACAGAGACTAAATTTACTCTATCGGCTGATTTCACCAACCTCAAACAGTAGCTTTGATAGGATGTCAAAACTACTAATGGCTCAATAAATATCGTATTTCCATTTCATCGAGATTGTTTTGCTTGAAGATGATAAAAAATAATCAACAATAAGATCCTGCCATCAACGACTTCGACTCCTTATGTTCCTGTTGTGAGATTAGGGAGCATCAATTGCATACATCTTATTTTGTTGATTTTTTTATTTTACTCTTTTGCTGGTGGTGTGGTGTATGTGAGATGATGTTGGAGATTATTTGGTTATTTAACTTTTGTACACTGAGTTTTAAGAAACCATAAGTCCAAAACATGCAATTACTCTAACATTTTTGATGAATTGGACAATGCTTCATTTATACTCAGACACAGAATAACAAAACCAATGTTCCTGAAGATTTTAGAAGAAATAGAATGACCAGAATACACCTCGAAACAGAAAGAATCATCTGAAATGTTGATAGCTTTAAGATTTTATACAAGAAAACATCTCCATCTTGTGGTTAGCGATTCCAATGGAATCTTGACATCCACAAGATGCCATTCTACAAATAAAAAGACCTTTTCTTTTGTAATTGCCTCTCACTACGGCTACAGGCCTAGTAGCACTTGCACTAGGTGCTGATGTCTTAGCAGTAGAGCAAAAATTGCTTTTTAGAATGGCTCACTTTCCAGTTAGACAATAGACTGTACATATGCCTTGCCTCGGGAGGGGAGTTCAGATTTCTTATAAAGGCAACTTATCGAACTAGAAACTCTTTCAACTAGGTGAGAGGTTGTGCAAACCAGGTGTAGCAAACAAAGTGCTAGATAGCTGCCCCTACAAAATCTCTAGGACTGTTGAAAAGTCGTAGGTAGTGTTGAATCACAATGAATCAATGAATTGTCAACCAAGAGAGATTGGTAATCAAATAAATATTTCGTTAGGCATCTGTCAGATAAATTATAAATTACATTTTTGATGTGTTGTTGGCTCTATTTTCAATACTGTAAATTTGATTTCAAATTTCAATTCAGCTACATTAAAAAAAGAGAGAGAGAAAGAGAGAGAAAGAGAAAGAGAGAGAGAGGATGAAATATTTCATACACAATCAGCACCTTATTTGCCTTTGACCTGCTTTTCAATTCTTTTCTTGCATGTGGCCAATGGCAGGGTCAGCACTGAGGGGTGTGGAACCCGTCCCTCCTCAGCGATCACTTATACTTTGATCTAAATGTAGAGTCCTTTGACGCTTAATCAGCTGTTGGGCATCATCAAATCAGGAGCTCTACGTTTAAATCAAAGTATAGGAGATGTCATGAACAGTCAGATGGTCCCAGATCAAATTGTCCCAGTAGAATGGTGATACAAGGGAGAGAAGAAAAGAGAAATACTAATATGTTATTAAGGACAAGTAGTACAAGGGATAGTATTTTAACAAGTAATTTATAATTATTAATATTATTATAAGTAATTTAAAGGAGTATGAGAAAGCAAGAAAATAATTCAAAGAAAAGACGATGTGAAGAAGAAAGCCTAGAGGATAAACAAAAAATAAATGGAAGGGGTGAGATTAGAAAATTCTATGAAAGAATTATAAAGGCGGATACCAACCTAAAATATTTATGCATAGAGAAAAAGCACAAAATGAAGATAAGGTAATGAGTAGGCAGAACACTTTTATCAACTTCTGAAGGGGGAAATCAAGCAAATAAACATAAAAACATGGTTAATTTTTATGAACCAGACTTGGAGCTTACAGAACCCACAAGAAACGAAATATATGGAGTTATAAGAAAATTGAGGAATAAAAAGGCCCTGAGGGTAGATGGTAGAGCGACAGAATTTATAAAAATGGCACTCAGAACTTGTGGAAGAATGTATATAATTTAATATGAATAATATTAAGAGACGAAAGAATGCCACAAGACTGACAAGGGTCAATTTTGATTCCTATATATAAGAAGGGGAGTGGAATGGAAAATAAGAGTCATGTAGGTACTGCTTTATGGAGTAGTTTATAAAATACTGTCATTCAAGTTACAATGTTAAGAAGATATTATGATCAAATCATAGAGATTATCAAAGTAGCGTTAGAAAGAGTACAAGCACCACAGACTAAACATTTTGTCTACAACAATGGTTAGACAAAGAATAAACACAAGATAGAGAAGCATCAACTGTATATAGATTTTAAACAAGCATACATAGGATAAACAGGATTGAAATGATTAAAACATTAAATAACTTTGAAGTACCATTTGCAATGGGTAAGATTTATACAAATGACCCTTCAGGACTTTCGTAATATCATTAAATTGCAGAGGAAAATATCTAAGGAATTCACAATACAACATGGATTATACTGCGATTTTCGTAACTTTGTCCCTGACAGGAATCAGCTGTTTCGCTGCCGTCCAATCAGGAGCTTGTATTTCGTGAAAGTGATGTCGCTATGTTCAAGCTCCCGATTGGATGAAACCGTTAACAGCTGATTTCTGTCAGGGACAAAGTTACGAAAATCGCAGTATAAAGCAAGGAAATTAACTGTACTATGTTGTTTAACACATGTTTGGAGAAAATGGAACGGAATATTGAGATCAATCCTAAAGGAACAACTTCGCATAGATAGGTGCATCTTATGGCATAAGGGTGTAGCAATAATTAGAAGAACACCGAAAGACATGGAAGAATCATTCCAGCAATTGATGGAAGAAGATAAAGGTATGGGTTTGGAAAATTAATGAGAAAACATAATGTATGAGAACAACGAAGTACATTAAGCTAGGAAACCAATGCAATGAATGTCATAGAATATTTGGGTTCTTTAATCACAGAAAACAATGTCCTAGAGCAAGACATTAAGAAGAGAATAGCAGCAGGTAATAGATGTTAAGGTAGCCTCTAGCAAATCTTTAAAACTCAAAGAATCTCAAAGACTGCTGAATTGAAATTATATAACAAAATCATTAAGCTAGTGACATTGTACGGTAGGGAAATTTGGAATATTTGACCCAATCCAAGAAAATTAAATCAGAAGGCAAAACAATGCAGAATTGGAAGAACTATTTAACCCTTTATAGGTCGGGTAACTTTTTCTCCAGAATTATTTGAATTTATCTTTTAATTGCTTGATTTTGATCTTAGAAACATGAGAAAAATATTAATTTGTGATTTGTTTAAATATAAAGAGAGATAAACAACCACAATCCATGTAGGGCTACGCATTACACTATGGATTTTGGTTGCGTACAGAACCATCCCGTATAATTCCTGAATAAAAATCTAATATCCAGTCATAAATAAATGTGTGCATGTTCTTTACAAAATAGAAGAAACACGTAGGAACAGACGTGAAATACAAAAAGCAAGAAAATTGAAAATAAGTAGTGAAAATCAATATGATATACATTTACAAACAAAAATCTAAAATAATAAATCATTGACTAAAGAAAACAATATTGAAAGAAACATGGGCTGCTAGAGTTCACAAGCTGCGTTATTAGCGTCACGTCATCTGCATTGGAATCCCCTCTATACTCCCAATCTAACGCCACATCATTCTAGTCAATATTCCCAAGAAACTGTTAAATTCTTATTAGATCATGGGTTCAGAACTGTGGAAACTCCAAATTTTAGCCATTCTGTAAGATAGCACACCGCTAGTAACAAGAATGGGTGTTACATTATACTACGCAAATATACGTAATCACTGAAGAAACGTAAAAATATTGAAATATTTTCTAAGCAACAAATATTCGGAAAACTAAATCTATTTAGCAAATATCTTACATTATTAGACAATAAATTCAATTGTTCAAAACATTTTTTAAAATTCATATTTTCACAGAACAAAAAAAATTTTACGATTGTGTACTTCTCCCGACTACACCATTGAAAATATAAATTAACCTTATTGATGTAAAAATGGAGTATTTTATGAATAAATCTATTGTAATACTAAAAAATATCTTAATAAACAATAATAAATAAGTAATAATCCTCTATTCTCGAAAAACTCCGGAAACTCGAAACGCAAAAAATCACTTCTCAACACAATGCTCAAATGAACACTCCGCGACAGTGCCTGTATGAATTGTGGTCGCGACGGCGACCACATGCATGGCCCAACAGCAAGATTTTTAAGAATAAATGTGATCACACTATCTGCAACAATCGCATTTCATTGAAAAAGACTACAATGTGAAATTAGCGATAAGGATGAAAATTGCTTGGTATAGTTAAGCAAAAAACGGCCGAACAGCATGTGGTCGGGGAGAGAACCACAATCCTATAAAGGGTTAAATCACCCATCACTGGCATGGTTGTATCACCTAATTCAAATGAAGAGAGAGCCTTTAGAAAAGTATATGCAGGAAGCCCAGCTGGTAGGAGAGGTAGAGTTACACCTAGATTAAGATGGAATGTTGGAATGGAACATGATTTGAGAAACCTAGGTGATTAAAGATGGTGAAGACAAGCAGAAGACGCAAGAAATTGGGCTATTATAATAAAAGAATCACATATAGGCTCCTTAAATACTTGTTAGTATAATAAAAGAAACCAAAGCAAAACAATGAGTGCCAGAGAACTGATAGGAGGAGGAGAACATGAAGAATTAAGAAAAGAAAAAAGGAAGGAGCAGGAAGAGACAGAGGAGGAGAAGAAGGAGAAGGAGGAGGAAGAGACAGAGGAGGAGAAGGAAGAGGACACACAAAGGAGGACATGGAGGAGGAGGAGAAGGAGACAGGAGGAGAATGAAGAGAAGAGAAGAAGAATGAAAAGAAAAGGAGACAGAAGAAGAAGAGGAAGAGGTAGAAAAGGAGGAAGAGGAGAAGGAGGAAGAAGAGGAGGAGGAGGGAGAGGAGGAAGAAAAGGAGGAAGAAGAGGAAAAAGAGGAGGAGGAAGAGGAGCAGGAGGAAGAAGAGGAGCAGGAGGAAGAAGAGGAGGAAGAGGAGCAGGAGGAAGAAGAGGAGGAAGAGGAGGAAGACAAGGAAGAGGAAGAGAAGAGGAGGAGGAGGAAGTTCTATTAATTCAAAAAGCTTACAGAGGAAATTTGGAGTTGTTTTTCAAAAAATCTTATTTTTATATTTGCCCATATTTCACTCAAAACTATACTGCGGGAGATGTGACTGGGAATGACAGCTATTGAGCACATGGTGCACTGCTGCCAAATGAACAAGCACGCGATGTCTGACACTGCAACCTTATTAATTGTAAATACACATTTCTCTAATTTACACATTGCAACATATGTATACACTGTTCATCATGGTCGAAAATCGGGGTACTTACAATTCATTAAATGGTATCGAAGGTAAGGTACAATTCATGTTTTCAATGTAAATTCTCCGTGTTCTTCTTAGGTGATGGGGAATGAACAATTCAATTATTCATGAGAAACTTATGTAACTATCACAAATCACTGTTTTCAATAGAACTATCTTCATTGCCACTAACACTATCCCCCTGTAGTGAAATTATAAAATCTTCAATGTTGTGTTATATCATTCCCTCATTTATAGCAACTTCTGTAATAGTTATTTCTGTATGTTCAACAACTTTTTTTCCAGACAATGGTTTGGAGGTAAACTTCAAAACTTAAACTGCAGAAGAGAGAGTCCAAGAATTTATTTGAACGAAAACATTTTGAGAACTGATAGGGATGAGAACTGATAGCTCTTTTACTACTCTGGAAACACCTTTGAAAAATAGTGGTGGTGGCAGACCATCACAAATATCCCCATGCACATTACTGACAAGTATGAACCGAAATCTCCCCAAGTTGTATGGTTGAATTAGTTTCCTGTTTGAAAAAATAAGCTTCATAGGAAATCCTACTCATCATTTACAATCTATCTGGGCTTATTGCTCAATTTGTTAAGGTTCAGATCATTACGCAAATATTCAATAATATAACAAAAAAGTAAGGTCCAATGATTTTTTAATGACGATCTCATTATTTCTAATCAGTAATACATTGTTAAGTTTCGGAGATTTCGGAGATCTACAAAATGTAACTATGTATTCCTGATTAGAAACAATGTGATCGTCATTAAAAAATCATTGGACCTTACTTTTTTGTTATATTATTGATTATTATCAGGGGTTTTGTTTCATTCAGGTCCAAGACCAATGTGGCTCCCCACTCTTGTAACCAAGCCTTTGGCTGTGCACGTGGTGATGAATCGGCAATGCGGATCGGCAGATGCTGACATAACTGGCACCTCATTGGCCCAGTGCATGCTTTCGGCAAGGAAACTTAAGAGACGCCACCGAACTGTCAATACCCCATTCTCATCACCCTCAGTAAAAACAACTATTTTTGGAAAAAATGTGCAAGACATTACTTAAAGATGTAATTGTAAAGAACAAATTTTATGTTATGAAAAAATATCTTTAATAATGTAGTTGTACGTGGGGGTCCAAAAATTTCACTTTTGCAATTTTTGGAAATTCTGAATTAACAGTAAAAATCAGACCACACTATCTTTATAAGTGTACTTTACACTATTCTTACAAAAAATATTCAAAAACATCCCAAGGCTTTATGTAAAGTACCCCCAAAATTTAAAGAATTGTTTCAAATTCATTGAGTCAAATCAATTGATTAAAATTCATTCTGGAAAAAAATCTTACAAATAGTTTGGATGCTAGTGATGTGGATAAACAGAAGTTTTGAAAAAAAGTTTTGAGAGATAGAAGAAAAGCAAAATGTGACAGTGCCTTTGTGTTGTCCAGACTTGCAAGTATGTTTCCTTCTTGATCAAGATCGCTCCCAGAAGAAAAAAGGAAAATAATTAGGGAAACGGTCAAAATAAGGCTACATACAAAAATTAGTCCCCAGTAGTTAAACAGGAAAAAAAGTAGCAAAACAAAAACATTCTAAAAGCTCCACATAAGCAATTCCTATTTGTTAAAACTCTTAAAATCTTAACAATAATAAAAAGGCATTTTGGCAAACTTACAATCATTAATAATTAGGTATTAAAGATACACATGAAATTTTTAACATCTTTTCAGCTTACAGTTAGGTCAACAATTACAAGTTTCATGAAATGGAAAAGTGACAGAGAAAGACAAGACCTAAAAAACTTTGCTTAATCTGTGAATATAATACTACCATGTATTTTTCAAATGAGATTTTGAGAAAAAAAGCTTGTTTTATATTCAGGTTAATATACAATTATACAATACTTTCAAGGTTTCAATTTCACGAAATATTTTTTCTGCCACTGGTATGTTAACAGTGAAGTCTGAAGGTAAATTTCCATTTCTAACTGCTCCTGCCACCTGAACGTTAGAATCATGGTACTCAAAAGTCGCTATCTCATTTTAAATGAACAATCCTTCAGCACATAGCAGAGAGGAAATTCTACACCCCTGGCATGGTGTGAAAATAACAATAATTTATTTCACAAGAAGATTAAGAGACACTATCAGCACGGGCAAAGTATTACATCATTCATTTCTAGTGGGCTCTCCCTCACGTACATGAAGTATCTTTACTATGGTGTGTAATATTTTATTTCATTTTAATCCGTTTTCTTTTCCTTAGTGGTTGCCAAAACAAAACAGAACTTACTCTAAAAAATCACTGTCTTTACAAGCATAAAAACTATGTGGGAAACAGTTGGGGGAGGGGGGAGTCGGAAATAAACTCTAGATGTATTTTAAATGTAAAGAATTTCCTTTGGAAACCTATGACTACAGAATTACAATGCTTATTCTATGAAAATGACACACAGTTGACAAAACAACAGTTCAGGATAATTTAAACTTTTGCAGTAGTGGTGAACCTGACAAAGACTTGACAATAACAATTTGCACTTTAAAATTTAGTTGCACCTATAATTAACTAACAATTTGTACTATATAATATGGCAACTATAAAAATAATAATTATAATATTTATTGAGTGAACTGAATAAAATAAAACAAAATCTTACCTCTGCATCTTCATCTACAAGTTCTTCTTCCACCACTTCAGCTTTGTATTCTAATAATAAATCCCTAATAGGTTTGGCATCCAAAGTACAGTTTATAAATTGATGCTAAAAATATATAAAAAAACAAAACATTCTCAATAAAATTTCTGATTGTAAAGTAAAAGGATACTTGTAGCATATCGAACAACAAATACCTTAATCAGGTCATCAGCAGTAGGCCTTTGACTAGGGTCTTTAGTAAGACATTTAGCAATGAAATCATTGAAGTCCTTTGACCATTTGGAAGGTTGATCCAGTTTTGGTGGATCTGATTTTTGAATTTTAAGGAGGACACGCATAGGAGACATTTCATGATTGGGTGGTTCCATTTGAGCAAATTCTATAAGAGTAATTCCCAATGACCAGATGTCCACCTGAAAATAAATCACAAAAATATATACATAATTCTCAAGTAGAAAGTGGTTGGTCTTGTGTAGTTTCCAAGAGAAGATCATTCAATTAAAACAAAAATTTGTATTTTTAATGAAATTTGAAGTAAAAGGAAAAGTAATAATGCATTAATAAAAAGTTAAATAAAAGGAAATTGTAATAGTAGTAAAATATAACTAATTCACATGCATTAACCTCCATAGTCAGTTGCTACTGATCATGCTGTTAATGAGACATAAAATAAAATAATGATAGCAAAATTAGTATTTACATTAATGAAATGAAAGAAGTGTTTCACAAAGAATATTTACTTGAATTACCTTGAAATCATAAGGATTATCCCGAAAAGTTTCACATAACACCACCTCTGGGGCCATCCAGTAAGGTGTTCCAATAAACGTATCATGTTTCTGAAGCGTATATTTATTTTTGGCAGACACACCAAAATCAGCTGCAATGTAAGAAAAATGCATAAGAAATGCAACAGATTACAAACCACACACCCTTTCAATCACATTGAGAAGTTTCCCTTTTCATACTCGAGCAATATAGCTAAATACAGTGGAATCTCATTAGCACATTCCCGGTTACCACATTTTCCTGCTTAGTATGTTCATATTTTTAATTCCCAGACCCTATTTCATCAAATTACTTATTTATACGTTCAACGTTTCAACATTTCCTCTTAGCACATTCAAATTTTGTAGGTAACTTGCTGCAGAAGAGGCACGTGTGGCAAGAGAGACATGGTGCACTGGCAACTTCTTCAATGCGCATTGTTTTTTGGTATTTTTCGGTACCACTTTCACTTTCAGTCTGATTCCAGAGCAGGAGAAACGTGTTTCGCTATACCCTCCACACCATCTTCATTACATGTTATGCGTTTAGTTTCGGTGTTATGAGTTTCATTAATAAGGTACTATCGTTTATGAGTAAATTAATTGATTACATGGATATTTGCATGTCCATTATGTATACATCACTTTTCTGTGCCTATTTACTTTGCAATAGAAACTAAATGTAGTTAACTTTATACAAATAGAATGTTTGCCACACTGAATAATTAAGAAGTTTTAAAACTCTTTGTGGTGTGAAATATACATCTTTATTGATTTGTGTGGGTAAAAACCATGAATTACAAAAACTTCCAATATGAATTAAGGTGGTTAGAGCGAGATATGCCCTAGTAGACAGAGAGTCCATATTACGTTCAAAAATATTTATTTGTGAGGTAAGTGGGTATTGTGAGACCTACATAAACAAAATAAGGACTCTTATGCTGAGTTTTATTTACTTATAAGAATTAATTTGTTTCATAGATGGAAAATAAAAATATTTTAATACCAAGTAAAGACCTACCGTTGACTAGTTTCTTAACTAGTACCAACCGATCGCGTGGCCTATGAATGAAAAATTGAGGCATAAGATTGAATGCAAAAAGCACTATTACACAATTGGTACAAGCAAAATCATAAAAAGAAGCATTATAGACATGTATCTGCATATTTTTGTACAGTATCACTAACAAAGGCAAAAATGTCCACGTTTGAGAAGAGAGAAAAGTCTTTGGTACATTGGGCAACGCCATAATGTTCTTGAGATTGGCATGTCGGCTCAAGGCTCATTTTGCTTCGAAGTTTCGTTGTTTTTAATGACAACACTGTTTGTTGCCTGGTCTACACATGGTAAATATCACTATCTGAGTGAATTGGCGGAAGATTAGTTTCCAAAGTGGAATTTGAGAAGATGAAATAATTTCCCCAATACCACGAGAACAGTGATTTTATAAAAAGTTTTCAAAATTTTTTTCGATGTTTGTTACTCTCTAATTTTTATTTCTTGAATTGCCTGTGCTAATGCAATGATAAACCTTAGATTATTCTATTACTTAACAACAAGATCAGTAGTTTGGTTCTCTGCAACAATGTATAAAGCTTTGTATTGCTTTCTCTGCAATATTGTAATTTGACAGAAATCCTAATCATTGACTCCTACTGCTCCTTATTATCCTTCTTATCCCAATAAAAAAATGTGTTTTTCTCTTTTTCCTCCATTTTATTTTTGCTTAGGTAATTAAACTGCATGACCAAATTTTATGTTTCAATACATTTGATTGAAATTTTAAAACTGTTTTTGCAATTGCAAAAGCCATATTATTTACAGCAGTGGGATTATGTAATTCATAGAAGCTATTTGCTGGTTGCAATGTTTTCAACATAATTTTGTATCATGTTATGATATTGATTTAGATGAAGATTATTGTGTAAAGTACAAATCAAACTAAAGCTGATAAAATGAAATTACTGCATCATATAATTCTAAGAGCTATATTATTTAGACAATCAATAATAAAATTGATAGATAAAAATCCAAAAGAGAATTCCAAGGGGCGTGATCTTTTGTACTCATTTGTCTTGATGTTGCACTCAAAATGAAAAGAGGTTTAAATGTTTTGGAAAAAAAGGCATGAAACCCAAGAGACTGTTCAGGAAATGGAAACAATTAGATAAAATAAAGTACTGTATAAAAAAGGGGTTTCTATTAAAAAACTAATACTACCAAAGACTGAATTTATCATTCCACTTACAATTACATTTGCCCATGGATGGATTTAGATACTGTAGGCCTTCCAGTGCCAACTATATTGGGCACCCCTTCAGAAAAATCTTTGATTAATTAAAAAGCTTTAATTATGACAGATAATTGATAATGGTTTAAATTTTTAAGGGACATGTTAAATACATAAACAATAAATTAAAAAAGAAATTTAATTTATTATACAAACTAAGAAAAAATATTTCAAAGAAAGGAAAGGAGTTATTTAAATTAATTTTGGTTCCCCATATTAAGACCTGTTCTACAGTACAGGATTTGGCAAATAAAAAGGAAATAGCAAGTTTACAACGAAACCATAATTGAGGAATGAAAGCAATATTGAATAAAGGGCAGAGTGAAAATATTAATTCAATGTTAAGAGAGTTGGGCAATTTGTTGGTGGGAATGGATATTAAAAGAGATGTTAACATTTATGTACAGATTAGAAAATAAATTGGTCCAGAATATTTGATAAGAAAAAAACTCAGATATACATAATTATTTAATGAGACAAGCAAATAAATTCTACCAAGAAAATGTAAGTAACAATACGTAATTAAAATCAGTATTTAATAATGGAATTGTTTTATAAAACAAAATACCAGAGGAAATAAAAAAAATTAGGGTCAGTTAGAGCATTTAGACAGAAAGTGGGTGTAGTTACATACCAAATGTAAGGGAATAATTATTGTACTATTCAATAGTGCTGATAAACTATTATTGTGTTAAAATTGTATTTGCATTGTATATGTCATTAGTCTCGGGCTATTTATCAATATATAAATAAATCCTTGTACAAATACACATGCAAATTAACAAATTGCTTACAAAGCAGAAATTGCTTTTTAAATTTCTCATTTACAAATACAAGTTTAATTTCTTATTGTTCCATTCAATTTATTTTTAAAATCAAGCATTGTAGTTCAGTAAATTATTTGATTAATAACTATTGTTCAGATAAAAACATTTTATGAAGAGTTTAATATTTATTTTAAAAAATCCGGCTACAAGGATGGGAGTCCCAAGCATTTTTATTTTACTAGTAGCAAAATTCAGCTCTGCATTTACTGCACCAACCTTCAATGGTTGATATTAGCACCAGCAAAAAGAGTATTTTATCATTGTAACACATTTGATGCCACTAAAAAGTCTATTTCTTATAATTTGTGAATTTAATGCCCATCCAGTAGCTCTCCTGATTGATCTGCATTAAAGTTTGCTGCTTTGAGCTCTGTGTAAGGTATTTTGCAACTGTGGTGTAGAAGGCAATGACAATCCATTGTGTGTCTTGCATGATAAAAAATGGAATATGAACCTTTTGGATCTTTTGATTGCGCCCAGAAGATCCTGAGGAATGTAAGAACTTTAAGAGTTTATATCTAAGAACAAGGACATTGTTTGAAACTTGTAATCCAAGTATTATAAACAATAAAGAACTCATTTATTATTTAACTCTACAAGAGGACTTGTCACTCAATTTTAATGAAGCACGCGAACATCTCACCATAGACTGATTTAGGTTTATAATTTTGCAAAATTCTCCCATTTGAGACGGTAGATGTCCTTCAAATTGCACATATTGATTCTTCAAGATGCTAGCTACCTAAAGAAGAGTTTTTAAAAACATCTTCAACAGTTAATTTTTTCACAATTTTAAAATTTCAGGTCAGATTTGTCAGGCTATCAAAAGAGCCCGTGTTAAAACAGCAAACTTTACGGTCTCATTACGCGAAAACTAGACGGTAAAATCGATTCAAACTTTCCCAGAACATAGAAGAACCTCTCATCTTTTGATTAATACAACAAAAAAGGCATGTTAAACATAACACGTATCTCGCTCTAACCACCTTAACATAATTCTTACGAAAACTTCTCACCTTAAGCAATAAAATAACTTCAATAACAAGTAAAAACAATGCAAGTTTTGATTCTGATTGAAAAATGCAAATATTTTATTGAATTATTCTGCCTAGTCTCTTACTGCTCAAACCATCTGAATTCTCATATTCAATGTGTCACTGCTGACAACACAGCTGATGTAATGCAATAGCAAGGCTGCATGGAAGAGGATGCTAGCCATTAATGTAATAGTGAAAAGTAACTTTTTTTATATTCTGGGTATATAATGAACAGTTGTTATGTGCATCCCTGTATACTATACTACCTTACTGAATTCATGAAACTATTTTGTTAAAATATTTAATTTTCATAATCATAATGTTTACAAGAGTATCTACTTTATTTAAATAATATTATTATTTGGAAATTTTAATAATCAAAATGTTTAAGAGTATTTAATTTGCTTATTCTTTAATAGCGTGTGTGCAATTTTTTGGAAAACCATTTTGTGTGGTTTTATTCAGCAGAATTTTGGCCATTGCAGGCTGCTAGTCCTTACCCAATTTCACTCCACCATTCATTGTGAGCAAGACATTGCCTGCTTTCAAATCTCGATGAATAACTTTACTTTGATGCAAGAATTCTAATCCTTGACACATTTGCTGACAAACATAGGCTATTTGAGGCTCTGTTAAAGGTTTTTCTAACTCCACCATAATTGAATCCAAAGCACCGCCATCACAGTATTCAATTAACATCTGAAGGCAAAAAAAAACAAACAAACACTAATGTCATTCACCTATTGACTTGTGATATTACAGTCCAGGAGATTTTTCTGTGGTAGACAGCTGGCAAGTACATGGCAGTGTTGCCAAACACAATGTTCACTCCTAGCTGAAGGAATTTTCTAACCAGTAAGTTACCTTCACTGGAAATTTTAATCATTTACAGTATATCAAGCATATATTTCATTCAAGTCCGAAATAATGACAGCAGCAACCCACACCCAAAACTCAGTAATCATTAGCAAAGTTCATGAAGTTAATATTCCATTAATAATGCAGGTCAGTAAGGGTTGTCATAACTCATAAGATAGGTTTTGCATATCATCACGGAATCACACACACCATTCAAACAACAGTATCTAACAAAGATCTCTTGACTAATAAGAAACAGTTCATTCATACATACCCAAAGTTTTCCTTCAAAGAAAAATGCCTCATGTAAATCCACAACATTTGGATGTTTACACTCAGATAGAATATCAATTTCTATCATAAAATCAGATAAGTCATCTTCTCCTTCCAAAGCACACATTTTTGCAGCTGCATATCTTGATGTATCAGCTCGGCTTTGGGCCTATGAAAACAAGTTGTCACTCTAGTACAAGTCCAAAATACTTATAAACAACCATAACAGTTAACACAAACACTACCTTGTACACTTTGCCAAATGCACCATCCCCCAACTCTCCCACCATTTCCCAAAACTCTGCAGGATCACAATCCATTTTGATGTTATTAAATAACTTTTTCTTCTTGGCTTCATTTCCTCCTCCTATATGAAGTACTTTCTGCAATTTTGTGAAGAACGACATCTTGTCTTTCTGGTTATTGCAATTACTAAATAATTTTCTGTATGTCCACCAATATGGATAAAAATAACTTCAGTATTTAACTTCAAAAAGTTTCTTTGAAGTTCATATTTCAATACACTCCACACACACACCCCACAGAAAAAGAAAAGGGGTGATTCTACAGTTCACTTCACATTTACATTTATAACGTCCTATAAATTTCAATATAGAAAAAACATTCTACCATTTGCTTCAACCTTCAAAAGGTGGAAACGTGGAATCACAAAGTACCATTTTCACCCCCCTGCAAAAAAAAAAATCTCTATCAAGAAAAATAATTGCATTGAAAAAATACTTTCATGTTTTATAACTTTGAAATAGTTCAATTTTAACATTCATAAACTTACCATGAAATATTCACACGTAATTAAGTCTCTACACACTTAAATTTAACTGATATTATGACTAAAGGATTATACTTAATATATAACAGTAAAATAAAAACTACAAGAACCAATGAAAATGCTGTCCAAAATTACACACATTACAGCGTTACAATACTTTTGCAATAGGTTTTCAAACTTGACAGTAATCAAATATCGCCCAAAACTAATAGAGTTTAAATGAAAATTGAGGTTAACCCCTAATTCTTTTCATACATGAATAAATTTAGGTCTTTGCAAAACAGGGTTGGGTAGATGTTTTTGACAGAATCACAACTAAACAAGTTTACTAAATCTGTACTACACCAGAACGATTAATGATATAGGATACGCATATAGGTAATAACGGAAAGATATTCATGGCTATTCTAAAGTTGCCAGATAATAGATTTTGGACGAAGGCTATCATTCAGTAATGTCAGAAACAGACATTGCGTACCCTGATTAAATCACTGCACTACTTACTTTCTTGGGAAGGAATATCACGAGACATACACACTGTCACGTTAATGTATAATTTATTGTTGTCATCCTTCGCCATTGATAAATAAACACTGGCTAATTAACAACAATTGTGAATTCACTCTATTTCGTTCTCTCCGATTAGCGGAAGGAAACAGCCATCTTTACCACGCCTGGAAATGACGTCATCACCTGAAATTGGCGCTACCATCACAACAGAAGGAAATAGGTATATAAAAAGTTCTCTCGCGATAATATTACTACATGCGTTATATTACTTTTCACTCTTCCCACTAATTTCTGAAATGTACTAACGCAGGACCACAATGACGGTCATTCCACAACCCCTGCGGACTCCTGCCCGTGTAGTCGATATTGGTCGATATTAAAACACAGAGAAAGCATAACAAGTGACAATAGTTGTGACCACGACGTCTGTAAGGAAACTAGATTCCAATTTAAACATTGTAGAACATCAAGATCACTAGCTGGAAGGAGGCGGGGAATTTTAATCCAATCGGAAGCTCCAATGTCAAAAATTGAAGACAACGAAGCTCTCGAATAGATAACAGTCCCCCTCACCGCCAAGCTGATGACCGTAAAGTGCCACTACGTGTAGATTGGAGTATAACCAAATACTATAGAGAGAATGGAGCTATGAATAGTCTCAGCTCCATAACAGAGAGTATACTTTACAGAATTTTGTATGATTTTCATTATTATTTCGTCCAAACAATGAGCTCCTACGGACAATGTTTTTCGTATGGATGAACTCGTGTACTGTTGTCAAATCGATTTTGAAAAGGGTAGTAGAAAAAAAATAGTTCTGCAAAGACAATTCCGAGAAACAAGATGGTAATAATGAAAATGTGTCATTCAGTTGCTTTTTAAATAAAATAATGCAAACGCTGAATTTCTGCGAAACCGACTTTTTAAACACATTTTTATTCAAACTATTTAAAAAATCCAACTAGTGAGGCTATAGAATGGCACAGACTTTTCCGCATTAGTTTTCTATTTTCTTTGGTCTCGGCTAGCTATTCGGACTTGCCACCTACTCTTGCCAGCTGCCATCTAACGCCGCCCAAAGTACGTTTTTTGACATTTTCTTAATTTTCGGTTTCCTAATAGAACGGAAATATTAATTTCAGAATAGCAAACAACAGTAAAACATCAGCATATACGGCAATTTTCTTTGAAGAATTTGGAGCCGTTTTTAAGAAAATTGCATTTAAGCTCTACTGTTGTTGTTTCAAATGGGAAATCTGACGCTTTTTTTCACAGGAATCTATTGTGTTTTCGAAATACTTCATCAAAAGTCATTTTGGGCACCTTAATTACAATCATGTTTACAAATTGCCGGGAATATGCCTATTAATGGTGTGAGAGATCTTTTAAAAAAAATTACATTTCCGTAATTTTTGAAAAAACAAAAAATGCCCAAAATGAACTTATTGAAGAGTGTAATTAGCACTATCAGTATGATAAGTTTGAAGATAAAATTTGAATCCATTTATGAGAAAATTGCGTTTGAGCGTTTCTGAATATGAGCCATTCCACGTCAAATCGCACAAGAGTTGACACGACTTTTTTTTAAAAATGTACGATATTTTGTTTCTTAAATCTGGACATCAAAAAAAGAGACACGTATTTTTTATTTGCGTGAAAATTGATTATTTGTGTAGTTATGCCTATATTAAATTTTGGAACTTACAGGTACTTCACAAAATAAGATCAATTGTCTCTCCGAATGTACTGACTATAAAATTTTCTGGTTTTCTTCATTTAATACATTGAAATGTGTATTTTATTCCTCTGAAAATTCATTTTTCAAAAAAAATTTTCATTTTAAAAAATGTATTTTTTTCAAAAAAAGTAAAATTTCTATGTAAATTCGATGAGATAAAATTTGAGGTTAGTGTTCAGTCAGTCTTTGATGCAAGTGCTGAAGAAATAAAAAAAGAATGACCGTCTGCCTGATTAGGGTTTCAAGAGTTATTAGTATTTTAGATGTTCACTCTGCCCCCAAAATGTATGACATTGTGTCCTACATGTTTTTGTGGGTAACATCGTGGGTGACTTGCGGGTCATCTATGTTCGCACAAGAATTTACACTACTATTTTTTTATGTATGCAATTCCTAAAAAAATAAATGACACGAATATATGGCATTCATTCTGGACATCAAAAAAAGAAGCACGTGATTTTTTATTTACCTGATAATTGATTATTTTTGTAGTTATGCCTATATTCAATTTTGGAATTTACGCGTACTTTGCAAAATATGATTGATTGATGCTCCGAATGTACTTAACATAAAAGTTCCTGGTTTGTTTCGTTTAATATTGTGATATGTGTATTTTATTCCTCTGTAAACTACTTTCTCAAAAAATAAATATTTCATTAAAAAAATTGATTTTTTAAAAACATGAATATTTTTATATGAACTCTCTCAGGTAAAAAATTGAAAAAATATAGGCGTATTTATTGTTCAATTTCAACAAAACACAACAAGAAAAAAGTGGGCACTCAACACGTACAGATAAACAAAACTATTGTAAGTATGCGGGCGCGTGGTTCCTGCCCCTGCACTGACGAATTGTGTTCGATCAGCCTTTGATACAAGTGCCGACGAAAAATAAAAAGAATGGCCGTCTGCCTGATTAGGGTTTCAAGAAACAATAGTAACTCATATGTTCACTCTTTCTCCAGAAGGGATGGGTGACAGCAAAACGAATTCTATTACTGCTCTTCCTCGTGTCGGCGAAACGAATTTTACTGCATCCCTTTGCGTCCTAGGGATGGGGTGCCCTCCTGACCTTGCTCGTGAAATACAATAAACCATTTGTCAAGGGACATGAGTAAAATTTTTTCAACATCAGTCACATAACGCACCTTATGAAGAGAAGAGTGATAGTGTTTGTTCTATGAATAGTGTGTACACTGTGCAACATGAGTAGCGATTATCGTATGAGATACGATGTTTCAATCCATTTAATCTTTCTGATCACGGTTTTTAGAAAAGAAAATCTCCAAGACGCGTAAACCACACTTTTCCGGTGAATTTACAGGAGTCATTAGTTTGGCACAGAAGAACAGCGCGCCGCGGAAAGTATATTTCGACAATTTTGGAAAACACAGTGGATTCGGTAGTTTTGGAAAGAAATCTGACCGTACAGTTAGTTGGAAAATAAATAAACATTGTGATCTTTATTTGAACACGATCGGACGACGGGTTCATTTAAAATTAGAATATGAAAAATTAGAGAAAAGTCCCAGTGACGTGTCAGATGCAATAACTTAAATATCAAAATTTTATGAAGAAGTTTTAATTAGGCAACGAGAGGCGTTGTAAATCGTCGTTGTCTAAATTTAATAAAAATTATAGCTGATCCAAAAGACTTATAGAACGTTGAATTTCTGAATTGAAGAAATATTACGAATTAATAATACCAAAACAAGCGACGAATTGGTGTATAGTTTCGATAGAGAAACTTAACATTTTCGACGTATAAAAGATCGAAAATATCTGTTTGGGCCAAAAAACTTTAATGTTGGGCAAAAGCGTTAGTAGATAAACGCATAGTCATGTCAAAATAACTTATATTGTACATTTTAGAAAAATTGGGAGAACAACAATGAAAATGCAAGAATGGGATTCGCCGGCATTTTTTCTATTACGAGGTGACGTGTTAAATCGACATGATTTTAAGAACACTTCTTCCGAGTCAGGGGTGACAGTAACATCGAATCCATGTTGGACGAATTCGAGATTTTTAAGAATTTGGACTTGAGACATTTTTGTGATGAATCGGTACCGTGCAATGGACATGCGAACGGGTAGTGCAAACAGCCATTGATGCAGTGAATGAAGTGGAAGAGAGAAGAAGTTGTTTTATTATTTTTTATTGTGACTCTGTGCTTCTAAGTGATCGAGCAATTTTTGGAATTCACGGGGAATTTCTTATGAAGAAAGTCAGCAGACGCAAGATTGGAGCGTGCGAATACATCGGCACGTGCAAGTGGGCACGCAATTGACGACCGGGCCGGCAACGGCGCTGTCTCGGCGAAATTCAACAACAGGAAAGTATCGCATTCGTGGCGTAATTATCAAATTAGATATTTGTTTTCGAGAACACCCAAGTAAATTAAATAAACTTTGACAAGACCGGTGAAATCTTGAAATTTTAAAAGAAGAATGCATGCAATTGTTGTCGAACTAGCGATGCAAAATTTAGTCTTGTTTTCTCATTGTTAAATTTATAAATACGTACATACGAGGGAAAATTTTTTAATGACATTGTTTTTTCGGTAAAAGGAATTCCTGAACGCATAATAGTTATAAATCAGCTGATGAATATTAATTCCATTTAAATGTAATGGTATTTGAGTTATAGCGATGTTGCCAAGCACGAGTACATTTATATCTTTACACATTGTCACATTGTTTTTGAGAGAAGGCAACAGGGGACGTAGTGATACATGTTAATGAGAGAATAAACGAGAGAGAACAGGATTTAAAGTTCTTTCTTTTATGAAAAAAAAGGTGTTCTTATTTCAGTATTTAGAAATCCTGTGTAAGCTGCAATAGGGAACGTTGTTTACAGGTATTTCCCGTAAGGGGCCAGCGACGACCTACGATCAAAAATAATTTTATGCAACGTCGTAATATAATAATATTGATTAATTGAAGAAAAGGGGTATAGTAATATATACGGTTGCATTGGCTTCACAATCTGTGGCCAGGTTAATCAATTAATTGAAAAGAGGAGGGAATAGAACGGTTGCTTTGGCACCACAACGTGGGGTTTGGAGGTTAAAAAGGAGAGAACGGTGGCATTCGCGCCATAACGTGGGGCGAAGTACGGTTGCAATGGCGCAATAACGTGAGGGCAAGAAGAACGGTTGCAGTATTGTATGTTGATTTCTTGTGCTGAGCTGTTGATACTGACACTTGATGCACGTGATTTCTACGGCGTGTGTTGTAATTATAAATATCAATATTGCATGAAAATATGTTCCCTCCGTTAAGTAGGTCATTTTTGACAAATATTACAGATTCGTAAATAAATAGACAAGGCAATGGTAAGATTCCCAGCTCAATGAAAAGAGGCTTGCAGGAATCACGTGGAAGGCATTTTTTCATTATTCGAATAATTTTCTTTTGCAATCTAAAGGTCTGAATACTACAGGATGAGCTTCCCCAGAATATTATTCCATATCTCAGGCGAAAATGCACATTTGCAAAATAAACGCAACGAGCTGCATGAAGGCTGACAGAATTTGAAAGAATTCTGAATGCGTAGCATAATGAACTTAATTTAGTGTTTAATTCTGTTATATGTACATTCCATTTGAGGTTTGATTGAATTGAAAGACCTAAAAATTTTGTTGCCTCAACATCAGCTAATTGCATATTGTTCATTTTCAATGGAACATGCGATTTCCGATTTGAGATGCAAAAATGCATTGAAACAGTTTTTCTTTCGTTAACAATTAATTAGTTATTATTAAACCAATTTGAAACTTCTGAAATTGTACTATTTACTGCTTCTTTTTTGCAAAGAACATTCGTGTCATCAGCAAACAGAACCGTTCTTCCATTTTTAATAGACGAGGGCATATCATTTACATATAACAGAAAGAGAATAGGACCTAAGATCGAACCTTGCGGGACCCCATGCTCAATTGGCAAACAATTGGAAATATAAGTATGTAATGTCCTTTCCTGCCAGTTTGATATTTCTACTCTTTGAGTCCGATGTTTAAGGTAAGAAGTTATCCAATCTAGGGCGATATCACGAATTCCATACGAAGGTAATTTTGAGAGCAAGATCTTATGGTCAATAACGTCAAAAGCTTTCGAGAGATCTAAGAATATTCCAATGGGTACTTCATTTTGGTCTATTGATGAAGCAACATCTTTGAGAAAAGAAAAAACGGCAGTTTCCGTAGATTTTGATTTTCTAATACAGTGTTGTGAGTTTGAACACGCTTAGTTTTTCCTGAGAAAAGTTTCCATTCATGAGCAGAAAAGCCTCTCTAATATTTTTGAGAAAACTGACAAAAGAGAAATTGGCCGGTAATTTTGAATATCATTTTTGTTCCCATTTTTAAAAAGTGGCTTAATTTTTGCTGTTTTGAAAATATCTGGAAATATTCCTGTACATAAAGAAGCATTGAAAATGTGAGTTAACGGATGTATAAAGGCAGGTGCACAAATTTTTAATAAACAATCCGGAAATTCATCTAAACCAGACGAATATTTATTTTTAGTTTACTGACTATTCTGAGGATTTCGTTGGGAGAAGTTTCGGGAATAAACATCGTATCTGAAATTTTTTGGGAAGTATAAAATGTTGAATTTTGTGATTTTAGTCCCTTCGTGAGATCAGACGCAATTCTGGAAAAGTGTTTGTTGAATTGAAGTGAATGATTGGTAACTTTTTCCGGATTACTCGTTTCTCTTTCATTATCCTTTAAAATAACATTCTCTACAAGGTATCGAGATGATGTGGTTGTATTTTTTACGATATCCCACATTGCTTTAGTTTTGTTACTAGCGCTCAAAATGTCCTGACTATTTTTCATTATTTTTGCCTGAACTATTACTTTTCTTAAAATTCTTTTATATTCTCGGAAGTATATATGGAAACCGGGTGATACGTTATGATGTTTAGAAATAAAGTAAAGCGTACGTTTGTTTTTACACAATGTTCTAATTCCTTGTGTGATCCAAATATTACTTTTGCTTGAAATGTTTAATTTTCTCTTTTTAAGAGGAAAGCACGCGTAAAAATGAATTGAAAGCTTGGAGAAAAATAAATTATATTTTTCATTTGTGTCAACAGCGTTATAAACTGCGTCCCATGATTCCTTCATCAAGTAGTCCGTAAATAATTTTATATTAACTTTAGTGAATGCTCTGCACATGCGTGTATTATTTATTGTGTCAGTGTTTATGTTCTTAGTAATTGTAAGAATTTGTGCATCGTGGTCACTGTATCCTAGATTATTCGTTATTATTTCATATGTAGTTGTGGTTTTGTTAATTATAATTTGATCTAATGCTTTTTGTGATTTAAGCGTATTCCGTGTAGGTACATTCACTGTAATGTCTAAATTAAAAGAATGAAGTAAATTGAGAAACTGCTCTTTTTCGTGGGATTCGCTCAGAAAATCAATATTGAAATCTCCACATACAACAATGGATTTAAAAGAGAGTTTACTAATTTTGTTCAGAAGCATTTTGTTTAGAAGAATTTTGTTATTTAAAGCACATGTACTTATAAATATAATAATGTGAACAATTCGCCTCTAGTGTAAATATTAACGGCGTGAGAGACAAGTAAAAAAAATTACATTTTTGCAATTTTTGAAAAAACAAAAGAATAGAGCAATATGGCGTTTATGTCATCTTATAGGGTACATTTAGCACTATCCCTACCAAAAGTTCAAAGAAAAAATTTGGAGCCTTTTTGAGAAAATCTAATTTTTGTAATTTTTTTAAAATTGTACATATTGCACGCAATATTGCGCGAAAACTACTACAATTTTCAAAAGAATGTACAAGACCTTGAACAAAAACTCACTTTGGAGAACACATTTTATTTGAAGGAAAAATCTCTATCTTCAATTTTATAGTTTGAGAAAGACGCCGACAAAAATTCAAACTTTCACAATTTTCGAAAATTCAGAGTTATCCGTGAAAATCGGACCTATACCACCTTAAAACCACTTCACAATTGATCACAGGCTAAATTATTTATCTACTTTTCTACACCATTGCACATTCACAACTTCCACTCACATCCACCAGCAAAGATCGACTAAACAGAACATCCAACAAGATGAAACTTACGAAACAACTTAACGCGATTATTCGGGGATTGTTTTGTTATGTCCCTTCCCCTGCTGACGTCAAATAAACAGACCCTTCCTTTCAGCCCTACAGGTCAGAAAATTCCGCCTCTGTGCCTTGTATTTCGTCGCGTCGCGGCGCGACGTCGCCCATCGATATTTACATCGTCGCCTCACGTCGCGCCCGGCCACCGCCACGGCCCGGCTCAACTTCAAAACAAACGGCAAATACGCAGAAGTATTGCATTCAAAGACCTTCGTGTGATAATATAAAATAACTTCATTATTTTTCCAAAAACTTTGTCGCTGGAAGTTTTTAATTGGACTTCAAGAACGAAAATATGGCAGCGACGATATATTCTAATGCACAAATTAAAAATTTACACATTTTCGTTGATAATTCATTTTTTTAAAAGCACACATTTCGACGTATTGATAAAATGAAAGCCTTGACTCCAGTAGAGGTAAACGAAGTATTGTATCGATTTTTTGCAAAATACTTTCACCAATATTTGGATGTGTTTCAACGGTTTGAATAAATAAGTGTTAAGAAGGTCAGTTCCGCAGAAATCCAAGGTTTTCATTATTTTATTTAAAAAAGAACCGAGTGACACATTTTTCATGGTTACCATCGTGTTCCTCGTAATTTTCTCTACAATACTATATTTTTTCAACTTAATTTTGCAACAATCGATTTGGCAACAGTGCACGAAATTCTTCCGTAAGAATAACATTGTCCATAAGAGCCCATTGTGCCTTCTTAACGTGAAAACGAGTATAGTCTACAATACTACCTGAATTAAATTAAAAAAGCAACTAAACTTAAAATTATTGAAAGAATAGCGTATACTTGCGTTTTTATTTCTTGGCATGTGGAGGCTTGTCTTCACGATGGAATATCTCATAGTATTTCTCGTCGTTCTCGGTTGTGCCGCTAGAAGTCACCTCATCGCGACTGTATCAAGCAGTGCTGACTATCATGAGACTTCTAATGGCACGACGGAGAAAGACACGAAATGCCGTGTGATATTCCATCGTGATGACAAGCCCCCACAAGCCAAGAAATAAAAACGCCAAGTGGCCAAAGTAGACAGACTCTGAATCAGTGCCTAGA